>CM021103.1:354612636-355128761 GCA_007115665.2 Sequoiadendron giganteum | reverse complement strand
GACACAAACAACATTAAAACATAATATTTCTACTCTATTTCTCCTAAAAAAGAAAGACTACATGTAGTGGCCTAACTCCCAAGGTCCTGGTAGATGGTTCTCAACTGTTTGAAGTCACTCAATTGGTTCATGCAACTGTAATATTCAAGGGGCCTGTGTTGGTAACAAATTATTCAAGCTATGACTCTCTTTGTCAAAATAGTTCCTGTAAATCAATGGGTTTAAAATAAAAGAAAAAGATAGATCCAGGGGGTAAATCAGTAAGTATGAATTAAATTTATCTAATATCCAGACATATACTTTTAACAATGAAAATTTTCGTAACCGATCACAAAAACCATAGCATGACACAACCCACAATATAACTATACCATTGTATACATCTTAGGTGTTTAATTCAATTCCTCTATTCGCGTATCACAAGTATTTCCAAGATTTCAAAACAACACACTCATTCATCATTCAAACTATAGATCAACAGACTTCAATAACTTTAATTCAATGACAATTTAACAAGATAATATTCAAACCTAGTTTCTTCTAATGACTTTCACCACATAAGAAACTATCATGCTTCAGCACAATCACTGGCATTCAGGTGGATTATAAATCATTAACCTTATCAAACAACACAATCCAATGCAAACTCCATATTTTGTAAACCTGCAATTCTATTAACTGTAAACAAGATCTGGTACAATGTATCTCTGCAAAAAGCTCTATAAAATCCTATCTCTTAGCACTAGGTAAGCCAATCCAATTCTCAATTAGCTGACCCTTACAATGTAATACCCATCTGGTATTTATAGAATACAAAAAGAAGTTTGAACTTTACTTCTATCTTAGGCTTTCCACCTTTTTAGGAACAATCAACTTTCTTGGAAACTCAGATCAACTTTGATCTTGAGTTCTTACATTATACATTCAGTTTGATCTAACAATAGAAGATAGAAATAGAAGAAAAGAAGATCATCGTCCTTAAAATTTGTCGATTGCACTTCATGCAACATTCAGGAAGAAGATCATCATCTGCGTGATGAAAGAATATCATGCATGCAGAAATTTTATACATGTAATTTGAGATCCGCTATGAAATCATCACTGCTTCGGGTGAAGACTTGTTGCTTACATGTCATATCTAGCCCATCAATCCAATCATCTTTAAATTAGTCGCGATCCCATCCAGCGCGGCAATTGCTTTCGTGTTTTTTACCCTTCGATCAACTCTCTCCCTGTAGCTTTTATTTCTTCTTTGACTTCTATAAGCCGATCTATCACGAAGTCTCCTCCATCATCTTTCTCCTGCATGAGTCCTTCGAATCTTTCATTCCATTTCTCTCTAACCTAACTCAACGACATGCCATCTTTGGTCATTACATTCACATCTACAATTATGGCCATAACCGCTTCTAACTCTTCCAACTGTTCAGTTAAATTATTAACTGCATCCTGAATCTCATCCTTATGCTTGCTCAAAAAGCCAGTCCTAAACTTAAGGATGTGAGAAGTCTTTTCTACAAAATCTTTGTTATCCTCTTCGAGTATAGATTCTTCTAAAAGAGTAGTTAGAGGCAATGTATTTATCTTCTCTAACTTTTCACTATACTCTTTGTACTTTTCTTCTAACTTCTCGGATGCCTCAATATATTGATGCATCTCTTTTATTATTCCCTCTGCCTCCTTGTAGGTTTCAAACCCTTTTTCTAAAACCTCACCTACCTCCCGGTTCACTTTGTCTATCCATTTGTCAACCATCTCCGCCTTACCTCTAACCTGCACCAAATCATCATCCTCCTTTTTGCTTAGCAAAACAAGAGTCTCAATTGCTGCAACCTGTTGTGACCTTGGAGAGGAGACACTCTTCAAGAATGAATGTAACTGATCCAATTGAGCCTTAAGCTCATCTTTCTTTTGTTTTTCCTTAATCATCCTTGATTTTGTCGTTGAAGCCACCACATGAATCAGATTCATTTGTTGATTTCTAGTGGGTCTTCCCAAGTTAACCGTACTCAATTGATAGTCTGTGAGTTGCATATCCCCTACCTCCTTTTCAATCATAGGCATGGCACATTCAGCAACTATCTCCCCTTTATCTGCGAGTCTGGTAGAATGCAAAACTTTAGCCCTCTTCTTAGGCCTTTCCTATTCAATCTCCTTCATCATGTCCTCCCAATTAAGAGGTTGAGGAGGTGTTCTAGCTCTCTTCTGCAAATCTAATTTCAACCATGTAGGAGCACTAGGAATCATCATCATGGAAGAGGAAGCAGCAACTATAGAGGATGGCTGAATATCTAACTCAGGTTGAGAATCAACCTTTGCCTTTTCTTGTTGCTCCTGCAGCACATGCATCTGCACCAACTTCTCAACGTCTTCTCTATCTCTTTGTTCCTGTATTTTCCTATCTTCTTCTTCCTTTCTCAATCTCTCCTCTTCCATCTAATCCTTCTCTAACTTTTCTTTCTCTAAGGCCTCTCTTTCCAACCGTTCTGCCTCTAAAGCTTTAAGTTTTGCAGCTTCGGCCTCTTCTTCTTTTTGCTTCCTTTCAGTTTCTTCCTTTTCTATGCTTTCCATTTCCAAGGCTATGAGTTTCTCTGCCTTTTACCTTTCTTCCTCAGCTTGTTGTTTCTTTACTAGCTCTTTAGCCTCTTTTTCTTTTCTTAGAGCTTCAACTTCTTGTTCTTTCTGTCGAGCCTCCTCTGCCAGCTTCAATCTAGCAACCAGGGCTTCCTTTTCCCTTCGGTTTCTTGCTTTCTCCTCCTTGAGATCATGGATCTTCTGTATTAGTTCCAGCTTGTCATTTTTTGCCCTGACCTTGATCTCATGCTCTCGTTGCCTCATTTGCTCCTCCATTGTATCAGTCGCTGTCCTTATTTCAACTTCTTTTACCTTTGATTGTTGTTGTTGAAGTAGAGCATCAGCTTATAACTTTGCCTCCATTTCCTTTTGTTCCTCCGTAGCAGCCCTTGCATCAGATTCTCTGGTAGCATCTTCAAATTTTTTTCATTGTTCTTCGTGTGTAAGAATCTACTCAATAGTATAATCTAGAGGTACATTTTCTTGCAAGTTCTTCTCTGATAGAGTTTCATCGGAGTCTGTCTCAATTTCTACCAATTCTTCCTCCACTTCTTTTCCTTTAGTAGCTTCAACCATGGCATCAAGTACTCCTTGAACTTCTTTACTTTTCTTTCTTGTGAGTGGGGCTTGTGCAGATGACTCACCCAATGCGGGCATAGGAACAACAGATTCAATTGGAACATCTCTCTCGGGTGTCTCTGCTTCTTCATCAACTACCTCCAACTCTGTTTCTTCAACATCAGGAGAAAAGAATTCTAATGGTTCCTTGGAAGGTGCATTTCTTTTAATGCTCTTATACCCTTTACCTTTCTTGAGGATTGGTCCCTGAGGAGCTTGAGTTCTCATCATCAACCATTGCACACTTCTATCCAAGACTGTTCTTCCTAGTTTCTTAATATCAATAGTTTCTTCCTCATTCCAGTCTATTGGATCTAAGTTTTTGGTGCCAATCTTCAAAGATTCATATGAGGGATCTAATACAATTCCATCATCCACCAAAGTGTCAGGAATATTATCTTTAATACCCAGCTCTACCATAAGTGAGACTGGTAATCTCTCATAATTCTTCTTCCTTAAGTCATATTCATCCTACCTATCACACCAAAAATCCTCCAACAAATTAAAATGTCTAGTAAACACTAAAGGTAATAAAGCATACATCTTCTTCTTTGGATCAAAATACTTACGAGGTGTATACAATCCCAATTTTAATTGTATCAACTCATTACAAACCACCTTAGTTGCCTTCAAGTGTTGACAGCCATATTCCCCCAGTGTCATAGGAAATTTATGGCATCCCGTCTTGTGCTTCATCCCAAATCTAGCATTAACTCAAATGGCTTGATATACAAATTGCATAAGCACTATTATATTGCTGCAGCATCTTGGAAGTAAATGGGGATGACCTTCAAACCCAAACAATTTGAAGTATGTAAATTTCGGGTATTGGATGAACCAACTTCCCCATTCAGAAATGAATGCCATAGTTTCTTGGCTTAACCTGTATCCTACATCTCCACTCAACTAGTTGATAACCACATATAAAAAGGCATCATTGACTCTCCTGAAGTGAGTCTCAGCAACCTGAAGGGATAATTGATCATAGTGTTCCCACACCTTCCTTTGTCCATCCAAGAATCCCATTATACCTACTCTGTTTAATCTTGGGAAAATCCCCGTTCTTGCCACAGCATAGACCACATATGAAGTCATGAAGAAAGATTTGGTCTGTCTGACCCTTATGAGTTGATCATGTATGGCATCAAAAACAATCATTGACCAATCAAATTGATAATCACCCTAAAAGATCACTTGAATAAAATGAAACATCCATTCCTTGAAATGGAAGGCATCCCTCTTCCCAAACACTTTGGACAGCATCAATATCAAATTAGATATCTCCTTCTTGAAGTCTGCCCTCTTTGGCTGGTCTTCCAGTTTGCTAAAAGACTTCTTCTCGGTGCTTAACCATCTTTTGTTTAAATGAGACTTATTGGAGTCTTTATCCTTACTGTATTTCTCCAATGCCTCAGCCTCAGTTAACTACACTAAATTATTGGGATCAGGAACATTAAATATACTTTGGAACATCTACGGAGTAAGATCTATAATCACATTATTCTGCGAATCCGTGCATAATCTTGTAGCTAGATTATAAGTACTAGCCACTGTACATATCAACTCCGGACACTAAACTGACAAAGGAAACACAGTGATATGTGCAAGACCAGAGTCAATAATCCTTTGAGTTCTCCCTCTCAAGTTTTCCCTTTCTGCAAAGGTCTCTTCATGTAATTCTTTAAAACTATACTGGCCCAGATTAGTATCTGTGATATCTGACCAGTCTGATTCCACCTTGCTCGCCTTCACCACCAGATTCCTATGATCATACCTTAATGTATAAGGTAGCTGTTCTGGTTTCACCTTCTTGATTTTTAGTGCTATCTTTGACGTTCCAGCCAATTGATTCCTTCGAGCAACCTCTCCTGACGTTCCTGACATCTCTCAAATCTCTTGCAAGCAAACCTCTAATTAGACCTTCAAATAAATCATTATAAAACATGTTTTAAAAAAATACCTGTGACATATACATTGGAGTTAGAACTAGACAGAAGCTCAAAACAAGTGCTTTTACAAAACTGGCGGACTCGAAGCAAAAACCGATATATGAACTTCACCTAGTAACAAACAGGCTCGGAGTCGGAGTCAGGGAAGTTATCAGAACTGGGATCGGAATGAAAAAGGGATTTGGTTTTTCTTCGAATTCTCTTCTTTTCATATTCTATTTCCATTCCGCCTCCGCCTCCGATTTGGTTATCGTTACTTCGACAAAAGACTCCCCACTATATGCGGAGCCGGACACGGGATGAAAACAGAACTGATAACCTTTACAAATAAAATTCTTAAGTTCAAGATCAGTTCTGATCTGACCTCCGCTAATTATCACATACTTCAAGAAAACCTTTTAGAACTCGGAATCGAAAACGAGATAGCAATGGAATTGATAACTTTGGTAAAAATAAAACTCTTATGCCCATACCCATTCCAATCCCGCCTCTGCCTATGCTAATCATGACATCATCAAATTTATTCATTTTCATCATAACTTCATGATTAAACCTAGGTCGCCAAAAAATGGAAAAGGAGCTTAAAAACTCTACCCTCATATGACTGTGGGGAACAATTGTATTTTAGAGCTATTTATTTAAATCTTGTTTAAAGTAATTGCAGAGACCGATGAAACCCTAATCTAACAAACTTAATAAAACCAGAGCATGGGTTTAAAACCCTTCCATTCTCCCAAATGACGAAACCCTAATTTAAACAATAAAATCTAATCTACCTTAACTCACTATAAAATCTCTAATCTACCTCACTGTAAAGTCTTAATCTAACTCATTCCATAATAAAAACCTTTAATCTAATCTAATCTACTACAAATCAAAAATGACACAACGCGATCATCATTAAGATGTGAAAGCGACAATGCCCAAAAATAGAAAGAAACGACACGATAAAATAAGACAACAAAGATTGAAGCATAACAAAACAAGCCAAAACAAGAACCTGCTCATTCAATCACATCGATGATCATAAAATTGCTTTAAAACACAATGATTGAACACGCGAACTAATACAAAGTAAAACACAAGGAAATAAACAACGAACAACAAAGATAAAAGACCTACCTCAAATGCAAACAAAGCCACACTAACTTTTTGAATCGATTCGCACACAATATCCCTTCTCTATCTCGATCAATTTTCTCAAAAAAACTCTGCTATTGCTCTTCGTGCTCTCAGACTTGTGATAATAACAATAATGATCGACTTTAACCCTTAATAAAGAAAAATATGTGAATTTCTACCTACATCGACAACCACCATTAATGCATTAAAACACAGTAAAGGCGGAGTCGGAACTATAAGAGAACTAACACTGGTCTGCAGTGCAACTTCAGTCAAAAAGTCAATGACAAAAAATTGGTGGGGTCAGAACTAAAATGGAAACAGGATCTTAAAATCATAATATTTCCAAACCTTATCCCCATTCCCACTCCGTGTCTAACAACTAAAAACAAAACAAAAACAAAAACACAAAGTTAAGTAAAAGACCAACCTAATAAAACAAAACACAAAAACTGAGACAAATAAACATTAAAAATGGAGTGAAGGTGGGATCGGAATTGAATTTGATTTTGCAAATTTTGATAACAACCATCCCAATTCCCACTCCGGCTCCGCTTCTGTCAAAGAGCAAAAACAAAGGAAAAGAAAAGACTGTCGGGATAGAACCAAAAAACAAGCCTCGAAAGAATTTTCAGAACCCGATTTATCTCTGGTTCCGACTCCGACAGAGAAATCAAAGAAAAACAAAGTATTAGCAAAACTAGACTCCAAACTTTTTTCCAAAAACAACTAAGTACAAAAAACACAAAGGGGGACCCATTTTGACCAAGGCAAAAGATGGGGTGGTTATGCAAGGCATAACAAATGGCGACTCAGTTGGGAAAATGGTTTACCTATTTTGAAAATACCTAAAGAAAATTTTAGTCACCCAAAAACTACTTGGCTTATAAACAACTTACCTTGAATGAGATCAGATATTTGTAGGATAATCCTGAGTTTGAATCTCAGATGTTATGTGCTCATGAGTTATTTCTGAATCTGAGTGTGTGCCTATGTTGTGCATCATTCTTTGTAGCTACTTTCTCTGCTTGTAAACAACTATACCTAAGTTTCAAGCTACATAAGTTGAGTCCTTTAACTATCGTGCAGTAAAATCCTAGGTATTGCTCCGTTGCCAGACAGGCGTCCATAGCCCCAACGGAGATACCTCTAGTCCTCTCAAAGCATTTCTCTACTACCAGACAGGCGTCCATAGCCCTGATAGAGATACTTGGTTACCCACTTGATATTGAGCTTGCCTTTCTTTCTTTTTTTTTCTTTCTCTTTTTTCATGGATGAAAATTCTTTTATGCATCTCTCAATACTCAGATTCAATGAATCTAAAATGTGGGTTGAGTACTACAATGGATTTCATGATAGTTTTGGAATCTGATTTTTCACTTGAAACATAGAAAGAGTCATTCTAAAACAAATAGGTAACTACTCATGCAGATGTCTTTCTAATTTGGTGACAAATCTTTGATCACAATTCATGAGATATTCACATTTACATCTTCTATCCTTAATAACTTTTCCAACCCAAACTAGAATGATCATAAAACATAGGTTTTAGAATGAAACCCTTTTCAATGATTATAATGAGAATACCTAAACCAATTTCTCTCCTAGTACCAATAATATACTTTGAATAATAACCCCCTAACTTGAGATGAGCAAAATAAGAATCCCCAACGAAACCGGACAAAACAAAACAAGCAAAACAAAAACCAAAACCTAAAAACAAACAAAACAAAGCAAGAAAACAAAACAAACCAAACAAAAAAAAACAAAACCTAAAAACTAAAAACAAAAATGAAACTTAATTACATATGATACAATATAGTAAATTGCTTTTCAAAAACACCAAACTTTCTATGCACCAAAATAGTGCTTGAGAAACTGACCATTAACTGGTAATGGAACAGGCTCTCCTGTTAGGGTACTCAAACGAAAGACATTCTCCCCTAAGATTTCAGCTATTTGGTAGGGACCTAACCAAAGTCTATCAAATTTCTGATGGTCTCCCTTCCTTTCTCTTGCCTTATCCCATAATAGCACAAGGTCTGATATTCTAAAAGCTTTCACTTTGACTCTTTTGTCAAACCAGCGATTGAGAACAGCTTGATGTTTGGAGAATTGTTGCAAAGCAGCATCTCTTTGTTCTTCCATGTTCAATAAGTTAAATAGTCTTACCTCAATCCTATCATCCCTATTATAAAACTCCTGCATAAATTTTAGAATAGGTATTTGTAAATGTATGGGGAAGATTGGATCTTGGCCATAAACTAGCTTAAAGGGTGAATTACCTAGGGCTGCTTTAATTCTGGTTCGATCTGCCCATAAGGCAAATCTCAACTGGGTATGCCAGTCCCTAGGGTTACTTTCTAACAACTTTTTTATTACTTCCAATAAATTCTTATTTGTGGACTCAGCCACTCCATTCCCCTAAGGGTAATAATTGGAAGAATATTTTAATACAATCTTATGCTCATAAGCCCATGAAATAAATTCAGCAGAGGAAAAAGCAGGGCCATTATCACATACCAAAGCAAATGGAACTCCAAACCTGGTTGTGATGTTCTCTGTCAGAAACTTAATAACCACCTCCGTGGTGCTATTTTTGCAAGGCAAAGCCTCCGTCTAATGCGTGCAATAATCCGTCGCAGTTAAGATGAATCTGTGACCTACAGAAGAATTTGGATTAATCACCCCTACAAAATCAAGTGCCCATTGGGCAAATGGCCTTACCTCATAAACCGGTTGTAGAGGCATCGCAGGATTTCTTTCTCTGGATGCAGAAGTTTGACATACATGACAAGTCCTGCAATTTTGATGTGCATCCCTAAACACATAAGGCCAATAGTAACCTGACCTTAAAATCTGATGAGCCAACGCATCAGCAGATCCATGTCCTGTTCCATGCCTACCATGAAATTCACTTATAGCATGTTTAGCTTCTTGCTGATCCAGACAACGCAAGTAGATTCCTTGGAAATTCTTCCTATAGATTGATCCTCCTTTAAGCATATAATGGGCGCTTTTCATCCTTAGTGCTCTTCTTTGAGTTGCATTCATCCCTTCTGGACACTTGTTGTTGAGGAGGAAAAAGACTAAGTCTGTATACCAGGGATCTTTTGTGAATGATTGAACAGTGTATTGTTGACAAGTTATACTTCTGTCCACTTCAGCCTTTTCCTTTGAAAAACCTTGAACTCTTACAAGCTTCATTGGGTGAATCTCCAAGTCAAATTCTTGTAAAATGGCCATCCATTTCCCTCTTCTTTCTCCTAGTTCACTTTGCATCAGGAGGGACTTTACAGCTGGATCTGGGACTATAGCCATCACTTGACTTCGGATTATGTAGTGTCTAAATTTTTTCATTGCTCGCACCAATGCAAAAGCCTATTTTTCTATTGATGAATATCTTACCTGTGCATTCTTAAAGGGAGAGCTCATAAAAGCAATAGGCCGCTCTTCATTCTCTTCTCTTCTCTGTGTCAAGACCGCTACACATGAATGTTCAGAAGCAAAAGAATAGATGTAAAAGGGTTTTAGATAATTTGGGCTTGTTAAAACAGGTGCCTTAGATATAGCTTGTTTAATCTGCATGAAAGCAGATTTAGCCTCTTCACTCCATTCAATCTTCACATCCTTCTTCATCATTTTATTAAGTGGTTTAACAATTTCTGCAAACCCTATTATAAACTTCCTGACAAAATTAACCCTTCCAAAGAAAGATCTCATCTTCTTCTTACTTCTTGACCTTATCAACTTCAAAATGGCTTCTACTCGATCAGGATCTATAGAAATTCCCTCCTCTGATATAATGTGACCCAAAAGCTTCCCTTCAAGAACTCCAAATACACATTTCTTTGGATTGAGAGAAACACCATAACTGATACATTTCTTTAGTACTTTCTCTAAATTAGCAGCATGATCTTCTCTACTCTTAGACAACATGGTCAGATCATCAACATAGATGATTATACACTTTTCTATTAGGTCTTTAAAAGCTACATCCATCACTCTTTGAAAAGTAGCACTAGCATTAATCAGACTGAATGGCAATCTCCTGTAGGCAAATGTGCCCCACTTTGTAGTGAAAGCAGTCTTCATCCTATCCTCATGACTTACCAGTACTTGATTATATCCTGAATATCCATCCAAGAAAGACATCATTTGAGATCCATTAAATTTTTGCAATACTTCATCAAGGGAAGGTAATGGATAATTGTCTTTCTTAGAGGCTTTGTTTAAATTTCTGAAATCCACACATAACCTAATTTCCCCATTCTTCTTCCTCATAGGAACTAGATTAGCCACCCAGGTAGAGTGTCTAACTGGAAAAATTATTCTTGCAGCCAAAAGCTTTTGTACTTCTCTCTGGATCAGAGGCTCGATTAATGCATTGACTGGGCGTTGCTTTTGGTGAAACGGCTTGGCTTCTGGCTTAAGAGGAATTTTATGTGTGATGACAGATATATCAAAAGTCTTCAAATCATCATAGCTCCAAGCAATTGCTTCAATATTTTGCTTTAAAACATTGATTATCTCATCCTTTATTTCCTAAGGACAAATCTTTCCTATAAGAACATTCCTTTCTACCCCTAAGTGAGTCAAATTAATGGATTCATACTTGCCTCCCTCACTCTTTGTAGGCATTCTCTGATAAGCTTGTGGATCTGAATCAATATCCTCTCCAATGCTATCATCCCTTTTGGAATGTTATTGCTCTTTAAATCCATTATCCCTTCTAGATTGTCACTTTCTGTATTGTCACTTCCTTGATTCCAGTCTCCTTGATCCCTATCAACATCATCAATTATCTGTCCTTGAAATACATCAGAACTCTCCAAAAATGCCAAAATATGTTGGTCATCATTAAACACCTGAAAGTGTCGAACATTGTCAGGAATTGCAGGAACTGAAATCAATTCCACAGAAAACCTTTTCAGATTTGAATCCTGCATGGGCTCTAATGTACCTGCTGCAACGGCGAGAGCATCTGCTATTTGATTTGCTTCCCTCGGAATAAGAGTAGTTCCAAAGGCGTCAAAATCTTCTATTAAATTCCAGACCCTATTCCTATAAGTAGCCAATCTTTTATTATGGCAAGTGTATTGGCTATGTACCTATTTCACAATTACCTCAGAGTCTCCCATCACTGTAAGAGCAGTTACTTTCTTCTTATGAGCAAACATAAGTCCTCTTGTAAGTGCTTCATATTTGGCCACATTGTTAGTGCAACCAAAATACAATCTGTAAGAAGCAAAATAAGTTTTCCCTTTCAGGTTAGTAAGTTTAATTCCAGCCCCACTTCCTGCTTTAGATTTGGAACCATCAAATTTAAGAGTCCATAATTGGTCTTTAGCTGGGAGCTATTTCTTTTTAGAAACTACAGGGGTTTAGCCACTTGTGACATGTGGCGGCTCGTACTTTTGCTATTTATTAGACTTCGTGTTGAGAAGAAGCTCAGTTAACGATTTTCCTAGTTCCTTAATTTGTTCAACAACTACCTTCGGAGCGATTTCTTGGGCTGAGTCAGGACCTAACTCATCTTCTATTAACTCCTTTGGTATTGGCAAAGCATCTGAAATAGGGGTATTAAAATGAAACTGAGATACTTCCACTTCTTCTTTTTGATCTGAAAACCCTAAGACCTGAGTCTGTTCTACTGGTAAAGGAACCTCTTCTTGAGAAAGACTAATCCATGTAAGAATAGTTGCATCCTTGGCTTGGAAAGAGAACTCATTGATGGGAGTCTCAGTTACCTCTTCAGATTCTTGCTTGGGTAAATCTACATGCCTTAGAATATCTATGCATGACTGACATGTCAACTTCGAATGGTTATGATAGTGTATTCTACACCAATTAGGAAGCAATAGATTACTCAAATAAGTTTCTATTCCTAAAACCAGCCTATCTTGTTGCAATTTCCTTATTAGAACTTGCTGGTTGATGTGAATCATCGAATCAGTGTGGTCTAAGGATAGTGTATCCTCAGAACTAACTACAGAGAAAGTAAGGACTTCCTCTTGCTTGTAAACACCCATCTCAGTTTCAAAGAATGCTACTTCATTTGGAGTATCATACTCTGTAATCATGTGTTTGAGCCTAGGTTCACTTTCAATTCTTATCTGAGTGGCAACCCCTTTCCATGGTAACCACATGTGCGAGAAGTCTAGGGATAGATATCCACCTATGCTTTTGATTAGCTCTCGACTTAAAAGCATCCCATATGTTTCTGGGATGTCAGCAACTTGAATATCTATATAGGTCTAGATCCTTGGGTCTGATTCAACCTGCACATGCATGTTCTTCAACTCTCCTACAACATTAACTTCGGTTTTATCCAATTGAATCAACTTTTTATTGGTTGGAATAGGACTCAATCCTAACTTTTTACAAATTGAAAAAGGAATGACATTCCCTGATGCTCCAGAATCTAATAAGCAATTGTGTAGATTCTTTCCAAAGATCCTCAAACTTAACAAGAAAGGTGGGGTACTAGTCTTACCTTTATACATAGTAGCATTCATCTCCTTTGTAGAAGTCACTTTACCTTTCCCTTTCAAGCGATCTGTTTCTTCCAAAGCTTTTAATACCACTTCCCTTTGAGCTGGGCACCACTTCATGATATTAAAGAAAGACAATGATGTCTTCTGCCTTTGCAATTCTACAACAAAATCAAACTCTGAATCATTCCTAAATTGATATTTAGGAAAAGAAGGTTGATTACCTCTATTCTGAGTATCAGAAGGTCCCTTTGGTGGGGGTGGATTGTTATCTACATTCTAATTTGGTGGAACCATGTTGTTAGGGGGTGCAGATGTAGTGAATGGCCCTCTATTCTGGTTCCTTAGAAAGTGACCACCCTTAGATTGGAAGGCTTGAGCATTATAGACATCTTCTTTCGGCTCATTATCCCCTTGCATAGGGAATTGATACTTTTCTTCAATGGTTTCATAAGTCATAGCAGTGTTGGCTGGCCCATTGCCTTGATTAGAATTTCCTGCTTGAGGATGGGCATCAGCCTGTGCAATTTTCACCATCTTCTCCATTTCTAGGCAATTGACCTCAGAATGGGCTGTTGTATCATGCAACCTACACCAATTTGTCATAAAATTTAAATCAGCAACATTAGTAGTATTTGATCTCTCTTCACTTACTTGATAATTATGGGGAACTCCTCCATTGTTAGGTACAGTGTTCCACTGCCTATTGTTGTTGTTGTTGTTATTGAATCTCTGATTGTATCCTCTATTTTGATTTTGATAATTCTGGTTCGAGGAATTTTGATTCTGGAAATTCCTATTGGTGTTCTGATTAGAGTAATTTCCCTAATAGTTGTAACCTCCCTGATTGTTGTTGTAATTCTGGTTTTGATTATTGGGAGGATTTTGTCTGAGCTGTTCCATGTCATTTGACATCTAAGTGAGAGTCTTTTTGAGAATCTCTACTTCACTTGTAAGTTGAACAGTTTGATCATTCTGCACATTTTGAACTATGGCTGAGGAATGGACATGGGTTGGTCCTCCCCCTTGTTGCGGTTGATTTTGAGGTTGATGTTGAGGTTGTTGTTTTGGGGACTGATGTGGGGAATCATGCATTCTATTACCAAAGAAGGGCATAGTTGGTGGAGCTTGCAACTCAGATATAGGTCCATAATGGGAATAAGACGTCCCTGGGACAGTGTTGTATAACGGTGGATTAGGCATCTGATAATTCATTAGAGAAAAAGATACTCCCAACGCTCCAGGTTGTAGATTTGTCTGCTGTTGCAATTTGATAGCCAAATGATAAATCTTAGATAGTGAGTCAATCTGATCAGGTTGATAAGTTCTTTGTAAGAATAGACCAATCAAAGGATCAATAGCTCTCAGATATGCCTGTATGGCCATGGCTTCTGACACTAGGTAAGGCTCTTGTAGCCTATGATACATTCTATGGAACCTAGTGTTAAACAAGGGCAACGGTTCATGATGCTCCTTTCTAATAGTGGCAAATTGGTGATATAGTATTGTAAGGTCTACATAAACCCTGAACTGATTAATAAAAGCATTCTCTAAATCATTCCAACCTAGAATGGATGCTTGGGGCAGATTTAGATACCAATTATATGCCATATCTCCTAAACAATAAATAAATAGTCTACATACCACATCTTGATGAGAAAATTGAGCTCGCGTGTAGGCATCTTTGAATGCTTGTATATGTTCCTTTGCACTTCTTGATTCTCCATGCATGTATTTTGGATAGAACTTCTCTAGGTTCTTTGGTGAATCATCGAATCCACCTGGAATAGTCCCTAACGGGGAGGGATTACCCACAAAATAAGCCATTGGTGGGGTCGGTTGGGAAGGTGGTGGTGATAAAGGCCGAATTGGTGGTGACAAAGGCCTACTTGGTGGTGGTGTGGATGGAATTGGTGGAAATCCTAGTGGAGTAAGTGGTGGTGGTAATGTAGGTATTTCTACCCTACGAGCATGAGGTCTTGATCTAACTGGGGTTTGAAGTTCTTTGAATAGTTCATGATTAGTAGAGGATCTAAGAACGCTCTCGTATCCCTCTGGCAAAAAAGATCTTCCGCGAGCTAGCTTGTCCTCTCAGGCCCTCCTTCTAGTGCCAATTTCTGTTGATGGTTAAAATGACACAAAACAACATTAAAATAGAATATTTCTACTCTATTTCTCCTTAAAAAGAAAGACTACATGTAGTGGCCTAACTCCCAAGGTCCTAGTAGTTGGTTCTCAACTATCTGATGTCAGTCAATTGGTTCATGCAATTATAATATTCAAAGGGCTTGTGCTGGTAACAAAGGATTCAAGCTATGACTCTCTTTGTCAAAATAGTTCCTATAAATCGATGGGTTTAAAATAAAAGAAAAAGATACATCTAGGGGGTAAATCAGTAAGTATGAATTAAATTTATCTAATATCCAGACATATACTTTTAACAATGAATTTTTTCTTAACCGATCACAAAAACCATAGCATGACACAACCCACAGTATAATTGTACCATCATATACATCTTAGGTGCTTAATTCAATTCCTCTATTCACCTATCAAAAGTATTTCCAAGATTTCATAAGAACACACACTCATTCATCATTCAAACTATAGATCAACAGACTTCAATAACTTTAATTCAATGACAACTTAACACGATAATCTTTAAACCTGGTTTCTTCTAGTGACTTTCACCACATAAGAAACTATCATGCTTCAGCACAATTACTGGCATTTAGGTGGATTATAACTCATTAACCTTATCAAACAACACAATCCAATGCAAACTCCATATTTCGTAAACCTGCAATTCTATTAACTGTAAACAAGATCTGGTACAATGTATCTCTGCAAAAAGCTCTATAAAATCCTATCTCTTAGCACTAGGTAAGCAAATCCAATTCTCAATTAGCCGACCCTTACAATGTAATACCCATTTGGTATTTATAGAATACAAAAAGAAGTTCGAACTTTACTTCTATCTTAGGCTTTCCACCTTTTTAGGAACAATCAACTTTCTTGGAAACTCAGATCAATTTTGATCTTGAGTTCTTACATTATACATTCAATTTGATCTAACAATAGAAGATAGAAATAGAAGAAAAGAAGATTATGCGTCCTTAATATTGTCAGTGCCACATGCATGTAACATGCAAGGAAGAAGATCATCATGCGTCATGCATGGAAGAAGAATATCATGCATGCAAGATTTCATACATGTGAAGCTGGATCCACTATGAACTCATCATAACTAGTGAAGACTTGTTGTAGCATATCCATATCTAGCCCATCAATCCAATCATCTTTAAATTGATGCGATCCAACTCAACTGCAGAAAATTCTTTCATGTTTTTTACCTTGACCAACTCTCTCCCTGCAACTTTTATTTCTTCCTTGACTTCTACAAGCCGATCTATCACTAAGTCTTCTCCATCATCTTTCTCCTGCATGAGTCCTTGGAATCTTTCATTCCATTTCTCTCTAACTTGACTCAATGGCATGCCATTGTTAGTCATTACACTCACATCTACTATTATAGCCATAACCGCTTCCAACTCTTCCAACTGCTCAGTTAAATTATTAACTGCTTCCTGAATTTCATCCTTATGCTTGCTCAAAAAGCCAGTCCTAAACTTAAGGATACGAGCAGTCTTTTCTACAAAATCTTTATTATCATCTTCGAGTATAGATTCTTCTAGAAGAGTAGTTAGAGGCAATGTATTTATCTTCTCTAACTTTTCACTATACTCTTTGTACTCTTCTTCTAACTTCTCGGATGCCTCAATATATTGATGCATCTTTTTTATTACTCCTTCCACCTCCTTATAGGTTTCAAATCATTTTTCCAAAACCTCACCTACCTCTCGATTCACTTTATCTATCCATTTGTCAACCATCTCCGCCTTACCTCTAACCTGCACCAAATCATCAACCTCCTTTTTGCTTAGCAAAATAGGAGTCTCAATTGCTGCAACCTATTGTGACCGTGGAGAGGAGACACTCTTCAAGAATGAATGTAACTGATCCAATTGAGCCTTAAGCTCATCTTTCTTTTGTTTGTCCTTAATCATCCTTGATTTTGTTGTTGAAGCCACCACATCAATCAAATTCATTTGTTGATTTCTAGTGGGTCTTCCCAAGTTAACCGTACTCAATTGATAGTCTGTGAGCTACTTATCCCCTACCTCCTTTTCAATCATAGGCATGGAACATTCAGCAACTATCTCCCCTTTATCTGTGAGTCTTGAAGAATGCAAAACTTTAGCCCTCTTCTTAGGCCTTTCCTGTTCAATCTCCTTCATCATTTCCTCCCAATTAAGAGGTTGAGGAGGTGTTCTAGCTCTCTTCTGCAAATCTAATTTCAACCATGTAGGAGCACTAGGAGTCATCATCATGGAAGAGGAAGCAAAAACTATAGAGGATGGCTGAATATCTAACTTAGGTTGAGAATCAACCTTTTCCTTTTCTTGTTGCTCCTGCAACACATGCATCTGCACCAACTTCTCAGCCTCTTCTCTATCTCTTTGTTCCTGTATTTTCCTATCTTCTTCTTCTTTTCTCAATCTCTCCTCTTTCGTCTGATCCTTCTCTAACTTTTCTTTCTTTAAGGCCTCTCTTTCCAACCATTTTGCCTCTAAAGCTTTAAGTTTTGCAGCTTCGACCTCTTCTTCTTTTTGCTTCCTTTCAGTTTCTTCCTTTTCTATCCTTTCCATTTCCAAGGCTATGAGTTTCTCTGCCTTTTCCCTTTCTTCCTTAGCTTGCTGTTTCTTTACTAGCTCTTCAGCCTCTGTTTCTTTTCTTAGAGCTTCAGCTTCTTGTTCTTTCTATTGAGCCTCCTCTGCAAGCTTCAATCTAGCAACCAGGGCTTCCTTTTCCCTTCGGTTTCTTGCTTTCTCCTCCTCGAGATCATGGATCTTCTGTATCAGTTCCAGCTTGTCATTTTCTGCCTTGACCTTGATCTCATGCTCTTGTTGCCTCATTTTCTCCTCCATAGTATCATTCGATGTCCTTGTTTCAACTTCTTTTACCTTTGATTGCTATTGTTGAAGTAGAGCATCAGCTTGTAACTTTTCCTCCATTTCCTTTTGTTTCTCCGTAGTAGCCCTTGCATCAGATTCTTTGGTAGCATCTTCAAATTGTTTCCATTGTTCTTCCTGTGTAAGTATCTGCTCAACAGTATAATCTAGAGGTACATTTTCTTGCAAGTTCTTCTTTGACAGAGTTTCATCGGAGTCTGTCTCAATTTCTACCAATTCTTCCTCCACTTCTTTTCCTTTAGTAGTTTCAACCATGGCATAAAGTACTCCTTGAACTTCTTTACTTTTCTTTCTTGTGAGTGGGGCTTGTGCAGATGACTCACCCAATGCGGGTGTAGGAACAACAGATTCAATTGGAACATCTCCCTCGAGTGTCTCTTCTTCTTCATCAACTACCTCCAACTCTGTTTCTTCAACATCAAGAGGAAAGAATTCTAATGGTTCCTTGGAAGGTGCCTTTCTTTTAATGCTCTTATACCCTTTACCTTTCTTGAGGATTGGTCCCTGAGGAGCTTGAGTTCTCATCATCAACCATTACACACTTCTATCCAAGACTGTTCTTCCCAGTTTCTTAATATCAATAGTTTCTTCCTCATTCTAGTCTATTGGATCTAAGTTTTTGGTGTGAATCTTCAAAGCTTCATATGAGGGATCTAATACAATTCCATCATACCTTAATGTATAAGGTAGATGTTTTGGTTTCACCGTCTTGATTTTTGGTGTTGTCTTTGACGTTCCAGTCGGTTGATTCCTTCGAGCAGCCTTTCCTGACATCTCTCAAATCCCCTGCAAGCAAACCTCTAATTAGACCTTCAAATAAATCATTTTAAAACATGTTTTAAAAACATACCTGTTACATATACATCGCAGTCGGAACCAGACAGAAGCTCAAAACAAGCGCTTTTACAAAACTGGCAGACTCAGAGCAAAAACCAATATAGGAACTTCACCTAGTAACAAATTGGCTTGGAGTTGAAGTTGGGGAAGTTATTGGAACTAGGATCAGAATGAAAAAGGGATTTGGTTTTTCTTCGAATTCTCTTCTTTTCATATTCTATTTCTATTCCGCTTCCGCCTCCGATTTGGTTATCGTTACTTCGACAAAATACTCCCCACTATATGCAGAGCTGGACATAGGATGAAAATGGAACTGCTAACCTTTACAAACAAAATTATTAAGTTCAAGATCAGTTCCGATCCCACCTCCGCTAATTATCACATACTTCAAGAAAACCTTTTAGAACTCGGAATTGATAACTTTGGTAAAAACAAAACTCTTATGCCCATACCCATTCCAATCCCACCTCCGCCTATGCTAATCATGACATCATCAAATTTATTTATTTTCATCATAACTTCATGATTAAACCTAGGTCACCATAAAATGGCAAAGGAGCTTAAAAACTCTACCCTCATATGACCGTGGGGAACAATTGTATTTTAGAGCCATTTATTTAAATCTTATTTAAAGTAATTGTAGAGACCGATGAAACCCTAATCTAACAAACTTAATAAAACCAGAGCATGGGTTTAAAACCCTACCATTCTCCCAAACGACGAAACCCTAATTTAAACAATAAAATCTAATCTACCTTAACTCACTGTAAATTCTTAATCTAACTCATGCCACAATAAAAACCTTTAATCTAATCTAATCTACTGCAAATCAAAAATGACATGACACGATCACGATTAAGATGTGAAAGTGACAATGCCCAAAAATAGAAAGAAATGACATGATAAAACAAGACAACAAAGATTAAAGCAAAACAAAACAAGCCAAAACAAGAACCTGCTCATTCAATCACATCGATGATCATAAAATTGCTTTAAAACACAATGATTGAACATGCGAACAGATACAAAGAAAAACACAACAAGGAAATAAACAACGAACAACAAAGATAAAAGACCTACCTCAAATGCAAACAAAGCCATGCTAACTTTCTGAATCGATTCGCACACAATATCCCTTCTGTATCTTGATCAATTTGCTCAAACAAACTCTGCTATTGCTCTTCGTGCTCTTAGACTTGTGATAATAACAATAATGATCAGCTTTAACCCTTAATAAAGAAAAATATGTGAATTTCTACCTACATCGGCAACCACCATTAATGCATTAAAACGCAGTAAAGGCGGAGTCGGAACTGTAAGAGAACGAACACTGGTCTGCAGTGCAACTTCAGTCAAAAATTCAACGACAAAAAATTGGCGGGGTCAGAACTAAAATGGAAACAGGATCTTAAAATCATAAAATTTGCAAACCTTATCCCCATTCCGACTCTACGTCCGACAATTAAAAACAAAACAAAAACAAAAACACAAAGTTAAGTAAAAGACCAACCTAATAAAACAAAACATAAAAACCGAGACAAACAAACATTAAAAAGGGAGCGGAGGTGGGATCGGAATTGAATTTCATTTTGCAAATTTTGATAACAACCATCCCAATTCCCACTCCGGCTCTACTTCCACCAAAGAGAAAAAAAAAAGGCAAAGAAAAGACTGCCGGGATAGAACCAAAAAACAAGCCTCGAAAGAACTTTCAGAACCCGATTTATCTCCGGTTCCGACTCTGACAAAGAAATCAAAGAAAAACAAAGTATTGGCAAAACTAGACTCCAAACTTTGTTCCAAAAACAACTAAGTACAAAAAACACAAAGGGGGACCCATTTTGACCAAGGCAAAAGATGGGGTGGTTATGCAAGGCATAACAGGTTGTAGTTGCATTCCCAAATGAAATGGATAGAGTGCTAGGCTTGGAAACTTAAACCTCCAAAATCACCCTATAACCATTAGATTTATAAAGATCAATGGTTTAGAATTTGTTGTCAATGTAGGACAACCATGTACTAATTGTGTAGTCTAGAAGCAACACGTTGACATTCCATCCACTTTAATGTTTGAAAAAAAAAAAAACTTTCTACTGCTAAGTGATTTTATTTTTAAGTGAGAGGGTCAGAACACAAGGAGATTTCAGATTTCTCATTGTACTACACCAAGGAGATTTTGGGTTCCACTTCCAACAAATCCAGTTCATCCTGTCAGTATTAATCTTTTCAAGAATCAAAATTTGAGTAAGTGAAAGAAAAAATTCCTATGACTATGTTTCAACTTTCACCATTTCCTAAAATCTTGTTTTGTCAAACTTTGAAGTTTGGGTTTAGGGTTGAGAGACTTAAGAATTAAGAAAAAATAAGTAGGACTATGATGAAATTCACAATTTCACATTGTATAAGCATGTCTACCACTAGTACCACTAGAGAAAAATTGAATAAAAAATAACATTATGTTGGATTGCTTAAAAACCCAGGTTTCACTGATGAATACCATGATATTTATGGTCCTTAAATCTATGGTAGGCATACCTTAGAACTTAGATTTTCATTTGATAATAAGGCTACAAAGAAAATACAAGTTAATAGTTACAGTGCACCATGGGTAACTGGATTAGGGCACATGATGTTACATGTGGTTTTCCCTTCCCCAAAATTTATCATGGTTTGTGCCCAAAATTATGATGATAAAAAAAGTGAAATTGTTAATAAAGATAGCAAAGAAGAATTTGTATTCATTAATGTAGAAGAACTTGAAAAAGTGTTTGGGTTTACAATTGAAGAATTTGGAAATGTCCACATTGACCTAGAAAAGCTTGCTAGTGATTATGAAGCAATGGAGGAAAGGGAAAAAAATTATTTTATAAATAAAATAGTTTAGGATAACATACAAGTTAGAAACAAATTGAAAGGTAATCATAAGCCTCCTTATGATTTTGATATTTTTTAGACCATGGGTTCAAGATACTATTTCCATGCTAACATTTTACCTCAAACTGGATAACAAATGGGAAGTGGGTGCAAGCCTCCTTGAAATGGTATATAATATCCATTATGGTGTTCCACATTTCAAATATAACTTTATTGAGCACATTGTAGAATCTATGCATTTTTTTTTTTTAATGATTAAAGGAGGTTCCACCAAGACATTTAGGTTCACAACCTACTTGTGCTATGTTTTTCTATTAAAATTTAGTGGAATGTTTTAGACCAACAAGCTTTAGATTCAATCATATAGTAATGTTGAGGAAGAGAAAATGGTTCTGGTATATGATTGGACCACTAAGATAAGGATGCATGATTCTCAAAGGAACTACAATTATTTTGTAGACTAATTTTTTTCTTCATTACATCAAGCAATTATAAATACTATAATGCCTAAATTTACTATGTCCTGTAGAAATTGCATTCAACTCTGGAAAAGAAATACAATTGGATGATTGGTACTTAATGGAAGAATATACTATGCTAATATTTTATGGATCGGGAGTAGAGCCATACAAACTTCCAATAAATGTGACAGAAAGGGTTTTTGCATTGGAATATAAAAGGAAAATGTAGATTACTCATGAACTACACTTTGCTAGTCAACAAAAGAAGACCTTATTTCCTTCTTTACCTTTTTCATGTGGAGGGTTCACATTCAAGAGAAAGCATTTAGTGTGGCACATGATCTTTTGAATATTTTAAATTTTGATGTTGTTTTTCACTAGCAGTATGATCCATGTGACACCATCAAGGTAAATGCTTTCTTGAAAACTTGAGAAACAAGGATTCTTGGGATGAGGTCAAAATAGAAATGGAGAAAAGTGCTACAGTGAAAGTTATTTCTTTTGAACAATTATGAACAAAAATTATGGCATTGCACCGAAAGACAATTAGGACGTACAACATTTTTTTATGAAAAAAGTGATAAACCATCTAGTAGAGTAAAAATCCCAGATTCTCTAGATAAGGAAGTTACAGATAAAAATTGGTCATGATAAAAAAATACCACCTTTTGGTTTATGAGGAAGGAGCAAGGTGAACCAAGAACTCTTACAAAATTTGGAGATAACAATGAAGATCTTGAGTTTAGAAAATTGTGGAATATAGAGCATCCCAATGATTTTGAAGATCAAGAAAATTGATGATGAATCTGATGATGATAGGGAAAAACAAAAATATGTCAAACCTTGTTTAAGTGATGCCACAAAATTATACTTTAGGAGCATCCATAGCCGAAAAAATGGGTTATGAAGGTGGTGGTTTCACGTCCCAAGGACAATGAATTTGTACAGTAATAGATGTAGACCGTAGAAATCTTGTTGATAATTGAGGCCTTGGAGATGATAAAGTAGACCAAGGGTATACAAGTATAGCTGAAACACTTAATTTTTTTAGAGCTTCAAATCCTAATCCTCAAGGTTAGATACAATCACAACTAAGGCATGCCCATGGTGGAGAACCTAGTGCAATTGCCACTACCACTAGTGGTGTAGACACTAAAAAATATCCTAAGTCTACGAGCATAATTTTTCTTGGTAATCCTCCTCCGATAATTGAATGATTTCAATTATTCAATTATGCTTAATCCTATTCCTCCATTAATTAAATAATTTTAATTATTTAATTAATTCACCTTCCGATCTCTATTCTATCCTGATCAATTAAAATTATGAATTGTGTTGCTAATTTCCCCTCTTCTTCAATAATTATTATTTATTTAATTATTTCTTTATCACCTTTCATCTATAGGTAAATAGTCATTATTAATTATTTATCTATTCATGGTCTTTTAATTCTTCTATACTTAAATAATTATCCAAATTTATTTAACTATCTTTTTCCATTTTCCCCTATTAAATAATTAATCTCACTTAATTATTTAATGTTCCATTTTCATCTCCCCATTTAATTAAATTGATTAATTTAATTAAATGCTCCTTTTTCATTTTATCCAAATAAATTATTTATTTTCCACTTGTCAATTTCCTCCATTTCTGAATAAATAATTTAAAATAAATTATTTATGCACCTCTTCTGGTCAAAGATGCCCTATCATTAATCCTTGTTAGAGCCTTCATTCCTATCATAGCCATTGGGCATCATAGCTATCGATGTCATATATTTTCCATGCATGGAATATTCTGGTTGCATCAATTCTCAACCATTGATCTTGGCATCTTTCTAGAAGATCGATCTTAGCCCTTCATTTCATAACCTCCCTCTCATGAATCCTCATCCATCAATCTTGGAATCCTTCTAGAGGATTGATCTTGACCATTCATTTGAATGGTTGTCCATAAAAGAGACCATTCTCCTCCATTTAAAAAAAAAACAACCATTTTGTCTCCAATCTTCTACTTACCATTTGCAGGTTTTGCACAAATACTACAACAAATCTGAGGGCAAAGTTGCATAAGGAGAAATATGAGAGCAAGAGAAGTGATTCAAGATCAAGCATGGATAGTATTATTATTCAATGTTTTATTTTTACTTTTGCTTTCATTGTATTCTATTGTTTAGGTGTGGTTTTAGCTTAGAAGTTCTAGTTGTCACTTATTCTAGGCTAGGAATAATTTAACCCCATCTTACATTGGTGAATCCGATGAGAACATTGTTTTTGCAAATTTTTTGTTCGGATTTTCTTGTTTTTTGCAGATTTTAGGTACAAAACAATGCAATTGTTAAACATAGTGACACATTTTCCATGACGGGACACATTTGATGAACACAATGCCACATTTGATGAGAATCGACGCATCTACCGCAGACATGTTGGGCGAAAAAAAATGAATTTGAAATTGTGACACAACCACCATCGTGCAATGCAGTGCTATGATCCAATCATTGAGGAGAGTAACACATTTGTCTGCTCCATACAGAGTTATGGGTTTATGCTCTTTCTATCTTTATTTTTCCTTTTTTTCTTTAGATTAGTGCTTTTGGAGGTTACTAACCTTTTTTTTACATCTTGTGGCTTTAGAGTGGAGCTCTCAAAAACTACTTCTTTTGAAGCAACAAAAAAATCAAGCTTCTAGTTTTTTTGTTTTCTTTAAGATTTTCTTAGTTCAGTCCAATTTCTTCATTTTCTAGTTTAGTTTAGTTGTTAATTCTTGAGGTTTTAGTTTAGTTTTTAAAGATTTTTGTGCTAACTTAGTTTTTGCAGCCTTTCGTTGGTCAAAGAGAGATTAGAGAAAATACTAACATGTGGTTTTGTAGGTTCGAATGTCGAAGATTTTATTTTGAAACTACAAATCTTGTTTGTGTTAGATTAAATAACACTTCATTTATTGCTTTAAAAGAATGATTGTTTTCTCTCACCTAGATTTAAATAGGGGGTAATGAACCACATGTCTTAGTTTTTGAAGGATGGTAGGTATTATGCTCTCACCTTGTGCAAACTTGGTGATCAAAAAACCACACACATCTCTTTTTGTGTTCACCCATTAGAAGGGCTTGCCTTGGTGGGAAAAAGTACTCACCCCAAGGGATGACCCTAATGGTAACAAGCTAAAGCCAAGTCATTCTGAACCACTATAAAAATTTGTGATTGCAAGGAAAGTTTGCAATCAACAAGATGGTATGTTATAGCTCTCCTCCAGTATCTTTAAGATACATAAAACCCTTGTTCTAAGGGATGGAGGACCTCTCAAGGGAATTTATCATCATATCCCCTAAACCAAATGCCCTTACTAGACACCTCTTGTTTGTAGCAGCCAAAATCCTTCTATTTTCCGGTGCAGGAGGTTGGATCTTTGAGGCCGTCCCACATACGTGTGGTTCTTTGTAGAGAGAAAATTTTGGTAAGTGACTACCTGAGAAGTGAGTGTTGAGTAAGGGGGGCCAATTCTACCAAGTTCCTAGGCTATCCACTTTGAATAAGAGTGGTTGGAGAAATCAGAGTGGGAACTCAGTGAATATTGTCATTGCCAATCTTAGGATTGTGCTTGTATTCTTAAAAAGATCAAACATTTTCACATCAAACTAGACCAAAAAAAAGTGCTTGATACTATTTTCTATGTTTTCCAGTCATATCTCATTAGAAACAATCAAAAAATTAGATAAAAACCATTACAAAATATCAAAACTAT
This sequence comes from Sequoiadendron giganteum, assembly GCA_007115665.2. Classification (NCBI taxonomy): domain Eukaryota; kingdom Viridiplantae; phylum Streptophyta; class Pinopsida; order Cupressales; family Cupressaceae; genus Sequoiadendron; species Sequoiadendron giganteum. The sequence goes on along the minus strand of CM021103.1, from coordinate 355,103,055 downwards.
CAAAAATAACATTTTGGAACTACTTTTTTTTCTTTCTTGTTATTTGTAGTTTTATATGTGTGAGCACCTATGTGATAGCTATTGAGATATGCTCTACTCTACTGCCTCTGAAGTTTCCCACTTGAGATTTTTTTTTGGATTTTCAGCCACTGTTGTGATTTGACCAACTGATGGGTCGATCGGGAGGGGGGCTAGAAAGGATCCCCATTCCAAGGACGTTGTCTTATTTTCTGGTGATATGCCTGTGGTGGCAACATCTAGTATGGCAGTTCCTAGTCTGACATCTCCTCCTTGTACTTTAGTCCTTTTCCATAGGGAAAAGATGGAGGGAATCTCTGGGGAGTTTCCCATTTCACCACCTTTGGGCCTCAACTCTTTCTTCTCTAAGGAAGCCTCGTCATCTTACATGGACAAACTGGTGGGGTATGACTTGGTAGTTTCGAGTAAAAGGTCTTTGGAGTCTATTTCATGCTCAGTTATTGGCTAGTAAGTTGATGTCCCAGAGGCTCTGATGTTGAAGGCAATGGATAACCTCAAAATGGCTCTTGTTGGAAAGTTTTTGGTGTATAGGCCAAATATTAAACTGGTTCATCAGTGGGTTGCTTCCACTTGGAACCTCAAAGGTAACGTCATAATAAATGCGATGCCTAGAGGTATTTTTATTTTTTCCTTTGTGGTGTATGGAGACATATTGAAGGTTCTTATTGGTGGCCCATAGGAATTTGACTCGGATTTCAAAAAAAATCTATCTCTTTGCAAATGGAAGTCGGGTTTTGACCTATTGGCTGATTTGGGAGCCTTGGCTCCAAATTGGGTTTTCCTTTTAGGTCCCCCTCCAGAATTTTGGAGAAAGGAATTTTGAAAGGAATTTCCAACTCCTTTGAGAGCCTCTTGGTTGTTGATAAGATTACTCAGGAGGGATCTAGACTGGTGTATTCCTTTATCTGTGTCAATGTGGTTGTGAACACGGCTCTTCCTTCCTCAATCCTTCTTAAGTCCAAGTTTGGAAACCAGACTCAACCCATAGAATATGAAAATGTCCGCCTCTTCTACCAATTGTGTAAGAATTTTGGTCATTTCAGTGATTCCCATGGGTTAAAGCAAGGCGAGGGCCCAAAGGCCAAGGATAAATTTCTAGAGAAGGCTCACTCTAGTAAATATATGGCATCTACTGTGCAACCTCCTACTATTCCAATGCAAGAGGTGTATGTTCCTCTTCTCAATGACAACCCAGACTTGTCCAGTATGTTTGTTTCTATTCATGTTGTAGAAAGGAATGATTTGGAATTATTGAGCTTAGATTTGGTTGGCCCTACTTCTACCTTCCCAACCCCAGGCTTGCCAACAAAAGTTGATGTGGTTTTGGAGGGAGGGGGCGATGCAAATAAGGAGAATATCCCTTCTAAGGTCCCCTTGAAGGAGGATAATGTGCAAAATTTTGGTGTAAAGGCTCATACTCAAAGTGTGGAGGATGACCTTGAAGAAGGAGAGTATGTTCTAGCCAAAAAAATAAATTCTTTGGACGATATACACTCCTTTTCTCAATTTGGTGCTAAAAACTAGAGTGAATCGATGGCTCTTCTTTGTTTCCCTAATGGGTCAAGTGACAAGGAGGAGGAGGAGGGATGGTCCCAAGCTCTTTCTAATCCTGAAAAGAAACAAAAAATCGGATGTGGGAGGAGGAAATAAGGTGGGAAGGCCTTCCCAAAATGATTCAAGAACCAAAGACACAACAAGGGATGTGGCATTTGGGAAATAAAGAACCTTGGATTTGATTGCAGGGTCAAAATACAAGAATAAGTAGTTTTAACTACTTCATGGGGTTGGAGGTGGAGTTGCTAATTGCATTACTAATGAAGTACCTCTCATGGAATATAAGGGTTCTCAATAGCCAGTATAAGTAGTTTCTAGTGAAATCTTGTATTCTGGACAATAAAGTGGATGTCCTCCTCCTTCAGGAAATGAATATGAAGAAGGAGACCTTTTATAAAGCCATCATTAATATATGGCCTAGTGTGAATTATTTTGTCAGTGAGGTAGAAGGTGCTTCAAGAGGTATTCATACCCTTTGGAATCATTCCAAATTAAAGGAGACGTTGTGCTCTGCTTCTAAGAATAGTTTGATGATTACTCTGGAGGATATTGTCTACCAGGAGAAATGGAACCTTTTAAATATATATATGCTAAATCAGAGTAGGGACAAAGTTTTGTTGTAGGAATAGTTAAGTGATTCTATTTATCTAAGGAATGATGACCACTGGATGTTGGGAGGATATTTTAACTCTCCTCTCCTTTCGTCAAAAAATTTTGGAGGGCAGGATGATTATTCTGACAACATGATGGATCTTGCGGAGTTCTTTAATTTGGTAGGTCTTATTGATATACCCCTCCAAGGAACTAAGTTTACCTGGTTAAATAGAAAAAATAGAAATCACCTAATCCAAGTCAAACTTGATAGATTCTTGATCTCTACCAATTGGGATATCTCTCAATTCCTTTCTCTCTCTACCCTTCCTAGGTCTGGTTCAGATCATAATTCCTTGGTGCTAAAAAGAAATGAGGATCATAATAAAGGCCCTTTCCCTTTTAGATTTGAAGCTATATGGTGTCTTCGTTGGGATTTTTCTACTTTGGTTAAATCCTGGTGGAAGGATCCTATAATTGGTACTCCGATGTATTGTCTACCTAAGAAATTAAGTAGAATAAAGAAAAAAGTGAAAGGGTGGAATAAGGTGACTTTTGGTAATATCTTTGAGATAAAGAATTCTCTGGGGAAAAAGCATAAAAGAGGTACAGGATATAATGGAGGCAAGTAGGGTGGAAGAGGAGATTTGTGCTAAGGAAAGAGATCTCAGATCTCAATGGTATAGGATAAATAAAAATGAGGAAATATATTGGAAATAAAAATTAAGGGTCCAATGGCTAAAGGAAGGGGGTAGGAATTAAAAATTATTTCACCAATAAACCATGAAACATAGAAGTAGAAATAGAATCAGAGCACTAGTGAAGGAGGATGGCTCTACGATGACCAATCAAAAAGAAATTGTGAGGGAAGCTATTAATTTATTCTCTAATCAACACAGGGATCCTCGTATAGATCATCAGGTATATGTTGACTTTATTGATGTGATCCCTAAAGCTATTTCTGATATAGATTTTAAAATGATGACTAGTGTTGTTTCTATGGATGAATTTAAAAAGGTTGTGTTTTCCTTTGGATCTTATAAAGATCTTGGCCCTAATGGATTCCCCTCCATTTTTTCTAGACCTTCTGGGATATTGTTAAAAATGATCTGCTAAATGTTGCTAGGGATTTATTTAGATTGAGCAGACTGCTAAACCAGATAAAAGAAACTTTTATAGCCCTTATTCCCAAAAATGTTGATTCCTCTGCTATGAAATATTATAGACCTATTAGTCTTTGTGACACGGTCTATAATTTTTTTTCCAAAATTATGATCCTTAGACTCAAATCGGTGCTTGGTAAAATGATTGCCCCAAACTAGAAAGACTTTTTGCAAAGTAGAAATATTTTGGATGTTGTTATCTCCACACATGAAATCATTAATTCTATGGATCACTCTAAAAAGCTAAGGATGGCCTTCAAAATTAATATTTATAAAGTTTATGATAGAGTGTCTTGGCCTTTCCTCTTTGCTATCCTAAAAAAGTTTGGGATAGAAGGAAGATTCCTAAAGTTGATCTCTGCTTGTGTTACTTCCCCCATGTGTTATATTATGGTTAATGGTGTCCCCCAAGGCTTCTTCTCTTGTGGTCATGGGCTTAGGCAAGGTGACTCCCTCTCTCCCTATCTCTTTATAATTGTTGTTGAAGCTCTTGGCAAGAACATTCAAAAATTGGTGGAATTAAAATCTCTCAAAGGTGTTAAAGTTGCTTCATCTCTTAGGCCTAATTCCCACCAATAGTTTTTTGATGATACTCTAATATTTGGGGAAGACTCAGTATGGGAAGCATGACTCTGGAGATAGGTGCTCAATGACTATGCTATTGTTTTTGGTTATTGTATCAACTATGTTAAAATAAAAAATTATTTCTTTAAAACTGACCAACAAATTAAGGAGAGAGATAAAAATCTTGGGTTGTTAGGAAGCTAAATTACCAAATTCTTATCTAGGCCTATCATTTGTCTCTAAGAATCTAGAAAATAATATTGGAATCAATTGATTGAAAGGACTCAAAAAAAACTTGCAAGATGGAAGGGGAAGCTTCTATGTTTGGAGAGAAAGATTCAACTCCTTAATGCTTCCCTTCAAAATATTCCTATATACTACTTATCCCTATTCAAAATCCTTGCTTATATAGGGGAAAAGATAGAACAAATTCAAAGAAAATCCTTATGGTCAGGCACTGAAGAAAAAAATAGACTATCTTTGGTTTGTTGGGATAAAGTGTGCACTCCTAAATGGAGAGGGGGCCTTAGATTAAGAAGAATAGATATGCTTAACAAATACCTAACGACTAAAATTGGTTGGAATATCATTGAAGGCACTAAAGACTAGTTTAAAATTTTCCAAGCTAAATACAGGAGGAACAAGAACCTTGGTTGTTTCCTTTCTATTTTGGATCTTCCAAGTGGCTTTACTCTATGAAATCATCTTCTTAAATTGAGAAGTGTGTTGAAGATGGGAGTTAGAAAGAGAATTGGGAATGTGAATAATATTAACTTTTGGAAAGACCTTTGGATAAAGTCTTCTACTATGTCCTCTATTGAAGACTTGAAACCTCTTAAACAAAGCCATAATAGGATCTGTGATAAAAAGGTTTTTGATTACATCAAGTAGGAGTTGAAGGAACCTAAATGAAAATATTTCAAACTATTACTAAGAAGGGACAACCTAAGAGGTTAGAGATAGGTGAATTGGGACCCTATCCTAACTAGACTGTAGGGTTTGATAAAGGAGGCTATGTGGTTTGACAGAGAAAGGGAAGATGAGTGGATTTGGAAAGGGAGCTCTTCTAGTTGTTTCTCAGTCAAAATGGCCTATGAAGAATTGATCAAAGCACAAAGTGTTGTTTCTGATCATATTTGGGATAAGGTGTGGCAAAAGAACTTGATTCCAAAAATTAATTGCTTCTGGTGGACGGTGGCTCATGGTAAAATTTTGACTATGGATAACCTAGTTAGGAGAGGTTTCCAACTGGTTAATCGATGCTTGCTTTGCAAACAGGAAGAGGATTCAATTATTCACATCTTCTTTCACTGCAATTTTGTGAGGGAAGTATGGTCCTATTTTCTCTCATTGTTGTCTTATGATTGGTTGTTTCCTAATTCTTTCAAAGTGTTTATACAAAGCTGGTCAAATTTCCTGTTCTCACATAATGAAATTGTTGATCCCTGGAACCAAGTTCCTCCTTTTGTTACTTGGGGTTTATGGAAGGAAAGGAATAATCATATTTTCAGGGATGAGGAGAGAAGCAACTGGGAGGTTAGTTTGATCTCAAAAACCAAATCAAGGAAAACATAGAGACTGAAAGGTATGGGTTTTCCAAAAACTGGCCTAATTACAAATAAATGAGGATTGAGCAAAACTAGGGAATCAGTAAGGATTTAACCAAACTTAATTGGTCAAAGATGCTAACAAGATTGGCTACTATGTGGAATCCTTCACAGAAGGAGTGAGTGAAGTGCAACTTTGATGGGTGCTCTAAAGGTAACCCAGGACAAGTTGGTGCTGGGGGTCTATTAAGGAACCATAAAAGTGAGTGTATTGTGAGCTATGGGATGAATATGGGAGTCTACTCTAATAATGAAGTGGAAGTTATGGCTACTCTGGGGGATTCAATATTCTAAAGGAGTTGGGTTATCAAAAAGTCATAATAGAAGGGGACTCTAACCTAATTGTGGATATCCTAAATGAAGAGGTTGTGTCACCATGGGCATTACAAAATATAATTGACAATGTCAAGTCATTAAAAATCCCTTACAAATTGTAGAGTGCAACATGTTCATAGAGGAGGAAATAAAGCAGTCGATTGCGCTGCTAATGTTGTGCTAAGTTGTAGGGGATGGACTAGATGGACCTATGGGAATATGTTGGAGCCTTTAAGGGACTTAATCCTAAAAGAAAAATTTGAACATGAGTATTATATGTAAAAATGTAAATTCCCTATTTGGCTGGATAAAAGAGTACCAAGTGGTGTTTGGGGGCATTCTATGTAATGATGAAATGGGTGGTATGGAGATGTATCGAAGGATACTAGCTGACATAATTATTAATTATTTTTCCGTCATAAAGGTTACCAAATTGTAGACACCTAAAAATGTCCTAGCTTGTGAACTAGAATTTTGGAACTCATATTCGTCTATTAATTAAATGATTTAACATAATTTAATTAATTCATCATTGAACAACATTGAACAACATTGAATAGCATCGAACAACATTGGACAGCATCAGAAATCACCGAACAACATCAAACAACATTAAACTACATTGAACAACATCAAACAACATCAAACAACCTCGAACGACATCAAATAGCACTGACTGCCATCAAACAACATTGAACAACATCGAACAGCCTCAAACAACATCAAACGATATGGAACATCATCTCTGATCATCTCGTAACACATTAGAATGACTCGGAATCATCTCGTAACACTTTAGAATGACTGGAATCATCTTGTAGCACTTTAGAATGACTCAGTATCATCCCGTAACATCTTAGAATGACTCAGAATCATCCTGAAACATCTCAGAACAACTCGAAATCATCTCGTAATATCTCAGAACATCTCAAAATCACCACAAAACATCTCAAAATTATCCCATAATATCTCATATCATCTCAAAATCATACCATAGCATTCCCGCATCACACCATATCGCATCACATCAAAATGACATGAAAAACCCTAATTCATCTATTAATTAAATAATACAACATTATTTAATTAATTCACCATTTCGTCATTTCAGACAAATTAAATAGATTTGCATTATTTAATAAAGTCCCAAAAACCCTAATTCCTCTATTAATTAAATAAAACAACATTATTTGATTAATTCACATTTCATCATTTTGACCAATTAAATAAATCTATGTTATTTAATAAAGTCCTAATCCCACTTTATTTCGTCTTGATTGATTAAATAATGCCAATTATTTAATTACATCGCTAAATCACCATATTCCCCTAAGTGGATTAAATTATTAAATAATAATTTAATTATGACACTTTCCCTTCAAATTTTGAATAATTAAATCAAACTAATGCAACTTTGTTTGCAAAAGTCAAATTTGATTTGCACATTCAAAATCCAAAAAGGAATTAATTAATTGAATCAATTAATTCACATTCCTCACCCACTTTGTGATTGAGAAAATTACGATTGCTAACTAAGCAATCTAATTTGTTAACTAATCAATCCAAGTTGTTAGCTAAATAATCCAAGTTGTTAACTAATCAATCTATTTTGTTAACTAATCAATCACATTCCTAACTAAGCCATCACATCCCTAAATGGTCAATCTATTTATCAATCACACAAATTGTGCAATCAACTTTGCATAATTTTTTCATGTCTAATTCCTCTCAACACACTCTGATCATTAATTTGGATATTCTTTAAAACAATCTTGACCATCCATTTCAATTCTCATTTTCTATATAACAAACCCCTTTCCTCACAAATAAGGATCAAAGAATCAACATACACTGAGCAACGAAGTGCTGTCAAGATCACCCTTGAGAGAGCTTCACCATTGTCTTCGATCAAGCAAACACAACAAGAATTCATCCACACTTTGCACACGAAATTTGCAGGCTTTGCTATTGTAAGAGCAATCTAACATCAAGCGAATACACTTCGCTACAAGAAGGTAAAAGCTATCTTTTATTTTAAATTTCATAATCAGTAGGTTCCTCATCATGTTTTCAATAGAATAGTTCAATTTTGTATGTGTAATATTTTTTTTAGATTTTAGATTTGTGCATTTGACTATAGATTAGATTTCTTTGTCAGATTGCTTTCATGTCCTTCTTGGATCTGAATCTAACATCCTTTCTCACCCTCACACATTATGGCACACCCATTGGGACCCTTGTCCCCTCCTCTAATGTTTGTTTGAGTCCTTTTTGAAATTGCAAGTCCCGAAAACACTTTTGATAGAGTTTTCATGCGCTTGTCCAGAAGACCCGAGTAGTTGTCCGACAAGTTTGAGCACTTGTTTGTCAAGAAAACTGTGTAGTTGTCAGAAGAACTACACTTTTGTCAAAATAACTACACATTTATCATGGGAATGGTGCTTTCTTCTTAAACCTACGCATTTTTATTTTCATAGAGTTAGCATTTGTTTCTAAAACTGTGTAGTTATCTTTTTCCTATGCAAATTTGTATTTTTTGTTTTGAGCAGTTGTTCTTATGGACAAATGAATATATCTTGCACTCTTGTAATAGGTTTTTTCACTAAATTTTGTTTGTTTTTTGATGTGTAAGTAGGAATTGATAGATCTGATGCAGGATTCCAATAACTTTAACATGTTTATTATAGGGAATACGATCGGTCCCAATTTTTGAGTTACTTTTAATTAGCTTAGGAAATTTATTTTGGTGCTCTAAAAATGAACAACAACAAACTCACATTTTGATTTTGGTGTTGTTAAAATAAACAAATTTTAAGCTTTATTAACTTAGGAACTTTCATTTGATGCTCTAAAAATGAACAACAAACTCACACTTGACTTTGGTGTTGTTAAAATGAACCAATTTTAAGCTTTCTAAGTTAGGAATTTTCATTTGGCTCTCATAAAAAGAACAAAAAAACTTCAGTTTTGGGCTCTAAAAAAGAACACATTTCATATTTTCATAAGTAGGAACCTTTAAATTTTGGTGCATAAAAAGAGCAAAAATGTTTTTCATTTTGTTGACGCACGCACGTTTTACATTTGTTGAGCAAGATAGGACAAGGATTTCCTTTCTTAGAAACACCTCTATTGGAGCTCATAATATGAACAAATTTTTCTTTATGATATTTCACCATTGCTATCTTAATTGCTTGATGTATTGAACATTTCATGTTGGTGCAAGTTAAAAAGAACTTTGTTGTTTTTACTCACAAATTTTGGGGGACAACATCACTCGAGGTGTTTAAAATGAATCAATTTGATATGGATTGTTCACTGTGCATTCATTGATTGTAAAATATAAAGTGTTTTATCTTCTCCTCTCACACCTTTTGGCAATCTTGGGTGAGAAACAAAACATTTTTGAGCATTGTACTTTACTTTTAAAATTTACCTTAAAGAGGGGGTTTTCCTTGAGATATATCTTGTGCTAAAGAATGCATTGCAAGGTCTTGAAGCATGTTTATTGGTGGGCTACATTAAAGGTTACAAACTCATAAGAAAGTAGCTTCAAACTATGATGAAAATAGGCTGCACCTAATCCTATACCTTAAGTGGAACGGGAACAGTTAAAGAGCCTTAAGTGGACAATGGGTGAGTGTTAGATTTCTGTGTTCACAGTTATCACTAAAAACCAAATTGTTTTAGAAGCCACCCTATTAGCCAAAAACATTCTCTAAAAGTGGTGCATTGAAATTTACTTCTGAGAAGTTACTTTCCATGTCCGACTACAAGCCCATGCCATAAGTTGCATGTAAAATCATCTCTTTGGAGCATGAGGTAGGCCTACCTAAGAGAATGGTGTCTATCCTCTAGGGTTGTAATTACTAGTTTATGTTAAACTTGGCCCATTACATTAAAAACAATTTGACATCAAATTATGTGTTTGATTTAAAGAAAAAGAACACATTCAAAACAAACACTAAATGAGATGGTTAAACCACAAACCCTTTGATTTAGTGCATACTTGTGAGAGAATTCTTATGTTTGCACCCCTTTGAAAGGATCTTTCCTTAAAGGTTTTTGAACATTCTGGCTTTGATTTCAGTGTACATTAATCAAAGTAAACATTTGGGAACTATGGCTTGGGTGTTGTGATTTCACAAGCTAAGTTATAGACATGAAGGTCACATAAGTCCATGCTTGTTGAGTCAGTCCAAGTGTTGTCTTATCACTTGCTATACTTCAAAACACAAAGAAAAATTTGAGAAAATTGTTTATAGGATCATTGTTTGAACCAAAACAATTGGAAAGACATAAGGAAATATAGTCCCACATCCATTATTTCCATCCTACCTATTTGAAATCAAAATCAAACAAACCATTAAGGTCATTCCTCCACTTAGACACCCATGATATCAACAATTACTTGGGACTTGTAGATAGTACAAGTAAACTTTCCCACAACATATCCTCTGGAGAAGGAAGTGGAATATAGACCTTATTTCTTCAAAATTTTGATTTCCAAGAATTAGTATCATTCCAAAAAAACACTCAAACCCTAGGGTCTTGAGCTTCATAGAAACCATCCCATAACACAAAAATTTATGACCATTTGGCAACCAATTGCCCCAGTTCAATAACCAGATCTTGTAGCACCAATCTTTCAACCTAGTCTCACATATATCAAAGGTGAACAAACTGACATCATAAGCAACTTGAGAACCTTTATTTTTTAGAAGAACAAAACACCCTACGAGTTTCTCACTACATCAATTATCCTAGATGAACAGGAAAAGAAAGCTGACATAGCAACAAAGAGACCCATATTACCACCACCCATGTGGAAATAAATATCCACTTCATGATCTCACACAAGGTCAAGATCCCTAAGGTAAAATCCTCAGGTCATCATTTCAGACTTAGGCTTCTTAGTCCAAAAGCTCTCAAGAAACACCTTTTAGCACTACATAAAAAAATAGACAAATTGGTAGAAAACTTTTATAGACATGCTTCCAAGAACAATTTAGAGTTATATATGCTCTTTTTTGGTCAAAACCCAGGTCTTTTTCATGATATTGAACTTATCTTAAGGAAAGAACTAGATTTACATACCTGCATCCATCCTCTGATTCAGGACAACATTAGGTCTTTAGGATTTGATTCACCTAGAGAGTACACCACTTTTCCATAGGAGACCCAAGTTGTTTATGACAACCAGAGATCACAACATAAGAATAAAATGGAAGAAAGCAAGAACACTACCAATATCCCATCAACAAATGCTATGAATGATAGAAGTGGCCCATGAGGATATAAACCAAGTGACCTTATGATAGGGTATTGAGCATCAAAACATCCCCAAAACATGTTAATCTATTACCCAAATCATTCCTATCAAGGGCCACACTATCAAATAGGGAAACAACATTAAGGGTTTTAAAATCCCCACCAAGGAATAAGTCGAGAACATCAAAATTCCCTAAATAAAATTGAGAGAGATCTTGAGGAAGTTAAACGAAGATTAAATTTGACATATCATCAATGTCATGTGAAAAGTTAGAACATTACATATCAACATCTTGACAATCCTCAAAAACCTCAATATCCACATCAACAACGCTTCCAATATCAACAATATCAAGGAGTCCCACAACACCAAGGTGTACCTCAAGTGCAATATCAAAATGTACCAATCACAGTATCAAGAATTTTTGCAATTCTAAGGTGTACCTCATGTGCAATATCAAAATATACTCCAAATAGAATATTAAGGAGTTCCACAAAATCAAGAGCAAAACAATCAAGAAAAGCCACAAAGGAAATATTACAAACCAAGAAAGAAATTCACCCCTTTGGGAGAAAATTTAGAGGTAATCAAGCATGAACTAGTACAACAAGAACTTATCAAAATCAATGATAGTCCAAATTATGGTGAATCAGGCTTTAAAATCCCTTGGTATAACCCATATGAACGATGTGAGTTCCACAAAATCAAGGGTCACTCAACGAACAAATGTGCTACACACAAAAACCTCATACAAGACCTAATTGACCAAGGAGAAATAGCTATTAAAAATAGAATTCAAGAGCCATTTACTAATGACAAAAATGATAATGTCTCAACCTCAAAAGTTGAAAACAATGGTCAAGAGCTATCTATCACGGATCACATTGAAAATGTCTCTACATCATCCAATGAGCAAGAGGACATACATCAAGAATTTAGTCCCATGCATGATAAAATAAAGCACCAAAGTCTAGCAATGACTCAGTCCAAGATATATTGACATCATCCAGCCTCATGGTTGTACATATTGATGATCAATAGACTCTTTATCCAACACTTATACCCAATGCAGAAGATCTAAGCCAAGAGTCATTACCCATATGTCCATATTTTGAGGAAAGCCGAGGATCCTTTACAAGAAATCCCTTCTTTGAAATTGATCCATGTCAAGAATGTGATCCAAAACATGTCAAAAACAACACTACACAAAGTCAAAATCAAGAAACCTTACCATCAAAATACTACAGTGACTTGGTAGATATCTTCCAATACATCCCATGTTTTCCAAAAGAAGAAAAAATCCATATACCAAGCACACATACATCTACCCATGAGATTCTTACTCCTAATGGACATGTAGATGATCTTCATCCAAGAAAAGAGTCTCATACTCTTGAAATAATTACCAAGGAGCAAGATTCTCCTACTCTCAACATCTATACACAAGATCAAGACATAGAAGAAGCTAGAGACATATTAGAAAGGGATCATGAAGAAGACTTATACATAAGTTGTGAATCAAAAATATCATGTGGAGATATATCAGAAATGGATCATAAAGAAGACTTATATATAAGTTGTGAATCAGAAACATCCTATGAAGACATATAAAAAATGAATCATGAGGAAAAATTTTGTGTGGATGGTAAATCATAAAAACCTCTTGAAGAAGCATTAAAATTGGATATTTTACAAGATCAGGCTGAAGATATCAATCAGGACAGTATCCCACATTTGAAGGATCCTATCATTGAAGAAGTTATCACATTTGAAGATCCATAATAGATCATAGAAAGACTAACACCTTATTTCTAAGGTAAGATATATCCTATTGCAAATGAAAAATTTCAAAGGATTCAGTGTCAAGGTAGAGGATTAGGTCTACATGAATAGGGTATCTTAGAACCAGTGCAGATTATGGGCAATCCTAAGCATCAAGGTCTTGATTATTCAAAACAAAGGGAGATAAAAACATCAAGGATATCTCCTTAATACTAGGGGAAACTTTATCTAATGCAATCATCAACATAGAGAGCACAGAGAATCCTTATGATGAAATTGGTACCAATGCTACAACTATCCATGTCATGAATTGTCATCCAAACATATTTCCATCCTCTGATTGGGACCAACAATAAAATAAAAAGCTATATAAAATAAAGGAACAAGTAATTGAAGAAAAAGAATTAGCCAAACAAAATGGAAAAGAAATATTCAAATGAACACAAAAGAATAATCAAGAAAATCATTGCTATCAAACTCCATTAGTCAAAGAAACTATGGGGAAAAATAAAAAAGGGAAGCTCATCCATCAAATATGTCTAGCAATACAAAATAAAGCTTCAAGAGTGACTTACAAAATATATCAATACATTGGTCCCAATCGAATCTCCATATCCACTCATCATTGGTCATCATCCCAAGTTTGGAAAGTCAAAGGTTCCAAACTATCAACCAATCCATCTAAATATCATATCCCTCAACACATTTTACCATACATGATATCCGAATTTCACATTGACCATGTGTTGGTAGCAACCCTTTATCATAAGGAATCTAAGGGCACTCTATCGCGATGTATGCATCAAGGTAAGGTTAACTCTGGTATCGACAAAGAAGACAATAATTTACAAGGGTTACATTCAAGCACTCATATCCTAGAAAAACAACTCCTCCAAGCAGGATATCATTGGCATGTCATGACAATAACAATGACCATATCAGCACCATCGACATATACATCAGCACCACCAAGTGGTCCAACATGAGCACAAAAGTTTCACCATGATGAAAACCTAGTAAACAAGTGTCTTGTGTGACATCATAAAGTAAAAAATCAAGAAAAGAAAAAGAAAAGTCAATAGAAAAATCATCCTCCAGTGAAAACCACTATGGTGGCACTTTGGACAAGTACCATGATAAAAACCTAGAAAATAGATGTCATGTGTAAGAATCAAGCATCTACATGCACCATTTTAGGTGGAAGCATCTCATTTTATCCATAATGAACCCAAGCCATTATTATCCAAATCCAAGATATCTTGATCTTGACAAATGTTTGATATACATTTTACACTTGATTATGGAAAACATCTTGACATGGATCACTATCATCGATCCTATCCTATTGACCATTATCTAAGCCATGATACATTGTCCAAAAGGGAATACTCTATCCAAACATGTTATCCTATCACAAGATAATCCATTACCTACATTGCTAGACACTATGGGCAAATGCTTGCATCTTACATCAGAAAAAAAATTGATCTATGTCTTCTAACTCATAGTGTGATCTAGGCATCATCCCATCAACAAGGTATCTGACTAACACACTACCAAGGTAACCTTCAAAGATGATGACAACATGGATTATTCCTTCACTCAAAAATTCTAAGATATCAACAGTTGCTTGAACCGTACAACTAGTTCAAGTAAGATTTTCTGCAACATATCCTCTAGAAAAATAAAGTGAAGTATCAATCCAAGTTTTCAACATCTATTACCCCAGGCAAAAGGGTAAAAATTATCAAAAATTAAAAAACATCAAAAACAAAACAACATCATTGGGTTTATCCTTCACTCAAATAGTTTAAGATATCAACATTCACTTGAACCTCACAACTATTTCAAGTGAATTTCCAACAACATATCCTCCAGACACAAAAACGAGGTATCAACCCAAGCTATCGATGTTGTTTACCCAAAAACAATTAATGCTTTGAGTCAAACTACGTGATCTCTACGTGTACAACGTAGGAAAGGTTTATCTTTGATCAAACCCCAAGTCCTTAGGTCAGTCCCATTAGGTTTTCATCAAGCTTTATTCCAACTTAGTTAAAAATTAAAAAATTAAAAAAAATTAAAAAAAATCAAAATTCAAAAACATTTGCAAAACAACAAAAAGCCATGAAATTGGTAATCAAATCAAATGGATCCTAAAGTCATCTCACACTTGGCTGCAATGGTTTGAGGATCACCTGCAATCATTTTAAATCAATATGTTAGGGTTTCATTCTCAACATTTCAAACAACACAAAACAATACAACATGATGACAAATGACATTTAGGATGACAACAAGAAAATGCTATCTGGGTTTAAATGAAACAAAGGAAAATGTAAGATCACAACACCAATGGAAAATTTAACTACAAAAAAATTGAAAACCACCTACAACATTGCAAAGATCATGAAATTCTACCCCATAAAAAAAAAAGCACTAAAAAATACTTCCATATGACCAAGATATGGTTGTTTGAAGATAGGGTAAAATTACTAGTCATGGAGCAAACAGAAGCGATATTTTAATACAATTGCATGAAACAAAAGCAAGATTTTAAGACAAATACATGAAACAAAAGTGCTAGTTTAGGACAAGTTCATGAAACAAAAGTGCCAGTTTAAGACAAATGCATGAAACAATAGCAACAATTTAGGACAACTGCATGAAAGAAAAGTGAGATTTTAAGACAACTACATGAAACAAAAGTGTTAGTTTAGGAACACTACACAGTTTCAAGACAACTGAATGAAACAATAGCACCAATTTAGGACAAGTGCATGAAATAATAGTGCTAGTTTAGGACAATAACACAAATTTCAGACAAAAGCATAATTTTTCACAGTAAAAAAGTGCCAAAACTGATGCAACTGCTCAAAAATAACCAAATTTTTTTCTATTAACTAACAAGACTTCACACACGCATAACGATAACATAAAAAAACAAAATGATAAGTGATAAGGTACATACTATGAAACCAATGCCTAAAGGCCATCCAAACTCTTGAAAAACATCCATGTGATATGAGGCTCCCTGAATCCTCGCCATAGCTCCTCGACAAAACCAAAAATAAAAACATTCAGATAACTTGAAAAAACAACAAAAAAAACATTAGATAAACATCAAAAAGCATAAAAAAATTTGAAAAATATCAAAAAAGGCCTATTTCCACCATTTCCTATCCACAATAAAGGTTCATCCATAATAAAAAGATCATCACACTCACCCTTTGACAAAACAGACAAACAAACAAAGCAACATCAAAAGCTAGAACTTTCAAGCAAACAATGACAATGATTTGAACAAAATAAGACAAAAACAAAGCCAAGTATAACTTCCTATCTATTGAAAATTCCCAACAACATCCGGAGATATTTTTTAACAGATCCATTCCTACGATAAACATGATCAACACCAGATAATAGTCCCATAACAAATAGAGCAAGTGATACAACAACATTGTTTTTTATCTTTTTGTCATCTTATCTTTTTGATTTACATTATTGATGCATTTCTAAGATCTCTCAAGGATGTCCATAAGGATTTATAGTAGAAGGAATGAGGGCAATTGAGTGTCATTTTAGTTTGTTGTTTGTTGGATATTTTTGTTATACTACCATGGTGAATACTTGCTTTATTGAGTGTATGAAAGTTTTGTTGAAACAATTTGTGTAGCAATTGCATGTTAGGTATTTCATACCTTTTTGTGTAAATGGTCTGAAATTCATGTAGCAATTGCATGATAGGTATTTCATACCTCTCTGTGTAAATGGCCTGAAATTCATGGAGCATTTTCATGTTAGGTGTCCTATACCTCTTTATGTGATTGTTCCGAATTTTTTTAACACAACCCAACTATATACTTCAAACAAAGTTTATGTATGTCTGGTATGAGCAAGAATACTCCTTATTTGTAAAGTCAAAGTCCATGTAATGGATACAAAGTCACCTTGGTCATTAATATCCTAATGCATCCTATCTGTATGCTACATCAAATAGGATTGTTCAAACAACGAATCCTCCAAGTAAAGAAAAACCAACTCATCAATGACATCACATTCTTACTAAAATTTTCTTCTAATATCACCCACTTTCTTCTATCTTCTCAATATTATTAACATTTTCATCTAGTCAAACATTTCTTTTGTCAGTCCCTACACTTAACACATCACATCAGCTTATCAAAAAAATTGGTTCAATATCCAAAATTTTCACCAAATTTACCAAGGGGGCACCATCCATACTATCCTTTATGGGGCATACTGGGGTAATGTTCTTTGAAACAAAGCAACCAATACTTTGTATCAAAGAGGGGAAAAATATAGACACCTAAAAATGTCCTAGCTTGTGAACTAGCATTTTGGCACTCATATTCGTCTATTAATTAAATGATTTAACATTGTTTAATTAATTCATCATTGAATAGCATTGAACAACATCAAACAACATTGAATAGCATTGAATAGCATCGAACAACATCAAACAACCTCGAACGACATCAAACAACATTGAATGACATCAAATAACCTCAAATAACATCAAACAATATGGAACATCATCTCGTAACACATCGAAATGACTCGGAATCATCTTGTAACACAATGAAATGACTTAGAATCATCTTGTAACACTTTGGAATGACTCGAAATCATCTTGTAACACTTCAGAATGAATCAGAATAATCTTGTAACACTTCAAAATGACTCAGAATCATCTCGCAACACTTCGAAATGACTCAGAATCATCCTATAACACTTTAGAATGACTCAAAATAATCCCGTAACATCTCGAAATGACTTAGAATCATCCTGAAACATCTCAGAACAACTTGGAATCATAGCATAATATCTTAGAATATCTTGAAATCACCTTGAAACATCTTGAAATTATCCCATTATGTCTTGGATCATCTCAAAATCATACCGTAACATTCCTGCATCACATCAAAATGACATCACAAACCCTAATTCCTCTATTAATTGAATGAGACAACATTATTTAATTAATTCACTTTTTCAACATTTTAGACAAATTAAATAAATTTTAGTTATTTAATAAAGTCCCAAAAACCCTAATTCCTCTATTAATTAAATAAAACAACATTATTTGATTAACTCACATTAATTCATTTTAACCAATTAAATAAATCTTTGTTATTTAATAAAGTCCCAATCCCACTTTATTTCATCTCGATTGATTAAATAATTCCAATTATTTAATCACATCGCTAAATCACCATATTCCCCTAAGTGGATTAAATTATTAAATAATAATTTAATTACAACACTTTCCCTCCAAATTTTGAATAATTAAATCAAACTATTCAAATCAATTATCAAAAATAAAATCAAACTAATGCAACTTTGTTTGCAGAAGTCAAACTTGATTTGCATATTGAAAATCCAAAAAGGAATTAATTAATTAAATCAATTAATTTACATTCCTCACCCACTTTCTAATTGAGAAAATTATGATTGTTGACTAAGCAATTTAATTTGTTAACTAATCAATCCAAGTTGTTAACTAATCAATACAAGTTGTTAACTAATCAATCTATTTTGTTAACTAATCAATCACATTCCTAACTAAGCCATCACATCCCTGATTGGTCAATGTATTTCTCAATCACACAAATTATGCAATCAACTTTGCATAATTTTCTCATGTCTAATTCCTCTCAACACACTCCGACCGTTGATGTGGATATTCTTTAAAACAATCCTAATCGTCCTTTTAAATTCTCATTTTCTATATAACAAACCCCTTTCCTCACAAATAAGGATTGGAGACTCAACATACACTGAGAAATGAAGTTCTATCAAGATCACCCTTGAGAGAGCTTCACCATTTTCTTCGATCAACAAAACACAACAAGCATTCATCCAAACTTTGCACATGAACTTTGGAGGCTTAGCTATGATAAGAGCAATCCAAAATCAAGCGAATACACTCCGCTATGAGATGGTAAAAGCTATCTTTTGTTTTCAATTTGGTAATCAGTAGGTTCCTCATCATGTTTGCAATAGAATAGTTCAATTTCGTATGTGTAGGAGGTTTTTTAGATTTTAGATTTGTGCATTTGGTTGTAGATTAGATTTCTTTGTCAGATTAATTTCATGTCCTTCTTGGATCTAAATCTAATGTCCTTTCTCACCCCCACACACAAATATCACATAAATATTTTAATTTTGTTAAGGGTCATCTTGTATATGCATGTGGATTTTCCTTGTGTCAGCTATTCCCACATTTATAATGTGGTGAAAGGAAGGAAAATTAATGTGAAGTTTAATACTTGTAATATTAATGATGGGTATTTTAATCTGAGGAATGTGTTGTGGGATGATACTAAAAGAAACTTCTCAATTCATAATATTTCATTTTCTCTCTGTATCTTGTGGCATAAGAGTGATTTCTGCATCCCAAAAAATCAAGAAGGTGGTGTGGGAGATTATGAAGAAAAGTGAGAAATAGCTGAAGAATTTGTAGAAGAGAAAAATGGGAGGTCCTAGGAAGCAAATGAAGCCACCAAATTGTCAAGCCTTGCAACAAAACATTGATTTATGGAGAATATTTTTTGATGTTGGTATGGTTCCATTCTTCCAGTTGCTCAAGGGATACAACGAGAACCTCATGGCTAAATTTACTAACTCCTGGTAGAATGGAAATGTCACAATTAGAGCCATGAAGTTTGAAGTTATGACCAAATTAATCATTGAAGCTATGCGGCTACAAAATCAAGGTTTCAAAGTTTCCAAAAAAAGTGGGGCAGATTACTAGATGTTTATATAGAAATTTCTGCATGAAGGCAAAAATATCAAAAGGTTCCAGAATGGGTATGCAAGATTGGAACTTCCTCCTCCCTTTTATTTAGTTAGTCTATTTATTATGAGATACTTTACCTTGGAAGGAAGGTATATGTCGGTACATGTGTACCATTTTCCCCTGTTAAGCCATATTCGACATTGTGAGAGAGTCAGTTTGACTTTATATTTGTTGTCCTCTCTACGACTCCATATTGAGAAAGGAGCCAACCCTCCCCTCCACCAAGACCTTATGCTAACCCTTTACAATGCTCTGGAATTGAACCCCCATGGCAATCCTTTGATGGGAAGAAATAAAAACCCTGGCTTTGTTGAAGAGGTAATTGAGGAACAACCTATGGATGAAAACCTCGGAGCTGTTGAAATCCTGGTTGAGGAACCTATTCCCTTCCCACCTCCTACTATTACTACTAAGAGAATGCTTATCACTACCAAAATTCAATCCCTGGTTGCCAATGTGTCCAACCCTTCTACCCTTGTGTTGCAGAAATTTGAAGGAAAAAGAACCTTTGAAATTGAGCTTATTGGAGCCACACCCAAAAAAAGGAAACATTCTCCTTTACTACTTGAACTCCCCAAGGTGAAGAAACAAAAATGTGACTTAAACCTTAGGGATGTTATAAATATTACTAAGGAAGGAACCCATAATGAGGAGGAAAAAGAGTACCTGCAGGGACAAGGAAGTGGTGGGAGTGGTGGAAGATGGTCGACCCGACTTGCAAAAGCAACCTCGAAGGATAAAAAAGAAAAACATAAAATGTCTATGAGTGAAGAGGAGGATCTGGAGTATGAATAATTTGAAGCCTAGGAGGAAGATGACTTTGAGGATTTGAATTTTGAAAATATAGCTTATGAGATGGGTGAAGAAGGTTTGGGGGAGGAAAAGGATGAGGAAGAGGAAGAACAAGCTGGACATTCTGAGGAAGATAAGAAAGAGGAAGGAAATGTGTAGGATGTTGAGGATTTAGGTGCAGGAAAGGACTCAAGCATGGAAGTTTTAAAGAGAAGACTTACCTTCTTGGAGGTTCAGTTTGAAGACATGGAGAAGGCCCTAGTTACTCTCATGAGGGTAACAAACAAACTAATGAGGAGGGTGATACTTGGTGCGACTTCTGGAGAAGTCAAAATCACCAAGAAGCTGAGGAAGCAAGGAAAATCAGATGCCTTGAAGACCCTGGATGAGACAGAGGGACCTGGTTGGAGAGACTGCATTGCTCTCATGGGAGAGTATGGGGACCTACTAAAGAAAGGAAAATAATGCCTCTTGGTTTTGCTCTATTATTTTTTGATGATTTTTTTTGTCATTTTGCTATAATCTTATTGAATTCTCTATTTTATTGGTTATGTTAAGGTGGAATACCACATGAGATACTATGGACCTTAGTAATGGTTTACATAGATTTAACAATGTTGCTAGAATCTTTCTATTTTTTATTAGTACTAGTTGATCTATGGTTACTAAGGTTAATGATGGCCTGTGAGCTAAAAATATTGTTGTTTTTGGTTTGTTGGTGGTGTTGATTCCAACCTTTTCTCTAGTTTTTTGGTAGATGTTGTAACCATGGGATCAAGGCTCTTCCCTTCTTATCTAATCAAAAAAAATTTGGAACTACAACTATCAAACACAGACCCACAACTATTGTTGTGAACTGCAATTAAGACTTAGAAAACCATAATTTCCTTTTTGAACTATATTTTCCAAAAATAGAGTCGCATCTGATACTACGAACTACATTTGACAACCTAAATCATAACTGTGCATCATATCTACTGAAAATAGAGTTGCAATTATCTGCTACACAAAATATTCTAAAGCTATGTCTAGAATATGACCAAAAAAATTTCACAGTGACCTTTGACTAATAAACCAGAGACTTGCAAGATCCACTTGTTCATTCTAGCATTCCTTTTAGAATTTTCTTGCATTATAGGTTTCTTTCATTCATCCTTTGCATTAAACAAATCATACTTTCACCCTTAGGTTGTATTTAAACCTTCAAATTTTGAACATAGGGAGACCTTTAAGCTTTTAGAAATTCTAGGTTACAAATTCTATTTGTCATTGTCTTGTCATTGTCACTTTGTCAAGTTTGATCTTGGTCTTGTGTCCTAGTCTTGGTTTTTCTCTTATGGTCAATGACATTTGGAATTTATTTCCTTGGGTTCACATTAGCTTGATTGCCACCCTTAGTTTAAAATTCCATCACATTTCTCTCATTTAGACTCATATTGCCTAGATTGCACTTTGCATCCTTATACTCCAAAAAATACGAAAACATATCATAGTTTCAATCACATCATCATCTTCACCTTGTCACTCACTTTGATCACCAATTAGATTTTAGTATCCTTTAGAATTCATTATCCCCATCCTTTGGTAATTATTGTCCTTGCATTATCATCCCTACTTTAGCATCCTTTCATTTTCATATCCTAAAATCTAAAAATCCAAAAAAAAACATAGTTTAGTATTATTTACATCTTGCATTATCCCTAAACTTGCAAAAATATCATAGGGTTGAAACAAGGTCAAAATCCTAAAGAAATGACATGGAATATTCAAGTGGACCTTTTCATGATAGTACCCTTAGAAAAAATTCAAATCATTCTACGCCTACAAGAAACACATCACAAAAAAACCAAAACAACACATGGGAAGACATGAGCCTAGAAGAATTCAAAAAACAATTGACTCCTCAAGAAATTAAAAGGGCTTATAAAGATACAAGAATCTTAAGCATGGTTGACCAAATTTTTAGTGCCAAACTTAACAAATTCTTCTATGCCCTAGCTAAAAGGGGTGCCAAAGCTACCTCAAGGTTTTGATGTATCAACCCTTGTAGAAGAGGAAACTGAAAATATTTTGCACTTGCATGCCTTCATCATCTCAAACATCAAACATACCCCTTGGGATAAATTCACAAATGAGCACCACTACCACACATATCCCAAGCATCTCAAAATTTTGAAACAAGGTAACCCATGCCACTACACAAGGACAAAATTCTACACTTGGAAGCATCTCTAATTCCATGGTTAAGACCTTTGCAAATACCCTTTTCCAAAACACACATCAAGGTTCCACTTCACAAGGTCATACATCTTTGACTCAAAATTAAAATCAAGGTCCTATCCCTACACTTCAAAACACAAATCAAGGATCCTTGTTTCAATTTCAAAGTACACCTTCATCAAGTTAGCCTAGAAAGGTCCAAATTGTCCCACAAAAAATCTTGAAGTATAATAACAATCGAGGATTTATCTCATCACTCCACAATTCTAATCAAGGGTCCCTTCCATTATTCCAAAATTCTAGCCAAGGAATCATTCCTTCATCATAAAATTTCAATCAAGGGCCTACATCTTCATTTAAAAATACCAAGGGACCATTCCTTCATCACAAAACAATAATCAAGGACCTACACCTCCAAATGTGAATCAAGGAACTAATTTTCAAAACAAAAACACAAGTCAAGGGTCTACATAACAATTCCAAAATACCATACCAAATGCAAAGATGACCTTTGGAACAAACCTAAATGCTAATTTCATTCCAAATTAAACCAACACAAATCAATATGGTAACCAAGGTCTCACATCACAAGACATCAATCATAATTCAAATCCAACCTATGACCTTAATGCTAGCACCATGACACCAAATCAAAACAATGCAACACCATCTCTTGCAGACTTCTTGATACAACAAGTGAAAAAACTTCAACAACAGATGAAAAACATTCAATTGGGGACCAACAAAAAGACCTATTCCATGGAGGAATTATGCCCCTTTCTATTTGATCAAAATTTATACATGCCACGCTTTCCCCCTCATTTCACAACACCACCTCTACCTAGGTACAAGGGGATAGGGGATCCAATAGAGAACATTCAATAATTTAACACATCATGTATGGAAGTCTCATATGATCCTACCTATTTAATGAGACTATTTCCATGAAGCCTTATGGGGGCAGCTCTAGATTGGTTTGCACATCTCCCTCCAGGAATCATGGGGTGAACTAGCCAAAAAAATAATCAATAATTTTACCTTCAACATTAAAAATGATGTCACCCTTGAAAAAATAATCACAACCAAACAGAAAGAAGGAGAACCCCTCACCTCGTTCTACCAAAGATGGCAAGGTTTGGTTAGAAAATTCCCTTGTCATATTCTTGAAAAAAAACTGGTCACCATGTTTTTGGAAAATATTAATGGGGAATTCATTAGCAAAATTCAAATCCAATGTTGCACAACGTTTGAGGATATCCTTGAGAAAGGTGTTCTTATTGAGAAAGATCTTATCGTTAAAGGACTAGTCAAGATAAACAAAGAAAATCCAAAATCCAACAATGACAAGAACAAATACTAGTCCCGAAATAAAAATGTCACAAATGATGGAGTTTTTGATGTCAAATTGATAACCAAAGGTCTAACCATTCAACTTAAAGGTCTCTCCTCATCAAATACACCAACCATGCCAAATACACATATCCAAAGTCAAAACAAAACACTGAATGTTGTCCAAAATAATCAACAATGAAGAGGACCTCCCTGTGCCAAAATAACATACACTCAATTGGGAGAACCCATTGAATCAATCCTCAAACAAATTTTACAATCTAATATCATCTCACTTCCATAAACCAAGAATTATATACCTACCTTGATCAAACCTAATTAGTGGAAAGAAGATGAGTATTGTGAATACTATCATGGAAAAGGACACAAAATAACAAGATGTTGGATACTCAAGAAAATCATTCAAGACCTCATTGAAAAGGGAACCATATCAATGGGAGATTCAAAAGGAAAAACCAATGTTGATCATACCATATTCAAGACTCCCTTGCAAGACCATGATAAAGGGAAAGCCTCTAGTTCAAGGAACAACAATAGTGTCAACTATGCCATAGTCAAACATGACTATAGCACTATTATTCTTAACATAACACCCTTTGATGATTGCATTGCTACGATCACCATAAACAAGCCAAAATCAGACTGTTTTATTGCTACTCGCAAAACCAAGGTACCTATTCCAGGACCTCCACCTAATTTTCAGCCAAAGAATTAATATAACCTATTGGAGCAGTTGGGAAAAACTCTTGTGCAAGTTTCTATCTTGGAGATCCTTTGCACATCCCCACAGCATAGAGCTATACTTGACAAAGCATTGCAAGAATCATATATCCTCACCAACCTAGATGTCAATGCATTTCAGGCCATGGTTGGATACCTATCTATGCCACATCATGTCACCTTCTCTAAGCAAGAATTTTCCACACCAAAATTTGATCATAATGACCCCCTACATCTCAAATTTTTCATCAATAAAATGCAACATCATACGAGTCCTTGTAGATGGTGGAGTTGGTTTGAATATTTTCTCACTAAAATTATTCAAAACATTGGGATACTCTGAGAATTTTATAGACTGAACAAAGAAAATCACTATCAAAGTGTATGATGATGCTAAGAATTTGTCCAAAGGTGTAATTTCACTTCCTATCAGGGTTGGCCCAACAATACAAGATACAATATTTCATGTATTGGATCTATATTTGCATTAAAATCTTCTCTTTGGATGTTCTTGGAGTCATGCTATGAGGGCCATTCCATCCACCTACCATTAATGCCTCAAATTTTCATACAATGGCACTGAAATCACTATTCTAGGCGACCTAGATTATTTTTACTATTGTTCAAACTTGAGAGGAGTTGTTGAATGTCAAGTGCCCATGAATCAAGAGGCCTCACCTTCGACCTCATACATCACTCCATCTCACTATATTGATCAATCTACTCTAGTCAAATCATCCACACCATTAACCACACCTTCCATGCCTAAGATTCAAATCCAAGACAAAGGATGCAAAGAATATAACATGAAGAATATCATTTTCATTGACAAATTACTTAAATCCCCAAAGTCATATGGAAAACCACATCTCTTGCAGCCTAAGGTTATCATCCATAATCCTCCTACCACTTTCACTAGATGGGGGAACTTGTCAAAGAATATCTAGATGACCATATTTTCACATGGCTATACAAAGAAGAAGAAGACACTGAATCCAAGAGGTTGTCATTTGAACAATATTCAAAATGGTTCTGAATAATGAAGTGACAAGGATATGATAGACATAGTAGTCTTGGCTTAAATAAACAAGGAATGATGGAACCCTTGCAACCTCCTAAGTTGATTAAACACCAAGGGTTAGGACCTATAAAAGTGACTATTTGAGGTATCGGATTACCTTCGAGTGAGGTTTCTAATGCTTCAAATGAGATCGAGACATATGAAGACCCTTGGGATTTTGATGTCGATAACAATGAGTATGAATGGGATTCCCTATCCTTCACTACCTTTATGGATTTAGATAAACTATTTGGGATACTTGATGAGCCTCCCCTTGAAACAAAATTCAATCAAATGCTTACAATTGGTTCCCCGCTAAGCCTACCAAGCCCTCATCCAAAATCCTCCTTGAATAGAGAAGAATGGATTAAATGCTTTTGGGAAACCATTGAAACTACCTCCCAAGAACTTGATGACTCTAAACTTGTCTTTACCCTATATGCCTACACCATAAATCTTGATGGTACCAATGATGGCTTACCCCTTGTCTACCCACAACTCATATATTGGGATCAAAAAGACCCACCAAGTTTGGACACTTTCGAGAGCAACAAAGCAATTGCTGAGTTTATGGGACTTCGTGAAGGAATACCTAGTGGGAATCATAAGGTTGGATTTTTCATAGAACTTGATTATGCAACATACTTTGGTGAGGTTTTCCTATCCTCTAGTCACAAAAGTTAAAATGAGAAAAGTAAAAATGAAAATAATTGGTTTGCAAGTGAAACCCGAAAGGCACTTGGTGAGCATGAAAAAATAAAAATAAAGGAAATTCGAAGATGAAAACCTCCATGAGGCACTTGAGGATAGAGGATTCAATTGTCTCCAAATAGATTGAGAGAGATCACCATTGCTAATAGAAGAAACAAAAGAGGTGAATATTAGAACACAAGACAATTCTGAAATCATACAGTTAGCAACATCTTTGACAGACAAGGAAAAGTCCAAGTTCACAACTTTATTTGTAGAAAGACAAGTCAATTTTGTCTGGTCATATGCTAGTATTCCTAGATTGCATCTTGAATTGGTTTTACATCACTTACCACTTCTACCTAACACTAAACCGTACAAACAAAAGTTGAGAAAAATACATCCATAGATTGCACTTCTTGTCAAGGAAAAATTGAAGAAAATTCTAGATGTTGGATTCATTAGGTCTATTGATTATGTAGATTGGATATTGAACCTTGTTCCTTTCACTAAACCAAATGGTCAAATTAGAATCTGCACAAATTTTTGAGATCTCAACAAAACTTTCCCCAAAGATGACTTTCCTCTACCAAATGTCAACATCACACTACAACAAATCCCTATGATTTGCTCCATTTTTTGCTTCCACCCATTGTGTTAATGTATTTTTTGGAATTTTTTTGAAAACGCTGGCACTATTTATCGGGATGGTACAATAATTGGAGTTTATTGCACCGATCAGTACAAGTCAATGCTAATTTAGGCGCTAATTAGCGCCTAAAGTAAATTCATATTTAGAGCCAATATTAGCTTCAAGAGTAGCAGCACCTTGATCTCCACATTTAGCTCTGAGTTCAGCTTCGAGTTTAGCAGCATGTTTATCTCTGAATTTAGCTTCGAGTTTAGCTTCGAGTTTTTCTTTGGGTTTAGCACCGGATTAGACCCCCTATGTCGAAGAGACTTATTTATATGTCTCATCGATGATGTAAAATAGTGAAATTTCAACAAGATATATGCATATTGAGGAGAGAATAACTTATGTCACATTGACAAGGTATATCTACAAGTGCTCAATGAAACATAACTCTTGGATATAATGAAGTAATGTCGATGATACATTGAGATATCGGTAAGATAGATAACATTGTCTGATCGACACTCTTCAAGTAATGATCAAAAGAATAGACTGCTATATCGCCAAGAAGGTGAGAAACATATGCGGTAGAGAGGTGTTCACCGCAACCACCAAGCAAGAAGCCTTGAGCAAGGCGGTAGTGCAGTAAATAGCAGAAGGGAAGGGAAAAACACTGCTATACCGCAATGATAATCAAAAGTCTCCCCAACATGGCAGAGTTACACTGATATATAAAGAAATACCGATGAAGGAAAATATCGATGAGACAATGGAATATCAGCAAGAGATGTTAACTTGTATCATTGACATTGACAACCAACATTAGAGGAACATAAGATCTAATGTCGATGATACATTGAGATATCAGTAAGAAAAATAAGATTGTCTCATCGATACTCTTCAAGTAATGATCAAAAGCATACACTGCTATACTGTAGCGAAGGTGAGCAACATATGCGGTAGAGCGGTATACACCACAACCCTACAACAAGAAGCCTTGAGAAAGGTGGTAGTGTGGTAAACAATAGAAGGGAAGGGAAAAACATTGCCATACCATAGTGGGTATAATAAGAGATGGCGATAGTATAGTAATCATGAAATTATTACAATTTACAACACTAAATGTAGAAAATCACATCAGTTGCCAAAATTAAATGTTATTAAATTATTAAGAGTTTCCAAAAATAATATGACTGAATACCACGCCATCCAAATATAAGTGAGCTTTCCCAATATCGCACTCAATTGCAGTGCACTAGAGTGGAAGGAGCTAAGGATACAAGAAGAAGAAGTCCTGCAAGCATGAAATACTCAGGTAAGTGCATGAAAACTCTCTGAAAGAGCTCTATTAATATAAAAATTATTTCAAGGTTTTGTCATCTAAAGCCATAGTAGAGAAAATAGAAACATGCCTCCTAAAAGAAAATCATCAGAAGTAAACGAAAGTTGGCCTAAAATTTAAGATGAAGAACCTAAAGTAAAGAAGAAAGGACTCCATCCTAAAACAAAACAATCAGAAGTAAAAGAAAGTCAGCCTAAAATTAAAGATGAAGAACCTAAAGTAAAGAAGAGACTTCTCCATCAGTCCATATTAGATATACTTCCAGGGTCTACTAAAGAGGGTAATAAGAAGTTTCTCATGGACACCAAACAAATTTGTAGGGATGCCCTCATTTCCAAATCTAGATGGGACCTATTTTGGTATTTTTACAGTTAGAGAAATGAGAAGATTCTAGTGTCAAACACTTGGATGTTGGATATAGCAAGGTTGATTGTCTCAAACATGTTTCTTGATGTAGAAATTATCAGACTACTAGTTAAACACTATCACTCAGCTACAAAAATAGTAAGGTTTCTAAATGACACAGTATTGGTAGAAGTAACCAAAAAATCCATCATTGAGTGTTTTGGCTTAAACAAGCAGGCTCTGACCAAGAAAAACCTACAGAAAAGTGAGGAGGATTATGCTAGGTTAAAAAATATATAGAAGTGATGAGGTACCCCTATATTGTTGGCAAACCAAGGATAGACAACTGAGAGGGGGGTGAAAAAGTTGTTACCAAAATCTAACTTTATAACCTAAATCAACCTTAAATCTCAGATCTGATAGATAACAGTGAAAGCATAAATTAATAACACATTAGTGACACATGAACACCAAGATTTTATATGTGGAAACCCTGTCAGGGAAAAAACCACGGTGGATGTTAGTCCACAAGATTATACCCTGTTAGAAGTATAATGAAGAATAAAAGGGAATGCACTTGCATGCAGGTGCACTGCCTAGAGCACACTGCTCAAAGGGAAGGCTCACTTCCTTACATAAAATAATCAGATTAAATCCATCTGATGAAGTTGAGCTGAGAAAATAGCTTCTATAAAAACCTGATTACAGTTCCAGTTAGGCACACAAAAACTTCTACAAACTTTTCCACACTCTACTTCATCTCCTCCACACTCTACTCTGAATGATCTAACCTTTATTCATAGATGTACATCAATTGTACACACTGATAACTAATTCAAAATGAGGAAAACATTCACATATATATATCCACTACACAAATTTACATCAACTATTCAGTCGACCACAAATAAAGAATAAATTACAACTGTCAACCTCAATACATGAATAAATTTCAATGTGCACCAACACAAGTCGGTGAAAACATAGTGAGGACCAAAAAAAACACCTTCAAACATTCCAAACAACAAAATATTAATCCTCATGGATCCACAACATGCTAACATCATCATGTTGGCCAAGAACATGAAAACTCAAACACACATCAGAAAAATATTCGATCACGAACACTTCTATTAATTTGAATGTACAACAAGGATAGATCACAATCTAGACTCATCCATGAACATTAGAGGTACATGCACAACACATGAAATTACCAAAATTTCATCCGCTTCATCCAAGAATACCATCTACCAAAACTCAATAACTGTAGGAACACAGATCTTCATAACTTCCACAAATCTTCATGTGAACCTCTAAAACTTTTGGAAAACATACTAGAAAGCTTCAGAAACAAACCCTTTGAAGTGCACCTTCAGATCTTCAACATACAGTAATTTCCAACATTCGGACCTTCTCAGCTTCACTGGCTACTAGTAATATTATTTTTACAATTTTCTCAATATCCTCGACATATACAGCCTAAGCATCATCAATGCTAATAGTGTTGACATCAATGAAAACCACATATCAGCAATGCAACCACAACATCCAACAATCTCCCCCTTTTTCATTGATGGCAACACA
Organism: Sequoiadendron giganteum; assembly: GCA_007115665.2. Taxonomy (NCBI): domain Eukaryota; kingdom Viridiplantae; phylum Streptophyta; class Pinopsida; order Cupressales; family Cupressaceae; genus Sequoiadendron; species Sequoiadendron giganteum. The sequence goes on along the minus strand of CM021103.1, from coordinate 355,072,608 downwards.
TGATGTGAAATAATACCATCAACCCAACTAACTCTTCTCCAGCAATCTCCCCCTAAGATTGTGCACTCTTTATAGCTCTTCTCTCCCACATTTTTCACATTGTTTATCTCCCCCTTTGACATCAATGGAAAAGGTACACATGCTCTTATCACAAATTTGAATCATCTGACTACTCCCCCTGAGTAGTAGACACCACAACATCAATCTAGAATAGGATATGGATATGAATTCATGGACTGATGTAAAGACCTACATCTTAGTTCTAATTAGGAGGGGAAATCACCCCTAACTTGCCTCTGAGGTACTCAAAAGTATCCTTAGGCAACGAATTGGTAAAGATATCTTTAATTTTCTCTTTGGTAGGTATGTACTCTAATCTAACTTCTTTGTCACTTACTTTATCTCTCAAAAAGTGATATTTGATGGATATATGCTTTGTCTTTGAATGCAACACAAGATTATTGGAAATATTAATGGCACTTGAATTGTCAAAAAATATGGCAATGGGTTCTTCATACTCAATTATGACATCTCTCAATATTTGCTTCATCCACAATACTTGGGTACAACTGTTTGCAACAACAATATATTTTGCCTCAACAATAGATAATGAAATTGACTTTTACTTTTTGCTTAGCCAAGATACCAAATTATTTCCTAAGAAGAATGCACCACCACTGGTACTCTTCCTATCATCTACATCTCCTTCCCAATCAACATCAGTGAAAGGACTCAAGATAAGATCATCATCCCTAGGATACCAAAGACCAAGATCAACTATCCCTTTCAGGTATCTAATTTTTTTTTTCACAATAGTTACATGAGATTCTTTAGGATCAGCTTGAAACCTAGCAACCATGTATACAAAATTCATTATATCTAGCCTGGTCTGAGTCAAATAGAGTAATCCACCAATCATTGACCTATATCTTGTCTGAGTTTCTTTAGGAGAATCATCATTCTGTGTAAGTTTTCATCCGATTATCATAGGTGTACCAACAGGATTTGAATCTTCCATGCCAAAAATTTTCAGTAGCTCTTTCACATACTTAGACTGAGATATGAAATTTCCATCATCTAACTGAGTGATTTGTAATCCTAAAAATAATTTCAACTCTCTTATCATTGAAATTTGAAACTCACTTTTTGTTTCATCAACAAACTTCATACACAAATCATCATCACCTTCAAAAATAATGTCATGAACAAAGAATTCAATGACCAATTCTTTATTCTAACCCAACTTGAAGTATAGATTGTTGTTAGCAGTACCTTTATTGAATCCAAGCTTCAATAAATATTTATCCAATCTAGCATACCAAGCTCTAGGAGCTTGCTTAAGTCCATATAGAGATTTCTTCAATCAATATACCATATTTTCTTTTTTAGTCAATTGAAATCCATCCTGTTATTCAACATAGACTTCTTCTTCTATCTCACCATTCAAAAATGTTGACTTTACATCCATCAGATAGACTTTATAATTCTTGAAAGTAGCATAATCAAGAAATTATCTTACCGCTTCAATTCTAGCAACAAGGGAAAAATCTTCTTCAAAATTAATACCTTCCGTCTATGAGTACCCTTTGTAAATTAGTATTGCTTTTTTTTTGAATAATTCACCTTGCTCATTTAGCATTTTCTGGAACACCCACTTCGTTCCAATCACATTTTTGTTCTAAGGTCTAGGAACAAGATCCCATGTATCATTTTTCTCTATCTACATTAGTTCTTCTTTCATGGCTTCCATCCAATGTTCATCTTTGCATGCTTCATTGATATTGTTAGTCTTACCTTTGGAAATTAGATAGTACTCTTCCAAGATTCTTCTTCTAGTTTGCACACATTTTCTCTTGTCTCCTATGATCTGATTGTTAGAGTGATTTTGCCTTACATATTTGGGAGTTTTAGGATTTTCTCTAACTTCTTGTTCTAATGCTTCATTTTTTTCTCTTAAGAAAGCAACCCATATCATTCTAGAATAATCATCAATGAGCAACATAAAATACCTTTCACCTTGTAGACTTATGATTCTGGATGGACCGCATAGATCAATATGTATCAAATCTAGCACTCCATTAAAAATATATCGTTTGTTCTAAAAATAATTTCTTGTCTTTTTTCCCATCTGACATTCCTTGCACATAGTGTCAGTAGGATTTACTAGCTTAGGAAGATCTTTGATTGCTTGAGTAGTGCTTATCTTGACAATGTTACCAAAGTTCACATGACACAACCTCCTATGCCATAACTAGCTTACATCAATCTAAGCAATTAAACAACTTTCACTAGAAACACTCAAATAAAAGATATTACCTTTTGTATTTGTACCTAAAGCAATCACATTTCTAGAACTTCCCCCTATTCTACACTTACCATCCTTGAATTAAAGATTGTAACCCTTGTCTACCATTTGTCCAACATTTAACAAGTTATGCTTTAAACCTACTACATAAATAACATCATTAGTATTATGCTTACCACCAAAATAAATAGTGCCTTTGCCATGAATCGCACCAGAAGTTTTGTCTCCAAATCTTACAACACCACCATCATAGTCTTCCAAGCTTACAAACTTGCTTTTGTCACCAGTCATATGATGTGAGCATCTGTTGTCAATTAGCCACTCATCCTTTTCTTCAATTTTTTCTACAAGAGATTTCTCAACATTCACATTACTAGTTAATTCATTAGACATTTGACCATTTTGTTTGATAGAAATAAATACCCATTCATCTTCATTTCCGGTTTCTTTATTAGATTATTCATCAATTACACCTTCTTCAGCATAATAACATTTCCTTTGAAATCTAGTCTTCTCAGGTTTATACTTAAAAAATCTTTCAAGACATCTAGATGAAAAATGACCTATTTTACTGCAAGAAAAACATTTAATAGGTAACTTTCCTTTGTACTTACCATGACCTCTGGCTTCTTTTTTTACAATTAATGCTTCTAGTTCTTCTAATTCTCTTTCTTCATCTTTAATCTTTTTCATCTCATCTTCATATTTGAATGTACTTTTGGAACTCTCACCCGGATTGTATCTTTGTTGGATTTTTCTAGATACTATAGCTTTGAATGAAGATTCAATCTTAGGAGCAGATTCACAAAATTCACTTAACTCAAAGGCAACAAGTTTTCCAATCAGCATGTCTCTTGTAATATTTTTCACTGTCCTGAGTTCATCAATAGCATGAGCTCTTATTTTGTAGGAAGGAGGCATAGATCTAAGTATCTTAGCCACAACTTCTTCATCATTCAAGGTTCCACCAACACATCTAATTTTCATCACTAGTTCATTTATCTTTTGAGAAAAAGAGAAGATATTCTCATCTTCACACATCTTCAAGTCTTCCCATTTGCCTTTTAGACTTTGTACCTTAGCACTCTTCACTAGCGCATCTCCTTCATACAATGTTTCCAAATTTTTCTAGATCTGATATGCAGTCTTCAATCCTAACACATTTGTCATCTCTAAATCTGTCAAAGAACTCAACAATGCTTCTACTACCCTGGTATTAGATTCTGCTTGCTTGATCTCATCTTTAGAGGATGAACCATTTTGAGGAATAGTATATGCACTTTGTGTCATCTTCTAGAAAGGTTATCCAATGCACTTCAAATGGCACTCCATTTTGAATTTCCATAAAGAGTAGTTTGTACCATCGAATCTAGGACTATCCTTTTTCTATGATGCCATCTCAGATCACCTCAAGTTGTTAGGATTCTTCAAAGGAAATTTCTCTGATACCAATTGTTGGAAAAACAAGGATAGACAACTGAGAGGGGGGGTGAATCAATTGTTACCAAAATCATACATATACAAAATTAATCAACCTTAAATCTTAGATTTGATAGATAACAGTGCAAGCATAAATTAATAACACATGAACACCAAGATTTTATAGTGGAAACCCTATTAGGGGAAAAACCACGATGGATGTTAGTCCACAAGATTATACCTTGTTAGAAGTATAATGAAGAATAAAAGGGAATGCACTTGCATTCAGGTGCACTGCCTAGAGCACACTACTCAAATAGAAGGCTCACTGCCTTACATAAAATAATTAGATTAAATCCATCTAATGAAGTTGAACTGAGAAAAGAGCTTCTACAAAATCCTGATTACAGTTCCAATTAGGCGCACAAAAACTTCTACAAACTTTTCCACACTCTGGTCAATCTCCTCCACACTCTGCTCTGAATGATCTGACCTTTATTTGTAGATGTACATCACTTGTACACACTAAGCACTACTTCAAAATGAGGAAAAAAATCTCATATATATCCACTACAAGGATTTACATCAACTATTCAGTTGACCACAAATAAAGAATAAATTACAACTGTCAGCCTCAATACATGAAAAAATTTCAATGTGCACCAACACAAGTCGGTCATAGCATAGTGAGGACCCAAACAAACACCTTCAAACATTCCAAACAATAAAATATTAATCCTCATGGATTTGCAACACGCTAACAACATCATGTCGGCCAAGAACATGAAATCTTGAACACACATCAAAAAATATTTGATCACGAACACTCTGGTTAATGCAAATGTACATCAAGGATAGAGCATGATCTAGACTCATCCATGAACATCACATGTACATGCGCAACACATGAAATTACCAAAATTTCATCCGCTTCATCCAAAAAAACCATCTACATAAATTGAATAACTGTAGGAACACAAATCTTCATAACTTCCACAAATCTTCATGCGAACCTCTGAAACTTTTGAACAACATACTAGAAAGCTTCAGCAACAAACCCTTTGAAGTGAACCTTCAGATCATCAACGTACAAGAATTTCCAACATTTTGACCTTCTCAACTTCACAAGCTACCAGTAATATTATTTTTACAATTTTCTCAATATCCTCGACATATACATCCTTAAGCATCATCAATGCTAATAGTGTTGACATCAATGACAACCACATATCAACAATGCAACCACAACATCCAATATATATATGAAAAGAGGCATTGGTAACAAAACATTTTCATCTCTACTACCACTACTGAACCATTTAAGGTGACAAATTTTCAGTATTACTTTGTGAATACATATTTAACTCTTTGCCAAGTGTTGGGGATAGATGCTTAAGATAAAATTCCAATAGGCCTAATGATGATGGCCATGAGAATTCAAAACCCTGAAACTAATATTGAATATGACTTTGCTTCATACCTTGAGAAGGTGTTAGATGATGAATTCTCCCAAGTTATAGAGGATAGAGCACTGATTACATTCACACACTGTTCCCTACTATGTCAGTTGATATTGTACCAGAATAGGAACAATTGGAATAAAAGAATGGACGTGGCTATAGTAGGTGAGCAAGAGAATCCTACACTTGTCTAGAAATGGTGCTGTATTTGGGACAATCAATGCAATAATTCAAGATTTTTTGTATTCTACGAAGACTTTGTACACATAATCCTTCAATTTCTTAGGAATGCAATACATATATTGTCAACCAAAATATTGCAAGTAGTGAGACCTTTGGCTTTAATACTAGAGCAGGGTCATACACACAATTTTGGAGATTGGTTCTTCCTCCTAGAAGTTAAAATAATAAGGGTTTATGGATGCCCTGTTGCTCCACACATATTGCCAAAATTTGTGCCCTTGAGATTAACATTTCTTTAATTTATGTGGAAAATGATGTGGATGGAGAAATATGTAATGCACAAGTAGAAGAAAGGAACTTTCTTGCCAAACCAAACCAAGTGTGAAGATTGGACTGTAGGCTCAGACACACTAGAGGAGTTATAGTATTATTTGAAGACAAGATATGCATTAAAATCTGGAAAAGAAAGAGCCTTTGACCCTGAAAATCATATGAACAACATAAGGCGCAATCTTCTTACCAAAATGATAGTTCCACACCAAGTGGATTTTGAAGAAGATGTCATAAGGAACTGCATTACTTATAATGATGTATTTACTACAAGGAAAAAATAGGAATATATGAAGAAGCTTGAAGAAAGGATGAAGCAGAGGTCCAAGGATTTCCTAGGATACTTTGTGGAGGAAAAGGACCCCATCAAGAGGATATAATTCATAATTGGTAGATTTGAAGACTTGTACAGAAAGAAGGAAGCATATCTCAAAGAAAATGATGGTGGTGCAATTGTAGAGCATACCCCAAGTGAAACCTTTGAGCCTCCGATGGAGCAGTTACTTCCCAAAAGACAAGGTGGGAAGCATTGAACAGTTACTACCTTATAAGGATACTGAAGAGGTGGGTGATATTGAGGAAGTGGCTACAATACTACAGTCATTGATAGGTGATATTGAAGTTGATCAGCCCATCCTTGAGATCAATGACCATAAACATGAGGAAAGGATGGTTGATGTAGAAAAATTAAGTATAGAGGTACATGAAGATGAAAGGGAAATTGAAACTAGGAGATTCATAGAAGATGATGAATTCATTAAGACTCCTGAGTTTAAGGATTTTTGGATGAAGATGAAGATAAAAAAATTCAAGAGATGATGGAATCAGCTAAAGCAGGAATTGAAGAATTAGAGAAAAATGAAATGGTAGCACAAAATTTCTAGGAATTAAGAGTTGACAACATTAACATTAGCCCCCAGAAGGCTAGAGAAATGGTCTTGAAGAACAATATGCTCATTTTCCCTGGCTTGGAATTAAAGAAAATGTTTTTGCTTGATCAAGTGCAGACTCAGGAAGATCTAATGCTAGTTGCAGAATTTGACTTCAATGAAGGTGAGAGTGGAATTGGGTATAACCCAAATATTGAAACCCTCACCATATGGATCAAACAAAATAATACACAAAAGCCAAAATTATTGGATATAATTCAAGCGATGAAAGGGGCAGCGATGGCAAGGGAAATAAAAGATACCACCCCTTTGTAGGTAGCCATAATTACCATGCATTCAGCCATGTTCACTCAAGCAACTGTTAAGGGATTAGAAAATAGATTGAAGGAGTATGAAAAGGAACAAAGGTTCCTAAATGATGAAGTTAATAAATTGTTCATGGATAATGTCAAATTGAAAGAACAATTAAGAGGAGCAGGACCCTCACAAAGCAAGGAAATGGTTTTATATAGGCCTCCTATTGCTCCAATGGATATTGTGAAGAAATTTTATGTAGAATAGGTACAATCTCTAGAGAAGGAAGTGGATGATGTAAAGAAGGCCAACAATCAAACCTAGGATGAAGTGAAAAGAAGAATTTGTGAAGTTATGGAAAACATTCTTGAGAACAGGATAAAACCAGTTATGGATAAATTGGAGAATGTGCATGATAGTTATAAAACACTTCAACATGCAATGGATCAAATAAAGACACATATTCTTGTATTAGATCCTTTATTCAAAAGGTGGCAGCCTATTCACCACACTTTGGCTAAGTTATGCAAAGTTCTACAAAGAAGTCCTGATGCACCCACAACATTAAAGCCAATTGAAAAAACTGTGAAGATGATTACTAATGAATTTTAGTATGTAAAAGGGTTTGATAAAAATATTGTTACACGAATGGATTTATTCCATACCTGGAAATAGTGGTATATACCTGAAATCTTTAGAGATGGTGATCAATTAAAGGACTTGGATAAGTGGAAGAAAGAATTCAGTCAGGTTGTTCATAAGTGTGTTACTCGTATACATGAGGATGATCATACCAGTCTTCCCAGGCTAAATTAGATCATGGATGGGTTCATTGTTCTTGATGTGGGATACCTAAAGTTTGTCAATGATACAAAGGCATTACTAGATAGTCGATGGGAAACTCATCTTGCAAACATGCAAAAGATCCAGGAATATAAGTGGCCATCAGATTTTACGGTGTATCAGTGGGAGGAAAAGTATTTGGTTTCAAAAGAATAGGACACTAAGGCAAGAGCATTTGGATGTTCATCATGGAGAGGAATACTTTGCCAAATTAATGATTATGGGTCTTCTACATTGAATAATGAAACCATATGTCAAAATTTCTTAAGTCTTGTTATTTCCTTAATTATGCTAATTAAATAGTTGTTGGTTTCAAAAGAATAGGACACTAAGGTGAGAGCATTTGGACATTCATCATGGAGAGGGAGAATTTTATAGATCAATGATCACGGGTCTTCTACGTTGAATAATGGAACCATATGTCAAAATGTCTTAAGTCTTTTTATTTCCTTAATTATGCTAATTAAATAGTTGTTAGTAAAAGAAGTAGTTATGAAAGGTCATTTGTTTTTATAAAAGGCCTATAGCTTGTTGCTTCCTATATAAATAGGAAACCAAGCCCTAGTTTTAAATTATCATCATCATATATCATTTCCATTTTGAAGACTTATGTTATTAATATATATCAATTGAAGCAAATATAATGGAGAACATCTTATGATCAGAGATTCTCCATGACTGTGTTATTATTTTGTATTTTCTTATGTTTTCCATACTTATTTCTTCTTATATTTGAATGAATATCAGTTATTGAGCCTCAATACTGTGCTTATGTGAATGAATATGTTGATACAGTAAAGCATTTATTGTGGATGTTGGTAGAGCTGCTAATTTTTTTGAAAATTTGAGATTATTTTGCCTTGTTACATGTTCAACATAAAAATGGAAACTATTTAAAAATAATAATGTTAACAAAGTTTCTTATTTAAATAATTATGAGTTACATGGATTAATATTTAATTAACTTGTGTGTCTTCACAAACATATGTTGATACAAAATGAATGGAAGAAGCATCCAAGTAATCCTATTTTTTCTGCTAACAATTCATACCAAAGATTGAACAATTTAAGGATATTGCAATAGGTAATTAAGGATATGATGATGATGATATATTCTTGTACTTGTATATTCTATGAAATATTTCTTATTTTCTATGAAACAGTGTATATATTCTTTTACTGTTATGTCTATTAAATAAAACAGAGTTTGAATAAAAAATGCTTCACCCTTTTTTGTAAGTGAGTATGTGAATTATTGTTTAAAGAAAAATATTACAGTGTTTACATTTTTAGTTTACTAGTTTCAAAGCTTCATTTTCTATGTATATAAAATTGTATGTGCTCTTTATCTCGAATGACATAAAACAGTAATATCGTCAAAATCAAGGTTTTCAATTTCAGCACCATCATTGTCCACACTTTTCATAACCTGTTCACTTTCAAGTACAATCATCAAAATTTTATTTTTATTTACTATCCCAGGTAATCTTGATTCCTTTCAGCACAACACAGTAGGTTGCATGTTAAATTTCAAACATTTTCTTTTCATTTTTTTGTATATATTATTTTCTCAGTGCATCATTATGTAACAACAATTTCACTTTTGAGATATACAGTAAAAATAAATGAAAGAACATGTTTTCTTTGTCAAGGGAAATGTATGGTGAATACCCTATGTATTTCAGATAAGTGTGCAAGAGAAATAAGACATAACTTATTAAATCTGATTTTCTATTGTACAATTGTTTTTTTATGTTCTTTTTACTTTTTGCATGTGGATTACCCTCAGAAAGAGACTACTTATCTTTTCTTAAATGAATCCTTTACATTTCCTGTCTATGAAAGGAATTACCACTTGACAATAGGTTCATGAACTTCATACAAATTAACATTGGTGTAAAAGGCCATCCCCACAAATGTTGTTTGGTCTATAATTATAATGGAAAATAAAAAAGCTTGCTAGGAGAATAAAATAGGTTTTCAATTGTCCAAGTACAACATAATATTTTTGAAGCATTTCAAAGTTTAGGCCATAAAAATCATCCTTTTTTAAACATGGATTGAAAATAATTCTGAAAATTTAGAAGTCTTGGTCATTAACATTATTGTTTGCTACAATTTCATCCAGTGTATCATTGGCAATTTTCATATGTTCTTTCAAGTATTTAATATTATCATCATCCTCATCTTGACCTACATCATCTTCATCATCATTGAAATTTGATTGTAGACCATCTATATTGTTACCAGATGCATTTGGATCATCATTTTCTATACCTTCCATATTGTTGTCTTCCATAACATCATCTAACTTTGGATTGTTGTCTTCTTGTGCTTGAACATAACCATCTTCAACATCATCATGGATGCCAATTTATTTGATGTTCTCTAATCCCTCTCATTTTGTTGGCCATCATTGTTTTGCTCAGTATCCACTAATGCATCATTAAATACATGCCTTAATCTTGGATCATAATGTATGACAAATATCCATTTCGGGTCCAAAATATCTTCATAGAAAAATACCCGCACATGAACAACATACATACATTAGACATTATATAATCTGTATGAACATATATAAATCAATTGAATAATGGAACATTATTTTATAGACTACCTTTTTTATACAATAATTTCTATAGAACACAATTTTGACAACATAGTTTATAAAACATCAGTCCAAACTCATTTATTATTCTTTAGTTTTCTACCCTTAAGAACATCCTTAGGGAGACCTTGTTCTTCCCTCTTCTTTCACGCAGGAGTGCATTTTAAGAAGGGGTAATCAATCAATAACTCATCCCTAATGGTAAGGTCCATAATAGCATCAACCATTATCAATATATCAATCTCCCTTTCCATATCTCCATCTTTATCATTTATAACCTCAACAAATTGATAATTTAGTCTTACAGTAGGGTCCCTTCCCTTACTACTATTTATAAATCCTACAATATTTTTGTGTGTGTATGCACATCTATCTGTATACATAAGATGAACTCTATTCATTTATTTTCCACTTTCGAATTGGAGACAATGTGTATACATATTCGAATTTAGACCATATGCCAACATGCTAGGCTTATATTCTGCTATCCTTCTCCATTCACCACTGTAATATGATGGACCATAATATGGCAATAATCTCCTAGTGTTTTGTTCTAAATTATTTCTATGTTTGGATCCCACATGTACATTTTGGACAGTAAAGAGGCCTAGATTCGCTCCATAAATATTGGAGGGTCGTATCATGTAGTTGTATCCCCAAAAATGTAACACCTCTAGTTAGTTGTTGATTACTAGGAAAAGTACAATATAGTCAATGATCAAATGTATCTTTGTAAATTGATTTCAAACTTAGGGGAAAGTCTCATCTCCATCACATTCATTCTCATAGGGTATGTAGTCCACCTTCCCCTTGTCTTTAAGAAAATTATGCATCTTCACATCGATTCTTGTTCTATTACTTGTTTTCGTCAATTCCTCATCTTTTGAGCTGGTATATTGGCACATATTTTTGTTAGATGTATCATATGATAAATGATCATTGCCCTCTAGGCTAGAAGTCGGTGATAAAGGAAACTTTAAACCAAGAACTTTATCTTGCAAGTATCCATTAAGAAAATATTAGTTATTTAAATAATATAAAACAATGTTTAAATAAAGTATACATGTTATTTATATCAAATTAGAAAATTCCTCAACACAATTCCTATTGGATTTGAATCAATTTTAGGATGCATAACACCAACTGGAAGCTCATCATATATGTAATGTCTTTGTATAATCACTCATTTGAATTGTTTCTTTCCACGACATACAAAACATCTACAAACAATAATTTTCTCAAAGTATTCATCCCATGTACTATAGTCCTGACCTACCTCTTCTTCAGTGAAATCATTGGTTGTGTTTATAGTATCCATTATCATATCGTCTTCCATCGACTGTTGTCTACATGATTTAATAGTTTTAGGTCTACGTCCACGTACATATCTTGTTCTTTTGCTAGTTGAGAGCTTAGGCACTGCATTTTCTCCAATCTCCATCTAAAATAATCAACAACATGCATTAATTTATGTCAAGATTGGATAATAAATTATAAATTTCAATAATACTATGAAAAAATGCCATCAAATCATTTTTTCCTAAGTTAAGTCAAAATTTGAATACTAGATATCCCGCTTCATCCGTTGTGTCCTCATTTGATATGACACGATGTATTGTCATGGACTCGTCTTGCCCCTATAATATACAACATATTAAATAATCTTTAGTACACCAATTATATCATTTCAATGAATATTTTGTCCAACACAAAACCTCACTTTAGTCATATATTTGACATATTGATATCATGTTTTGGCTATCCTAATTTTCAAACTTTTCCCTTGATCATAGAATCACATTTAATCACCATTCATGTGCATTTTCCACCAATAAGTTTGACCTAAGAGGCCTCATGGACAAAAAAATGACTTTATCTCCTCTATGTTGTAGCATTTGTGAATTCATAAACACCTTCCTCCTTTGGTTGAGGTTGCTTTCTCTTCTTACCTCTATTGTATATACACATTCTGTTGTCTCATCTATTTCCAACCACTTTTGTCTCAACAATTTTGTATTTCTACACCATCCACATCCTCTCTCCATGGCCTCCTCTGTGAATAAAAATTCTACCACAAAAGCTTTCACCGCACTACCACCAAGAAGGAAAAATCAACTTGCGGGACCGCGGTAAAAACCGCTCTACTACACCAAGCTGATGAAGGATCCGTGGGATAGTGTGGTCACTGCACTACCACACGCCAATGGTAGAAGACTTGCGGTACTATGGGAGTAACCACAACACCACCAGGACTATAAGGAAGACTCAAGTGCCACCATAGGAGCTTTCACTGTACTAGCATAGAGGAGGATGACACACCTTGTGGGATGACGGTAAAAAAATCTCTACCACACCAAGCTAATGAAGGAGCCACGAGACAATGGTATTTTCATTGTTGTGTATCTCTACCACTATTTTCTTTCCCTAACCTGGGTATCAAGGAAATAGTGAACTGCTTGGAAAATCTGGGAATTGGGTTGGTCACTACTAAAAATAAATGCAAAAATTGCTTGGTTTTTCCCATCCACGCCATAGTCACCGATGCCAGGACAAATTTGTGCAAGATTCCATTATGAAAGAGTTTTCATGACAAGGTTATCAACACTACGAAAAATGAGCGAAAATATTTTCCCTAGGTTATCAACACTAAGAAAACCCAGCGAACATATTTTCCCACAAAAAAAAACTTTCATACCTGACAGTGTGTACTTCGTTTGCCTCCATAGACTGGATGAAAATAATTTGTCGTAGGTCACCTCAAAATGTCAAGCAATGGAGGGAAGTGAGCATTTTTAGAAAACTCTAGCCACAATGAGGTAATTCATTATCAATTTATAGATTTGTAAATGTTTCTATTGTTCCTTTGAATTTTACTTTTTAGTTTTCTATTTTTAAATTTAAAAGAAGAAATATAATTTAAATATATATATAGGGACATGAGACTGACAAAGATAAAGAAAAATTGGCTTCCATATTGGGGGTAGAGGTAGTGAACAAATTAGTTAATGTGAATTGGACAACACTTGCTAGATACATAGAAAAAAAATCTGGTAATGCCCCTCAAACATTGCAAACAAATCAATTGTGTCAAAGGGAATCAATTGATTCCACAACCACTATTGGATCGAGCAAAAGATCCAAGAGGAAATCAGTGACAATAAACTGTAAGAATGTGGAACAGGCAGCAAAGACTTCCACTCTTGGGACACAAACTTCTTCCACCACACCATGTTTTCAATCTTGCATTGGTAGCTACAATACGAAGATAAAATACGAGGTGGTTTCAGGGACAGTATGAATGATGGATGTTGGGAAAAAGTTTGTGAGTTGGTTGAAGGATTCATGCCTTCAACGGTTCTAAGACCATCTACATTTTCCATTCTCAAAGACACCTGGACACCTAAAAAAAATAGTTATCCATGACATGGAGAATGAATTTGGCACAGGTTGGTCTGTAAAGAAGATAAAGCTACGAATGTTTCAAAACTGCAAGAGATTTCGATGCAACCAAACAAAGAAGATAAAAAAAATCCCTCCTAAGCTAAGGAAGAAAAAAAGGCCAATTGATGTAAGTGTGAAAGTATGGAAAGAGCTTGTAAAATCATATGAGAAGTTCGATGCACGGAGGAATTCCGGTGAGGAGAGTAAGCAGGTATTTGAATTTTCTCATAAGATTGTATCAAATTTATTAAATGATATTTAAATTTTATTTGTGCATAGTTAAATTGAATTAGTATATGTTTCAGGACAAGGCCTCCAAGGCTAGGCTTGAGAAACTTTGTGCCATACATTGCAATGGCCAGAAAGGTTTACAGGTCTTGATCTGTACATTTGTAAGTATATTTAATATGTTAAATGATATTTTTTTTATTTCCTTGGAAAAATTAAATGATTTTATATTAATTAGTTTAACTAGTCCATGTGCCATGTTTTGACAGGAGAAGAAATATGGCCGCCATCCAAAGAAATTTGAAAAGAAAATGTTACAAAATAAAAAGTGGAGCAATTTTGTAATCTAGATGGAGAACGAGGTATCAATAGTTGAGTTTCAATAACTTAGTTGGAATATATTGTTGTGTTAATATGTCAATTTGCATCTCTTGTGTTGAATTGTTTATTGATGCATAGGATGAGTAAATAGAGCTCAAATCTTATGATTACAAGATGACCGTTTATGTGCATGAATAAATAGTAGAAGGATGTAGATGAACTCAATTCATCTGAATTTATGCCTCTTGGTAGGAATTCCTCTTAAATCTCTAATATCAGGTGCTCGAGACTTGCCTGTAGCTTTTACCTTTTGTTTCCTCCTTTCCTCTTCTTTGTTAGACTCATCTCCTTTTTCCTTATCTACATTTTTGGCTTCAGCTTCTAATTCATCCCATGTTTTACCTTCCTTGTCTTCTTCTTCTTCTTCATCCTCCTCTAACTCCGCAAGAGATTCATCTTCTGAACCTTCCTCATCTGATTTTGATTCCTCTTCTACATCAAAGGTTTCATATCCTTGATTTGACTATTTTGAATTATCAAAATCAGAATCACTAGCTTCCATATTCAAAAATTCCCAACCAACATCTTCAATAAATTTATCTGGATCATCAGTAATATTCTTCAAAATTGGCTGCCAATTCAAGTTCATTCCGCTTTCATAGTACTTTATATCCATGGAGTTCAGCCATTCGTTGATGCCATCAAGCCAGGATTGAGGAATGTCGTACATGCAGAGTACATCCCACTTGAAGTCTTTGAAAACAATAGCCATATCAAATTCCTTTTTCCCAAGTCCTACTCTCTCAAGGTTAACAATCTCAATATCACTAATAGTGATTACTAAGAAAGGTAATTCCACCAAATCTACCAAACATTTTATCGTAGGAACAATAAAAGGAGACACTTTGAAAGGAACTCTATGAAAACCAATCTCTCTAAATGGTATATCAAACTCTAGTTCAAAATATTTTAGATTAGGCTACTCCCATAGCTCTGTTACTCACTTGACAAATCCTTGAAACTACATTTATTTTATTTTTCTTGTCCCTCTCTTGTTGTTCTTCCTCAATTTCATGAGGATCATACATTGACCTTCTTTCCCCTCCTAAAGTTTGGACCACATCCATTACCTCCACATAAAATTGGACATCCTTGGTCTTCTTGGTTCCCATACCATGGTATGGTTATGCAAATGAAAATGAAGCAAATTAATCATATTTATTCCTCTTCCATGAAAACCAAGCTCTCTAAATGGTACATCAAACTCTATTTCAAAATATTTTAGATGAGGCTACTCCCATATCTCTCTTACTCGCTTGAAAAATCCTTAAAACTCTACATTAATTTTATTTTTCCTATCCCTCTCTTTTTGCTCTTCCTCAATTTCATCAGGATCATACATTGACCTTCTTTCCCCTCCTAAATTTTGGACCACATCCATTACCTCCACATAAAATGGGACATCCTTTATCTTCTTGGTTCCCACACCATGGTATGGTTATGCAAATGAAGACGAAGCAAAGTAATCATCTTTCTTCCTCTTCCATGAAAACCAAGCTCTCTAAATGCTATATCAAACTCTAGTTGAAAATATTTTAGATTAGGCTGCTCCCATAGCTCTCTTACTTGACAAATCCTTGAAGCTCTACATTAATTCTATTTTTCATGTCCCTCTCTTATTGTTCTTCCTCAATTTCATTAGGATCATACATTGACCTTCTTGCCCATCTTAAAGTTTGGACCACATCCATTACCTCCACATAAAATTGGACATCCTTGGTCTTCTTAGTTCCCATCCCATGGTATGGTTATGCAAATTAAATGAAGCAAAGTAATCATCTTTCTTCCTCTTCCATCAAAACCAACCTCTCTAAATGGTATATCAAAATCTAGTTCAAAATATTTTAGATGAGGCTACTCCCATAGCTTTGTTACTCACTTGACAAATCCTTGAAACTTTGCATTTATTTTATTTTTCATGTCCCTCTCTTGTTGTTCTTCCTCAATTTCATCACTATCATACATTGACCTTCTTTCCCCTCCTAAATTTTGGACCACATTCATTACCTCCACATAAAATTGGACATCCTTGATCTTCTTGGTTCCCACACCATGGTATGGTTATGAAAATTAAAATGAATCAAAGTAATCATCTTTCTTCCTCTTCCATGAAAACCAAGCTCTCTAAATGGTATATCAAACTCTAGCTCAAAATATTTTAGATGAGGCTACTCTCATAGCTCTTTTACTCGCTTGAAAAATTCTTGAAACTCTGCATTTATTTTATTTTTCATGTCCCTCTCTTGTTGTTCTTCCTCAATTTCATCAGGATCATACATTGACCTTCTTGCCCATCCTAAATTTTGGACCACATCCATTACCTCCACATAAAAATGGAAATCCTTTCTCTTCTTGGTTCCCACGCCATGGTATGGTTATGCAAATGAAAATGAAGCAAAGTAATCATCTTTCTTCCTCTTCCATGAAAACCAAGCTCTCTAAATGGTACATCAAACTCTCGTTCAAAATATTTTAGATGAGGCTGCTCCCATAGCTCTCTTACTCGATTGACAAATCCTTGAGACTCTACATTAATTTTATTTTTCATGTCCCTCTCTTGTTGTTCTCCCTCAATTTCATCAAGATCATACATTGACCTTCTTTCCCCTCCTAAATTTTGGACCACATCCATTACCTCCACATAAAACTGGACATCCTTGCTCTTCTTGGTTCCCATGCCATGATATGGTTATACAAATGAAAATGAAGCAAAGTAATTACCTTTCTTCCTCTTCCATGAAAACCAAGCTCTCTAAATGCTATATCAAACTCTAGTTCAAAATCTTTTAAATGAGGCTACTCCCATAACTCTCTTACTTGCTTGAAAAATCCTTGAAACTCTACATTAATTTTATTTTTCCTATCCATCTCTTGTTGTTCTTCCTGAATTTCATTACGATCATACATTGACCTTCTTGCCCCTCCTAAAGTTTGGATCACATCCATTACCTCAACATAAAACTGGACATGCTTTATCTTCATGGTTCCCACGCCATGATATGGTTATGCAAATGAAAATGAAGCAAAGTAATCATCTCCTTCTCCGCTGGCTAGAAGAATGCATGCTTAATGTTTCGATACATGATATAAGCTCTCTCTTCTACTCTCATGGTTTAATACTGAAATCTAGTATGGTTGGCCTCTAGAGTTCCAGTCATCTTTCTTTCTCTTCCACCAAATGTTGGCCTCATCCACACGTCTACTAGCCTAATTGGATTTTTTTATAAAGATGAAGTTTCTCCCGAGTCACCAATGTAGCTCTCTCTGCCTTTTCAGACTCTTTCATTGCTATAGATCATCTCTGGGATTTAATCATTTGTACCACATGTGCTTTGAATCCTTGCATCTAAAGGAAATTTCCTTAACATAAATACTACTAGGGATTTAATAATTTTCAAACTCTTTCATTGCTACATATCGTCTCTAGGATTTAATCATTTGTACCACATGGTTGATGTGCTTTGAATCCTTGCATCTAAATGAAATTTCCTTAACATAAATACTACTAGGGATTTGATTTTCAATGTTTCCGGCCTAATTGGATTTGTTTTTGAAAGCTGAATTTTCTCCCGACCCACCAGTATTCGCTGTAACTTTTTTGAAATTTTATTATGGTATGTGCACTTTGATATGATGTAATATGATTATGGTTTCATCTCATATATTGTAATATTAGATATATAATAGAAAAATAAATTATTGCATGAAATAAATAATCAATTTTCATTCTAGATCCACAAAGTATTTGTTCTTCCGGTATAGATCATATGGCAGAGGATGATGATGATCCAGATATAGAAGAAACTGAGGCCAATGAAAATGACAATGATGATGACGATGATGATGACGACGACAATGATGATGATGATGATGATGATGACGATGATGACAACGATGATGACAATGATGACGACGATGACGACGACGACGATGATGATGACGATGACAACAACGACGACGACAATGAGGATGATGATGATGATGATGATGAGATAGTTGGTGGTAGTAACCAATTACATTCATGATCATATAGACTACATCATGGAACATTGTTGATATATCGTTATGATGAATCTTTTCATGGTTACTATCATATGTATCATTTTCACGGCCAACAGTACTATATTATTGAGTTGTATCATTTTGACATGTATCATTTTCACTATATCATTTGGACATGTATCATCTTGACTTATATCAGTTTGAGTTACATAATTTATCAATTTTATTTATATCATTTGTACATGTATCATTTTCACTTATGTCAACTATTGGACATGTATCATTTTGACATGTTTTTGATGTACTGGCATATTTGACTTTCACTTATTTTAGTTATATATGATGATGATCTTATCAGTATTGACTTGTCAATTTATATATATTAAAAGTGGTTGATGACTTTTGGATGGATATTTATTATGTATGATGATTTTAATTTACTTCTCAAGATGGATGTTGTCAAATTTAATTAAATTATAGATATTTGAATCACTTGTTTTAATTATAGATGATGATCATGTTACAATAATAGTTCAGGCCATGATGAAAGGTAAAATGAATACTTGGCACCTCCAAAATGTAATTGAAAAAATCATAGAACTATTAAGCTCTTTTGGTGGGTAATGACACTGAACAATATATGTACTTTTTTTTATCTTTATAGGCAATACAAAAAAATTGTGTTACTGACCCAAAAATAATAATTATCTTGTTATTTAATCATATGAGTTAAATAATTAAATTACTTACTCTATAATCATATGAGTTATTTAAGAGGCACAATATATTTAACTAATTAAATTGAAATAAAACATACTAAATTAATAAATGGAAGAAAAACAAGAAGCATTTTTAGAAGAAAAAAAGGAAGCAACAATGGAAGCAAAACTAGAAGCAATCCTGGAAGCAAAATTGGACAAAAAATTGGAAGCAAAACTAGAAGCAAACCTGGAAGCAAAACTAGAAGCAAACATGGAAGAAAAATCGGAAGCAAAACTGGAAGCAAAAACAGAAGCAAAATTGGAAGCAAAACTGGAAGCAAAACCAGAAGCAAAAATGGATCCCAAACCAGAAGTAAAATTGGAGGTAAAACCGAAAGAAAACCTGGAAGCAAAACCAGAAGTAAAACTAGAAGAAAAAGTGGAAGCAAAATCGAAAGAAAAAGTAGAAGCAAAACTGGAAGTAAAATTGAAAGTGAAAACTTGGAAGCAAAAATGGAAGCAAAACTAGAAGCAAAAATGGGAGTAGACATAGAAGCAAAACTGGAAGCCAAATTGAGCACCAATTTAGACATTATTTCCGCCACTAGCAGAGAGACTATTTCTAATGCTATTTTTTGAGCTAGTGGGGGTGCTATGATTTCCTGGTGCTAAGTCCGATGCAAAAATTGGCTCCAAAATCGGTGCCAAGAAGAGGATGCTTGTTTGTGCTGATTTTTGCGCAAGCCAGATCGCTCGATTCGTGAACAAAAATACACTAAAATCCGGTGCTATTTTAGGCGCTATTTTCCTGTTATGTTGTAGTGTCATAATAGACTTCACAGCTAGATATGAAATTCTATCACTCATGGACGGATTCTTGGGCTATAATCAGATAAGAATTGCTACTGAAGATCAACCAAAAATAGCTTTATGTGTGCTTGGAGAAATTTTTGTTGGAATATGATTCCATTTGGACTGAAAAATACCAGAGCTACATATCAGAGAGAAATGACTACAATTTTTCATGACTATATGCATGTGCTAATGGAAGACTATGTTGATGACCTTCTCTCTAAATCTCTAGAAAAAAGTGGACACTTAGCGGTATTGGATAGGATTTTCACATGACTGGAAAAATAACAACTCAGATTAAATCCAAAGAATTGTGTTTTCAGGGTCCAATTAGGCAAACTTCTTGGATACATAGTCTCACACAGAGGAATAAAATTTGATCCCACAAAAGTCAAAGCTATCTTAGAAATGCCACCACCGACCAATATCAGTCAGTTGAGAATATTACAAGGAAGACTATAGTCAATCCGTAGATTCATTTCCAAGTTATCATACACGATCCACCCATTCCAACATTTTTTAAGAAAAGGCATTCCCTTCAGATAGACAGAAAAGTGTCAAGAAGCATTTGATCAGATCAAAAATTATCTACTGACTCCACCAGTTCTTATGCCTCCAATCAACAAAAAAATTGATAGTATATGTGACAACAACATTGGCATTAGGGGCATTGTTAGCACAAAATAATAATGATGGCAAAGAATGGGCTATATATTACATCAGTTGCACCCTATTTGGATATGAATTGAATTATAGTCATATTGAGTGAGCATGTCTAGTAGTGGTATTTGCAGCACAAAAATTGAGACATTACATGTTGAATCATAAGACAAAACTAATTTCCAAAATTGATCCTCTGAAATATCTTCTCAATAAAGTAGCACTGACAGGAAGACTAGCTAAGTGGGTTATGATGCTAAGTGAATATGACATTGAGTATGCAGATCGAAAATCAATAAAAGTACAAGTGATAGCAGACCAAATTGTAGATGCGCTTGTAAAATTAGATCATCCTTTGATATCCAATTTTCCAAATGAATCAATCTTTTTAATAGACACACCAACCACATGGAAGCTATATTTTGATGAATCTTAAACAAGTCATGGTTCAAGAGATGGAATTTTGTTTATCACACCTCAAGGAGATTCCATTCCTAAGTCAATCCAAATAGCATTCCCCTACACTAATAACATAGAAAAATATGAGGCATTGCTGACAAGACTCCAGATAGCAATAACATAGAAAATCAAGGATCTTCAAGTCTACAGTGATTCTCAGTCAGTGATAAAGCAAGTCAATGATTATTATGCTACCAAGGATTAGAAATTGATGCCCTACAAATGCATGGCAAATAGATTCAAACTATATTTTAGTAATGTTTCTTTTGAATAGATCCTAAGAATCCAAAACAAAGTAGTTGATGAAATGGCTTCCACCAGATCTCTCTTGGACATTCCTAATAATGCATCATAATATGAGTTCTTGGTGGAACAGTTGTTGATCCCTACATTTGATGTCCCTAAAATTTAATGTGAGTGAACTTTTTGGTCTTGATTCACCTTGGTACAAAGACATTTATGCCTATTTTCATGACAAGATTATACCCACGGACTTGTCCCTTAACCAACGTAAAACCTTTATCTAACAAGAATCTAAATATGCCATCATTAGAGACACCTTTTATCGGTGTAGCTTAGATAGTACCCTCCTTCGATGTCTTGACTCAAATGAAGCACAAACAACCTTATAAGAGGTACATCATGGTATATTTGGATCTCACTCTACTGGTCCTACCTTAGCCAAAAAGCTCATGAGAATGAGATATTACTATCCTATGATGAACATGATGCCTATCATTTTGTGAAGAAATGTCACCAATGTCATATTCATAGAGATCTCATATATGCACCAGCTAAGGATTTGCAACCGCTTACTTCTTCATGTCCATTTTCTTAATGGGGACTCGACCTCATAGGAAAAATCTATCCCACCTCTTCTAATGGACATAATTTTATCCTTGTCGCCATTGAGTACTTTAAAAAATGGATTGAATCCATCCCATTGACTTACATTATTGGTAAGTATATAACAAAATTCATCTTAAATTACATCATTTGTTGTTATGGTATCCCACAATTCATCATTACAAATAATGGTAAACCTTTCAAAAAATAGGATGTTTGTGAGCTCTATGAAAAATTCCATATTCAACATCATTTTTGTACTCCATATTACCCCTAGGGTAACGGTCAAGTTGAGGTGTCTAATAAAACTATCCTAAAGATCTTAAAGAAGATTGTCAATGATGCAGGTTGTGACTGGCACAGACAACTTAACCTTGCTTTATGGTCCTATTGTACTAGTATTCGTACACCTACAATAGCCACACTATATTCCATTATCTATGGATCTAAAGCAATAATTCTTATAGAGGTCGAGTTACCATCCCTATGAGTCTCTATGCAAGGCCTAATTGATCAAGAATAATACCATGTATCCCATCTACAAGAGCTAGAGTTACTAGATGAAAAGAGATAGAATGCTTTGACACACTTGCAAGCATATTATAATTGCATCCAATGTAGTTACAATAAGAAGATTCATCCTAGATGTTTTGACATCGGTGACCTAGTCCTAAAGGAAAATCCAAAGAATTAAGTAGAACGAGAAAAACTTGGGAAGTTTGAGCCTAATTGGTTGGGCCCATACATTGTCACAACAACATATGGATCTGATGCTTATCAAATTTCCACTCCTAAAGGTGAACTATTGTTTGAACCTCTCAACAACATGTACCTTCGCAAGCATTACACTTGATTCTGAGTATCCCTTAAAAAGTCAAAAAAAAAAAAATAGTTACCCTCATGAAAACCTGGCAAACAGGCGTCTTGGTTGCAACAAAAAAATTAAAAATAAAAATAAAAATTATTAAACATAATTAATTCATCCAAAAGTGAAAAACACTTCGATGGTGCTTTGGATAAGTTCCATGGTGAAAACCTAACAAACAAGTGCCATGCATAGTCAATCTATGCTCCTTCATCTACTATCACTCCATCTGGTATTTTGTTCGTTCACACCTATTCCTCATCCATAATAAAGCTTCATCATCCTTCCCATGTCCTAAAGACCACTAACATTTAGCATCCTTCACTTTCTTAACCACTCATCACATTCATCACTACCCCTTTGTGCATAGTAAACTGGTCTTGTACCTGATTGGGGGAGATTCCTTGACTTACATCTTCATGGGAAATAACACATGTATCAACCCTTCAAAACATTTCAAAAATCCAAAAAAAAATTCAAAATTTAAAATCCAAAAAAATCATAAACATTCAAAATCCATGAAAATCATAAAATGTCCTTAAAAAATCCAAAAAAATTAGAAAATCACCAAAATCCAAAAAACATCAAAAAACTTTAAAACTTCCAAAAATAGAGTCTGCGTCTGGGTCTAAGTTAGTTTTGTTAGAATGGTCGAACTACATTTTCTCTGCACATTTTCTACTTAGGAAAGGTTCATCTTAAATTGGCCTTCGATATATTAGGTCAATCCTTTAGGTTGTCCAAATAAAATTATGAGTCAGTCTCTTGTCAAATATAGAAAATTCAAGTTGTGTCAAACTACGAGGTCTCTCTATCTATAATGTAGGAAAGGCCATCAATCGATGAGTCCCCATGGACACCTAGGTCAGTCCTTTAGGGTTTGTCGAGTCTAGTCATAGTCTTGGTCTGCAAACATTTATCATTTGAACTAAATCATGAATCAACATACAAACATAACCAACAAATATCTCAATCAATTGATATTTCAAATCAACTTATCAATCAATCTTCTTATTATCAACTCAATCAATCAGGTCATTGGTCTTATCAAAATGGGGCATTATATCATTGGTCTCATTTGGTCATATCTCTTGTCTTTTCTCAGGATGCATCCTTCCCGAGATTAGGCTTTTTCAATTTGTTCATTCACCTTAAGCGAGATGTGTCCTTCTTGCAGTTAGGTGTCTTATCAACACTTGTCACTTGGTCAACTCTATCAGATGTGTGCCTTGCCTTAAATAGGATATATCTTTCCTGAAAATTGGGTATCATCACATCACTTGGTCATATCAATCAATCTTGTCAAATTTATTGATCAATCTTTATCAAATCAGTCAATCTGGGTCCATCAATATTTCCTTCATTAGGATGTGTCCTTCCTAAATCTAGGCATGGTCAATCAAATCAAATTGTCAATCATTGTCAACTTATCAATCAAATCCTAGTCATCTTGGTCAACCTAATCAATCATATCAAACAATCTTACCAATATTATTGGAAAACATTTTGTTGGTCTGAATTTTCCTTATCTTTTTTATTGGTTTTGGGTCATGTTACTAGTCTCCTCGAGTATGTCCTATTAACGGATTCAGAGGGATGATAATGGATCATGGCTTATTTTCTTTCTTTGTTGTTTGTTGTTTGTCTTGGAAAAGAGACTAGGATAATTGGATCCTTAGTATGAGCTGGGACATTCCTTGTCTTTTGGCTTTGTCTTTTTGAACTACTTATCTCTCACAAATGGTCACCTTGCACACCTTGGTCTATGCCATACCATGGTTTTTTTGTTTCATTTGCGATGTATTTTTCACCCAATGATGAAAAATATAAAAATATAAGTACAAAGGTTGGTCCATTATCATGTCTCATCTAATTTTCCATCTCCATGCTAATTTCCACCCTCTTCCATGCTCACATTTCTTTTGTCTACATCTTGATCGAGTCTTGTGACACACAAAAACATCTTGCGCACATAATCAAGTTAGGTTACATCATATACGGTACCATCAACATCAACATCAGTTTCATATTAGGTCACATGTATTTGCATAAGAAAAATATAAAAATACAAAATACATTCATCATTATATTATCATCACCATTAGCACCTTATCATATTAGTATTGCATTTCACAAACCATTATATCATATGGCATGGCATTTCCCATCACGCTGCATCCCATACATACAATATCACTTCAATAGAAAAATTACATATCATAACCACTATCACATCTTACCTTCATACTAGATATTATCTATCATTACATTTAGCATCATCACATAAGCATTTTCTCATAATATTGCATTGCATTTCATTCAGATTGCATCACATTAATTATATTATAACTTGTAACATTAAACATCTTGCATTCACATTAAATATTTTTTGTTAAAAATTTTTCATTATCATATAACCATTCCATAACATTAAAATTTCATTACATCAATACATTTCCATGTCATATCAAGTTAGGTCATTTTCCTTACATCCATTATCCACACATAATAAAAGCACGTATAAGCCATCAATACATTAGGTCATTCATATTACATATCATACATCATATAATATGCATAAAAATAATCATAAACCATCATATGGCATCATCATATAAAATTCATTAATAAACACCATAATCATAGCATGAGTATCCATCACATAGCATATCATCATAACTGCATGAACATATCACAATGCATATCATCAACCACCACCAAAATCACATCATATATATATGTATATATATCGCTAAAAGTAATAAATGTGTCACAGGAATAATGTCAAGGTGTGTCCAATAAAACTAGAGCTCGCAAGCTCGATAATAAAACATCAATGTATATCATATGTGAAACATAAACAATACATGATATCCAAAACTACCTTGCTCCCCTATCCCTAGGGCATCCTCCCTACATGGTTCATCTCTAGGTATCTACTATATGGTGGGAGGCCTTTTATATGGAGTGGCCCATTTGGCATCTGAAGTCTCACCCTCAAGCCTGATTTGTGTCTGTCTGCTATGGGTCCTGCTCTATGACCTGCCCCATGAACCACTATCAATCTCTAAGAGTGACGACTCTCTCCTCTTAGGTGGTACTAGTCTCTCATATAGATCCCTATAATACTTACTGGACCTACTAGCCCTGGCATACTCCCATACAACCTCAACAATTGACTCACTGCATGTGGCTATGAAATCAACCATCCTCTGGTCATTCTATTGCTGACTAATAACTGCCAGATCTCTCTCCACCTGAAATGCAACTCTCTTTCCCTTAAGGTTGTCTCTCTCAATTGTCATAGCCCTCAACTCTGCCTCCAATGTCTGTATACACACTTGTAGCATGACTATCCCCTACTCAGTAGCCCCATCACCCACTTGGACCTCCTCTCCCATATCTCCCATAATGATCCTGTCACAAAGGATTTGGCCCACCTCATCCTCTCCTCCTCTCAGCATCTCATGTCCACCATCTCCCCTAGCCTCAACCTCCATCACCTCCAGCTGCACCATCTTTATAGGCTTCTCTACTACTTGAGTTATAACCTCTACATGTTTCTCCCCTGCCTATACTAATACCTTTATGACTGCCCTAACCTCTAGCTAATCATCCTCCATCTCCTCCTCCTCCTAAATAGGTGGAAGATGTCTAGCCTCCCCTCACCCTCCATCCCTCCTTCATTTGTGATGGTCTCCTCCTCCTCATCCTCCTCATCCATCTCCCCCATATCCCTGTCCTCCTCCATCTCCCCATCCTTTGTCTCCTCCATCCCTACCACCTCTACCTCCCTGAAAAACCCTCACACCCTTGACTTTTCTCTCTACTAGCAATGGTTTTGTGGATCTATGAGTGTAACTAGTCTGTGCACTAACCACCACGCATCATACTTTTGTGTCATCCCTGTGTCTACATCACCACCTTGCCACTCCCAATCTAGTGCCTACATGGCATATATCTCTTGCTTCATTGTCATGATCACAATCTATGGACCCTAGGGATGCACCTCCTATGATGATCGACCATGCTCCATTGTACCAAATTGGGACCCCTTGTCTCTCACCAAACTATTGTTTGACCCTCTCTAGAAAATAAATCTCAATAATATGTTGACTATATTGCTCACCCGATCAGATACCTATGTTGTCGACACCACGACAAATGGTCAACCTTATTTATCCATAATTGGTAGGTCCTATATGGTCTCCAGATAAAGCTCACTAGTGTGTCTAGCCCATGCCACTAGTAACCCACATCTCTGATATGTGTCTATGTCAATTCCCCCTAATATATATAAGCATATGGTGCACTCCCCACTACCTATCGAACCACTAGTGGCCTGAACACTGCTATGTACTCCCATGCCCAAACTGTCAACAATGTCACTCCATAACTCAAAATCTATCCCCCTCTATATGCAATATCATGTAACTAAAAATACAACATGCTCAACAAACATGGCCTCCATGCATAAATGGTCCCTAAAGCAACCATAGACCCAAGAACCTCCCCCATCCCACTAGAAATCTATGCCCCTTGCCATCGGGAATCAAAACCCCTACTATCAATACACATAACACACAATCAAATCAGTCTTATGTCTCTACTAGGGTCTCCCATTAGATCTCATATCCCTAGATCCCAAGCTCTGCATCATCATTAATCTCATAATAGGAATATAGTTCTTGTAGCCCCCAAGTTGGATCATATCGCACTCGGTCACCCCAAATGGGTAGCCTCAAAATCTAATACACATCCTCCAAAGTGACTATCGCCTCCCTTATGGGTAAATGGAAGTTGCTCATCTTCGAGTTCCACCGCTCTACTAATGCTGTCAGAATCCCTTTGTTCACCTTGATCATGGATATATAAGTCACATAGAATAGGCCTAGGTCTAATAGCGCATGTTGCTCCTCCTTGCCTAACTTGTCTCGCAGTCAGAATACATTTGGTCGAGATTCACAAGTGTAAATCAATAGTTGATACTCTTGCAATCACCATGCAATCAATAATATTAATCCTAGACCTCCAATTGATCAATGGAACCTAGTTTGACCAAGTCAAAATTTCCTATTCTAGGGAAAAAAATTCACCAGTCAGTTGCATCACAATTTTAACAAATGTGTCATACTAATTAATAATCAGCCCACAACTACAATTGTGTGGCTTTCCTAATGCATGCATCACTTTGTACAACACATGTCTCACACCTAATCATTTGCGTGCTTCTTGACCACATATGTGGCCTAAAAAGTTAGTTGCGTCACACACCAATTCATGCATCACACCCCAAACACTCCTACCCCTGACGTAATGCACTTGTGTCATGCCGAGATGATTGCGGTGAACTGCTTATCGAATGCATCGAACATGAATTCAAATATGCCACAAAATATTGTGATGCAATTGGTCGCTAAATTATTTCCTAAGCTAAATGAACAAAAAAATTAGAAAATTAAAAGGTGGGATCGTAGTATAGACCTGAGGGGGAACTCCCTCAAAATGGTGGTAGTTGTGGATTCTATACATGTGGTGGGTGGCCTCTAGAATAGGTGACATCCTCATTGACTAATCACTTTGAGCTCTCATAATTTCTATATTTGGAATGTGAAAATGACCCTTTTTAAAACTCCAATTACCATTTATAGGTTCACAATTAGGGTTTTTGACCTCCCTTGCTTACTAGTCACACCTTTTGAAGCCCTTGACCTTGAATTTGACCTCTCCATCACCTTTGAACCTCAATTCCATCTTCACCATCGCATTACTGGCCATCTCTTTGTCTTATTGAGATAATTTTCTAAATTTTTGGAACCTTTTAAAAATATGTCAAATTTTCTCGAGGGGGATTACCTGCACCTTCTTTCCACTGGGTTGGGGAATGATCTAAACCTGGTTTTCATTTTCATTCTTTGACACAATGCTCAAATCACATTATGTCAAAGAGGGGAAAAATGTAGACACTAAAAAATGTCCCAAGTCTGCAAGCATCATTTTTCTTGGTTGTCATCCTCCAATAATTGAACGATTTTAATTATTCAATTATATTTTATCCTATTCCTTCATTAATTAAATAATTTTAATTATTTAATTAATTCACCTTCTGATCTCTATTATATCTTGATAAATTAAAATTATTTAATTGCATCGCTAATTCCCCCTCTTCTTCAATAATTAAACAAATCATTATTTATTTAATTATTTCTTTATCACCTTTCATCTATAGTTAAATAATCATCATTAATTATTTATCTATTCATGGTCTTTTAATTCTTTTATAGTTAAATAATTATCAAAAATTATTTAACTATATCTTGCCATTTTCCCCTATTAAATAATTAATCTCACTTAATTATTTAATGTTGCATTTTCATCTCCCAATTTAATTAAATGCTACTTTTTCATTTTCTCCAAATAAATAATTTATTTTCCACTTGCCAATTTCCTCCATTTTAGAATAAATAATTTAAAATAAATTATTTATGCACCTCTTTTGGTCAAAGATGCCATGTCATTAATCCATGTCAGATCCTTCATTCTTGTCATAGCCATCAAGTGTCATAGTCATCGGCATCATATATTTTCCATGCATGGCATATTCTGGTTGCATCAATTCTCAACCATTGATCTTGGCATCTTTCTAGAAGATTGATCCTAGCCCTTCATTGCATAACCTCCCTCTCATGAATCCTCATTCATCGATCTTGGAATCCTTCTAGAGGATTGATCTTGACCATTCGTTCAAATGGTTGTCTACAAAAGAGACCATTCTCCTCCATTTTCTCTCCAACCTTCTACTTACCATTTGCAAGTTTTGCACAAATACTAAAAAAAATCTGAGGGAAAAGTTGCATAAGGAGAAATAGGAGAGAAAGAGAAGTTATTCAAGATCAAGCAACGAGAGTATTATTATTTGATGTTTTCATTTTACTTATGCTTTCATTGTATTCTCTTGTTTAGTTGTGGTTTTAGCTTAGAAGTGTTGGCTATCACTTATTCTAGGCTAGGACTAATCTAACCCCATCTTACAGGTGTTGATGGTATGGGTAGTAGTACTAGTAGTGGTCAATATTTGCTACAATAATAAATTACACACAAGAGGACAACAATACAAGATACCACACAAACACTAGGTGATCAAGGCATACATAAGAGGCAAAGTATTTTGATAGGTCCAAGTCCAACAAAAAATACCATTTCCACCATAAAGGAGTTATTTCTAGGCACTCCTAGTTCCACTATTAGTGTGGCTGCGAAAGCATTAGCAATTGCAAGTACTATTCCTTCGCCATTCAAGCATTCCATTGTTCATGTGTCCCCAAGTTTTGATTACATTGAAGAGTTTAAAAAGAAATTAGAATTGTATAAAAAAGAAAAGAATCAACTAATGGAGAGTGTGTTTTTTGTAACTTCATAGCCTACAACAACCATGGTATTACCCACATTTGACACAAATAAAGAAATCATGGAGTACACAATTGTTGTTCTCATAGTTCAAAATAAACCAGCAAATTAGATGGATCGATTTAAATTTCAGGTGAGCAGTTTACAATTGGATTTTTTTGGACTCAAAATAGTGACAAAATGAATGTATCAAAGAAGAACAATGAATTAGTGTACATATCATTTCTAAAGAGAGAGAGAGAGAAAAAAAGGTTGCAGACTCAAATAGAAAAGTTACAGGAAAACCTAGAAAATGAGAAAGCAAAGAAGAAAGTAGTAGATAACAAGATCAATGAATTAGAAAAAAGAATAAAAAAATATGCCTCTACATAAACAACCAAAGAGGATAAAAAATGAGAGAGAAGTGAATGAACTAAAGCAAAGGTTAGATGAGAGAAAAAAGTACAATGAGAAAAAATCCACTTCAAAAAAATTAAGACAAAGTGTTGGGAAAGGAAATGAACAGTTGGAACAAAAAATGGAGAAAGAGAAAAAGAAATGAAAGATTGGCCACAAAGTTGATGGAAGCAAAAAATGAAATTAACTCTTTTCAAACTAAGTTAATTGCATTTTGTAGAGAAACAATGAGGCATATGAAACAAAAGATCCTGGATGAAATAATGCAGAGGATTGATCATTTGTGTGAATTATTTTAATTGATTCATGCTATCAAACTACATTATAAGAATCTCAACAAATATTTAGTGGAAAAAAAAAATGTGCTAGCATTAGAGAAATATGCAAATCAAGTTCAACAAATGTTCTACAAAGCTAGTGACACTGATTTGAAATCAAAAGCGATTAATAATTAGCTTGCTGCCTCAATGATATTTTCATCTATCATTCAAAAGTGTTTGAGAATGCATGAAACAAAGGAATTTATGAATTTGGCTGCAAACAAGATGAAGAATCTAGATGAAAAGGTAAGGAACTTCACAGAGCTTGGTTTTCCAGAGGATTTTGACACAAATGAGCAATTCATTGGAAAGGATGATTTCAGAAAGAAGATGGAGGGTGCAAGGAAGATTGATTTGGACTAATTTCCTCAGAACCTGATGTGGCAAACTATTTGGATTCCATAAAACCATTGATAACCTTGAATGCAATTTTGATTGAATAATTCAAGACAAGTTCCAATTTCAATCATGAATTGTTAAAAAATCTTCAAGTCAAACAACATCAGTTAGAACAAATGAAAATTCCACCACCTAAACAATGGAATTTGATAGAAAAGGTGATACACTAATTTGATACTGATAATATGAGTTTCCAAATTCCAACCCAGCTCTATGCAGAGTTGTCTTTGAGCAAGATTTTACATTGTGATTGCCTCTATGTATTCATTCATGTGAAAATCAATAAAAAACTCAAATTTAGTAAGTATTGATGTTCAATTATTTGTAACTTATTTTATCATTTGAATAAAAATTATGGTTTCAACTACTAGATACACATTAAATGATTGTTGACATCCATTGTTGTATATGCTACTATTATTAATATGTTATTAATCATTGAGTTGAGTGATGAATCATTGAGTAAATTTTTAACATAATTAAAATACAAAATTATTAATAATATGTTAATCTAATCAATCTTCTTTAGAATTTACACTTCTCATTCAAATTCCATTACTATTGTAAGACTATTATGGTTATTACATACTTAAATTCAACCTAAGACAATAGTAATCCTATTCCTATTCGCTTGTATTTAAAAATCCATTACATGAGTACAAAATCTCTCTCAACCAAAGACCCGTGCAATTGGCCTTGAATTCCCTTATATAATAATGAGGGAGAAACAAGATTCAGGCCAAATTACACATTTAGTCACATTTACATTTGACTTACACTTCAATTTTAATTTAAAAACATCCCTAAGTAGTTATATTTTCATTTCCAAGAGGGGGAATACATATAAGAAAAAATTCC
Organism: Sequoiadendron giganteum; assembly: GCA_007115665.2. NCBI lineage: Eukaryota > Viridiplantae > Streptophyta > Pinopsida > Cupressales > Cupressaceae > Sequoiadendron > Sequoiadendron giganteum. The sequence goes on along the minus strand of CM021103.1, from coordinate 355,040,458 downwards.
TTTCCATTTGTTGATGAAGATTTCCTCGCCTTCGAAAAGGCTCCTTTAGTTGGTGCAAAATAATCTTTTCCACAAGCAAACATTGTAGTCCACGTGCTTTAAAAATTTGTAGAAGAAAAGCATAAAGTGAAAGAGAGAATACACCAAAGTAAATCAATGGAGGAAAAATTATAGCATGTGAGGTACCAAGTTGCAATGCTTGGAATTACTATTTCCACGGAGCCATTTGAGTTTGCATTTGAGCCATCTTTTTCCATCTCGAGTTATACTCAACAACCACCTCATTATATTTGGTTCTAAAATTGTCCCTTTCCACTATTAGTGACTCATTTGTGGCCTTGGTGAATTGTGCCACATTAAAATTCATGGTTGTTGCCTCTAAGGAAGATGTATAAATGTCCCCAATAGGAGCCACTAGTGGAACCCCTAGAATTCTTTGTGTTCCATAGATAAATTTTACAAAATCTGGTTGTTGTCCTAGTCCAGACATGTCTTAAGGCTTAGAGTTTCTTTTGTTCTCCTATTTTGAGGTTTATGTGTGCCTTAAACCCTATCAAAAAACCTAAGTGTTAATTCCCTTGAAAATTTTATAATTTGTTGTTGACCTTTTGTTGCCAGTTCTCGATCATAATAGTTATTATCTATTTCATTAAACTCATCCTTTTTACCGGCCCCTTGATCCTAACGTTCCTGGTTGTTACCTATCATATTTATTTTAAATATCACTTTATATTGTATGGGTCACAAGTCTTTTTAATATATGCCAAAGGTCCTAGGTCTAGGGTTTATAATTTTATGTTGATCTATAGTCTCAGCCTAAATTTTTATGTCCCTCATCATTCATCTACCTAGTCTGGCCCCCTTTTAAGTACTAACAATTATGCACGTGCAATTTAAAGGTTTTATACAGGCTGTCAAATCTATGATATTACATTTTGACGGCTTCTTGTGCCCCCGTCAAGTTTTTTTTCCATTAAAATATTCACACGGGTTGGCAGGTGGGTTCCACGTGTCCTCTTTGTCAATGGGTCCCATCATCCTTTGGAGGTATCAAATGTTAAGCCTTGAGCTATGGACGATCGAGATAAGGTGACGTGGGTCATTCTTGACTGCTCCTCGCTAGCCCATGGCGGGCCCACCTTCATCTCCCATCTCTCAATGGAGAGGGAGGGAGGTGCCACATGGAAAGATTTTATTTGTCCATGGAACTATATAAAGGAATGAAATATTAAGGAAATATTTCAACGTAGGGTTGAGTAGTGTTAAATCATGCACTACTAAAGGGACCTTTTATGCACATGTTTTCACAAAGGACAAGATGTCTTAATCTAAGAAATTCATTTGATCAAAATATTATGCATTAAGGTAGTGCATGGGTTGGAGGCTCCAAATTTAATATGGACCACTACCCACCTTCTCATTGCTGAAATTTGCGGACAGATTAAACCCAACAAGGAAGTGGGGAGGCTGACACATGGATTTTCTCAATGTTGTTGAAGATAGTGGAGCTCATGGGTGACTTGGAGGCAAGGTCAACATGGCCTATTCTAATTGGACGATGATGATAGTTTCTTATAGTCATATTTTTCAAACCTCTTTGACTGAATTTGAATGACTTTTCAAACCAAATCACTACAAGATCAACGATAAGAGTTCAAAGTTGAGTTTGAAGGCAAATGAGTCATTCTGAATTGTGTGAGCGAACCATAATGGTAGATACAACATAAAGATACCAAATTGGAAAGCCTTAAAGCCATAAAAACTTGTTTTAAATCAAAATTGTAAACTGTTTAAGCATTCAAGGAGTTTGTGCTACAATTCTCAAGCTCGTTCGATGACCAAGACCTTTTCTTCAATTATTTAATAAATTTGTTGTAAGGTGCTCCCTCTTTCATTCTATCATTAGGTTTTATGTTTTGTTTCATTTCTTTTAATATTTTAAACTATTTCACAAAATTATCTTGTCTTGTCCTCCTATTGTTTTGTGTCAAACCCTTGCCCAAGTTGTAAGCCTCTATTTTGCTAAAGAGAAACCCTAGTCTTCTCAAACCCTATAATCATGACACAAAAATTTAAAGCATCTACATCTAAAGAACAACCCTCTGATTCAAAACCTCCTCTTAGACCTCTAGTCCAGGACTTAACTGACCAATTAAAGCCCTCTACCTTTGAGAAACCTAAGGGTCAATTGTTATTTTGAGGAACACAAATTGTGGAAGTGTTTTATTAATAATATTGTAAACCAGTAAGTGAAATCATCACCTTGTCTTCAATTGTTTAAGAAATTTGTTGTAAGGTTCTCCCTCTTTCATTTTATCATTAGGGTTTCTGTTTTGTTGCATTTCTTTTAATATTTTACATCATTTCATAAAATTAGCTCATCTTGTCCTGCTATTGTTTTTTATTAAACCCTTTCCCAAGCCGTAAGCCTCTATTTTTCTAAAGAGAAACCCTAGTCTTCTCAAACCCTACAGTCATGGCACCAAAAGTTAAAAGCATTCGCATATAAAGAACAATCCTCTGATTCAAAACCTCCCTGTAGACCTCTAGTCCAACACTTAACCAACCAATTAAAGCCCTCTACCTTTGAGAAACCTAAGGGTCAATTGTTATTCTGAGGAACACAAATTGTGGAAGGGTTTATTGATAAATAATGCACCTTTAAGGATGACACATTGTCGTACACTGGGTGGGTATTATGAGGAAGACTCAGATGATGAAATATTAGTGAAAAAAGAAGAGATGCAATAGGGAATGAATTCTCCACCCAAGGATATGGTGCCACAACAACTTGGTCTTTGACTGAATAAGACTAATCTCATAGGCATAAATAACAAAGATGATGCTAGAGAAGAGGCTTGTACCAAATTCATGGATAATGACTCTCTTGTCAAATCCAAAGCTTTCATGGAGTTTTCTTGGAGGGCCAAGAAGCATGAATTTGTTAATAATATTGAAAAGAAGAGGAGTGTGCATCTAGAGTTGCCTAATGTAGTCATTCAAACCCAAGTAATAAAGTAGATGAAAGAAATATTTTAAGAAAAAATTGCATAGGAAGGGAGAGAGCTAGTGAGAAAAGTGGTATCCTTTTATTTCCAGAATGGGATTTATCTTTTGCAATTTCTTTTGACATGGTCAAGAGGTATGATAGACCTCTATATAATTTTAAGGATGAAGCTACAATTTCACTGCAAGGATATGTATTTAGTGAGAAGTGGGATACATTAGCTATATGGGCCCTATCCCCCAACACCAAGAAGCTAGAAGTTACAAATCCATTTGCAGACTATAGAAGGGGCTTGATCATAAAAAGGTTGTGTGATACCTTAGCTATTGATGTTGCTACCATGTCAGTGAACATTGCATAGTTCACAAAAGAAAAGTTGAATCAGTGACAAAAGAAAAAGAGAAATTCAAAAAATTGTATAATGATTTATTGATTCAATGTTGGAAAGGCCAACAAGAAATAATGCAATTACAGACTGAGATGGATTTATTGAAAGAGAAGGTGCAGAATTTGCAACTAGGTAAGCCAATGCAAATAGTTACTTCTTCTCTTTCTACATCACAAGAGCCAACACCATCTACCCCCATCCCTCCCACAAGTTCTCCATGGGAAATTGTGCCTTACAATATGGGAAATATTCCCATCTTAGTGGAGGAACATAGCATATCAGAGGCATAATAGGGAGAAGAAATCAATAAAGAAGAATTAATTGAAAAGTTGAAGGAATATAAGGAAAGGTGTGACCAACATGACATGGTGATTTTTTTTAGCAATTTGAAAATTGTGACTGTAGTATTGGAGCATTTGGATAGATGATTTTACAAGAGATTAATTAGCATACATGCTAATTATTCCTCCATGGTTGATACAAAAAATAATTTTGACATAGACAAAGAGGTGGCAATTTCCCTCATGGAGAAATGGATCCCAAGACTCCAAGATTTGAGGATAATGGTTTTGGGATCCAAGCATGATGTAAATAATTCTAACAAAATTCAACCCACCATTAGAATTGTGAATGGAATTCAAGAATTCCAAGGAAAGCTTGAGCCTTTTTAGGATAAAATAAGGGATTTGGTTAAGAAATTTGATGAAATGGATCATAGTCTCCTTCTTGATATATTAAAGGACAATGGTGAAATTAGATCTCTACAGGATTGGGGAAAGGAGGTGAATGAGGTAATTTCAAAGCAAGCAACCTCGATTTGTGAGAAAGATGACATGAGAATGCTAAATGAAAACATGGACGTGATTGCTCAGTGGGAATTGCTCTGGAATAATTTGATAAAGAAGCATATCAAGTCGTTACAAAATATTCTCCCTATTGGGTAAAGGATACCAATATTATCACTTTCATTTGGCCCACAAAGGAAGAGTCTCAAGCATGGAAGGATAAATACCTTGATGTCTTGGAGGATTGAGTTGTTGCTAAGGGATGGTCACTACAATTTTGGTCTTTTGGTCTGCAACAATGGTGAATAACAGTTGGGGGAAGAACAGTACATGACCTGGAACTAGTATAGATTAGGCCTTTGATAAAGTATGGATAAAACATTGTTTTCTCTCCAATTTAAAATTTTTAACAAGGTTGCAAATGTGGAGGTAACTTTGAATGCAGATAAAGTACTATTTTTGCTTCACTTTACGCTTTTCTTTCTTTCGAGTTTGATTTGCATGGAATTTTTTTTGAAAGCACATGGATATATTGCTACATCAAGTGAAATGTGCCTTTTGGAAGGTAGGATCAAATCTTCATCAATGAATGTAAATGTTTTTTGTCCCATGTGACATTTCCCTTCTGTTGAGTTGCAAATATAATTGCAAGAGAGAATGTATGTTGTAATAGTTCAATAGAAATAGGACATGTGTACTTTCTATCCTAAAGCTTGTTGGCTCCTTCATTTCTATAATAAGGAATTCAAGGCCAGAAGTGCGTGTTGGTTATTGATTGATCATAGAGAGAATTTTTGTAATGAGGATACAAAGAAAATTTTAGAGTTTTGTCTTAGGTTTTGAGTCTGTCAATATGCTTATGCAATTTTCAATAACAATACTAGCAATTTAATATAAAATGGTGCAAATTCAAAGCCATTTCTCTCCTATTATACTCAGTTCATGAATTATGAATAAGATGATCAAGGGTTATTTTATTGGCCTCATTATGTTTCAATGATGTATGACTTTCATCTTTGTTTTAATTCAAAGAATTAATTAGATTGCTTGGGTGAAGATATAGGTTCATGTAAATTCGAGTACCAGGATCCTTATAAGAAGTTATGGTCTAGAATAAAATAAATGTGATGCTATAATTTAATGAATGTGATTCTATAATGTAGTATTATCAAAGATTAAATGATGTTATGTGTTAAATCTATTATCCCATTATATTTGTGTTAATATTAATTATGTTTCCTAGGTTAAGGCACTGATCTAAATTTTGTATTCATGATAAGCTTCTTGGTTATTTAGCTAGAAAATCAAATTTATAAACAAACTTTCAAAATATCATCAACTACAATTTGGAATATGATTCATGAAGTGCAATATAAAATAAAATATCATGAAGTGCAATGATTCACAATTTCATGGAATACGATATAAAATATCATCAACTATAGTTTGGAAAATGATTCATGAAGTGCAGTATAAATACCCTAAAACCTACTAATTCACTTCCATTTCCCAAATGGATTCACGATCTTGAAACTGACATTCAACTTGAGATAAAGTAAAAGAATCATCTTGATTCTGAGTCTGGTCTTTATTTTCTTTGTCCTATTTCTAGTGCCACCAATACCAGCATTTGGAGTGTTACACAACCCTCTTCTTTCACATATGGACCTCCAAATTGTGAGTGCCCTTTCAAAAGGAAATTTTTTGACATTATACGCAATTCCTTTCACCCTCAAGCAATTTTCCAAATTCTTGTCTAGTTTGTTTCTTATCTTTGATTTCAAAAATGCCAATGAACTAAAAACTCTCTCATCCTCCATCGACCCCAATATCATTTTTTGACATAAATCAACAAGTTTGAAATATTCTATTATCAAACCATGCAATATTTCACTCTGACCTAAGTTTATCCAAGCCTTTGTTATTGATCCTAGTTCAAAGGACTTATCCATGCCCATGGAATCAAACTAGTCCATCATACTTCTTGCAAAATTATTACATTGTTTTCTAAGAATATTTGCATTTATAATTCCTTCTATTGTCTTCTCATTGTATTTTACACTTTTTGAAAAGTGTTCGATCAAGATATTTAATTTATCATGAAAATAGGTTGCGTTATCTCAGTTTACCCAAAATTGAGGATACACAATACCCATGGCTTCAAGTATTTTTTGTCAAGGGAATCTATCATAAATCTCTATGGAAAGAAATTTCGCAATTTCATTCAAACTATCACTAACAGATTTAACAATGTCATTAAAAACTTCCTTTCTAATAGGTACTTCTATGATAGAGTGCTTGGATGTTCTACAATGGTACATTGGTATCTCAAATTTGTGTACACAGATACATAAGTTCCCGCTTTCATTAAACTATAAATAATTATCAAGCTAATTTAAATTAGTAATTTTCTACCAGGTAAAAAAAATTGGGCTTTTAGAAGTTAGATCTAGATATAGATGATCAAGGTCCATGCATGTATGTCTACATAGTTTGGAATGTTCATTAATATACATAGTTTTGTCTTGGGATTTCTTCACATGATTCTTCATTTCATCCAGCATGGGGAGAAGACTAGCTAAAGTCAAGAGTGTCTCTATATCACTTAACCTATGTAAGAGGTTAGGAGCTTTGTCTACTATGTTGCGATGCTTGTACATTACCCCAATCAAGGATTGATATTATAAAAGAACTCGTTGCGCTGGTCCATGCAGAGAGATCCATCTGGTATCAACATCATTGAGAATCTTGTTTCTTGTTGTTATTCCCTTAGTAAAAATTTGAAATTCTATAAATTTTTTGGGACTTCAGAAAAAGTATGCGTAAAACTCATAGACTAGACTTTCAACTTTTGATAATGTAGGAAAATTTCTTACAATTCTAAATGCTAAATTCATTATGTGGGCCATGCAGTGAATGCCAAAAAATTATGTTGTACAAGTAGTTTGTAACTTTGTGCAAACACCATTCCTATTACCTTGCATTCTTGTAGCTCCATCAACTCCTACACACACCAAATTTTTGGCAATTGTCAATTCATCCATACCTGGAATTTCTTTCAAAGATTTCATGACTAGTTCAAATAGATTTTGTGATGCTGAATTGTCCTTCATTTTATGAACATGGAGAAGATGAGCTTCATTGACATGTTTTATAGTATACACATGCATACAAACCCAAGAATTATTATCTGCTACAATAACTTCATCTAAAGATAATGCAATGAATTTTGACTCTTTTACTTTCTCCTTTAAATCTTTCTTTTGCATTGCAGCAAGATAATTTTCCCATTCCCATCTAGAGTTTACTAACCAATGTGCACCATGAAAGTGAGGAACACCCAAAAAAGATAATAAATTAAAATATTTTGGTAGTTTTTCATAAGATGCCCTTTGGACAAAATATGTAAAACAACACTCATCTGAATAGTTTTTCCAGTTGTGCTCCTTTCATTGCTTTTCCAAATTGAACCTCAACTGTACCTCTACATGAAGAAATATTTGACATTATTTTCTTAAGCTCTTCATATTCCATGACATACTTAATATGAAGAAATTATTCCTTTGATTTCTATCATACTATTGATTGTTTCATTCCATCTATGTTTTGTTTTTCATAAACTTTATCGATATGCTTTTCTATAGTGTCAAGATTTAGCAATAACTTCTTATCTCTTTTACATTTCCAACTACAAATCATACAATTTCATTTTATTAAAGGCTCATCTTTTTTTTCTTTCTCCCCTGGTACAATGAATGGGTACTTTGACACCCAATCAAGCTGAAAAATTCCTTGTCATTTCCCACTCGCATCCCACTTTTGATTTTCCTTTTCTTTTCTTGCTACTAGCATCATCCAAGTCAATTATCTCATTTTGGATAACTAGGGTATCCCTTGGAACATCTAATGTGGTGTTTCCATCCTCATTTGACTCATTTAACTCAATAAAAATCTTAACTTGACCTTTCGATGGTGGTGAGTACCATTTTGAATTCCTTCCTCATTAATATTTGGTGGAAGAGTTGATGGTGTAGTTCCATCTTGATATGATGGATCAGAAGCATTACCAATTCCAAAGTAAGACTATATGGTAACTCTACGATTTGGGAATTTTTATGGCCTCCTAGTCCCTTCACCACCCTAAGGAGTCTTACCCTTGTTGCACTTGTTGCTCGACATATTGATCTCTCACTTCAAATGAAATTTGGAAAAAAATGTCTTCTTGTTTAAGAAGGACAAATAATATAGATATCATTTCGTACTCAATATCATTGATATTGTAGCAATAATGGAAAAGAGGTAAAGAAATATTACAACACTATGAAGAAATGATCACTCACCTTTAAGTTTAGGTTTTCACTGACTTTCTATTCATTAATGTAGGAATTCCCGTGTTGTAAGTTTGTAACTTTCCTATGATCAACTTCAAGGTTCCAAGTCCAACTTCTGAATTGAGAGCTCATGATTTCATAACTGCAAAAATTGTGTAAGAATAAATGACATTTTTTATTGTATTTATATCAACCCATATTTGGCAATACCACAAGATTTTTAAATGGTGTATTAAAAAAATTGTGAATCCTATGTGATTATACAATGATATGTTGTAATTTTCAAGGTGATTATGGCTCTATGATTAGCATGGAGGTTTCATGACAATTGGTGAAATGTCTCCTCAAATGTAATTATTTTTAATGTTATTGGAAAAATGGGTCCTCATAAGCAACTATTTGTAAATTTTAATTAGTGAAACGAGTCCTCACAAGCAACTCTTTATAAATTTTAATTGGAAAAATGGGTCATGATACACAATTTTTCTTTAATAGTATTGGTGAATATGTAGGTGATTTATTACATGCTTCCAAAATTCTAGTTGAAAATATTAACCTATCCATTTAAAACACGTAGTTTGTTATGGTGAATTGATTAATTAAATATGCCTCATAAAATAATCGATGGTGAATGAACATGCATTGGACTGATAATTCGTAAAACTTGTTGGACTCAAGGGAACACTGAGAGGGGGGGGGAGGGTGAATCAATGTTCAACAATCTTTAAACTCCATTCATTCAAAACATGAAACCATTTCATCATTATATTAAATAAAAGATGTATGCATTCAAAGTAAACATTTATAACACCATGACACATAGATTTTTTTGTGTGGAAACCCTATTAGGGGAAAAAAAGTGATGAAGGTTAATCCACAATTTGAATACTCAAATATAATTGATTACAAAAGGAATGCACTTGCATTCAGGTGCACTGCCTAGAGCTCACAACTCAAAGAGAAAGGCTTACTACCCTACAAAACTCAGATTAAAACCATCTGAAGGGTGAACTAAGATAGTAGCATCTAGTCATGCCAAGTAACCATTTCGGTGAAGCTCATAGATCTAATTTTGGATCTGTTTTCTAACTTTATACTTTGCTTTGCCCTATTCTACTCTTTTCTGCTCTTCACATCACTTATGATCAAATTCGCACAATTGTACTATTGGATCTCAAATTTTGCACTACTACACACACACCTTTTTCTTTTCTCTTCATCCTTCTATTGTTTGAATGATAAAAATAATTTCTTATATATATCCGTGATCAAAGATTTATTCATCCAACTATCGGCGTGTAAGATATTAAGTTACTTTTATCTTGTCGGCTAGATCCACCACTAAAACTTTATGTGCATCCTCCAAATTTAGTTAAGACAAAGAGAGGACCCAAATAAAACTTAATCCAACATGAAGACTTATAATTAATTACATCTTATACATACATGATTTCCATTTTTGTCGGGTTGGCCTTCTAGCATAGATAATCAACAAATTACTACGTTGTATCTTCTAGATCACCTACCAGTGAGTGCACATCAGTACCAAGATACTATAAGCCCCAAAAAATCTTTCTTAGAGATCCAAAACCCAAAATATCTATTTGGTGGGGTCTTTAGATCAACTTTTATGCCTTTAACCAGATGCCTTGTTCTCTACTATGTTCTATTGGTAGGAGCCAAAATTATACTTAAGTTGCATGACTTGGGTTGCCATCAATGACAACACTTACAAGCCAATCTCCCCAGCCATATTCCAAAAATCTACCCCTTTGGCATTTATGGCAGCACTTAGTGAAAAATGACTAAGTGTTAGAATCATTATAGGTACACTGCCAAACTGTTTGTTGCACTTTCTCCCCCTGAGTTTTATAAGGAATTTTTCAGTGCCTTCTCTCCCCCTTTGAAATCAATGAAAAATCATGGATGCCATATGCCAAAAAAGACAAAAAGTGACAAAACATGTGTTAAAAATCATCAATCCTTCAAAACAATTTAACACATATATGATTACAATTCTCCTCCTTTGATCAAAATTGCAAACACTTGAAGATAATTTACTGCCATCATCAAAAGATTATCTTATTGTTTTTCTTCACTTCCGGAAGGAACTTCTTCCAACTATCAATTGAAATTCCAATACTAATGATCAAGCTATTGTTCTTGGAAGTATTTTTGATAATCTCAATGAGAGATTCAGGAATTGTAATTGATTCTTCCAATTTATCATCATTCTTCATGATTTACACCTTCTGCTCTAGCCTCCATTCAATTAAGTCCTTTACCTTCCAAAAAGTATCCACAAGAACATTCTTGGACAATTAAATTTTTATTTTTACTAACTGTAACTCTTGGATTCTTTTCCTTTTAATTCCATCTGTATCTTGAGATATGTCAAATCTTTTTTCAATGTCATTCAAATCTGCTTAATATGAATTTCATGAATTCCGCATTCTCAAGGTATGAAAACTCATTCCACATATCCAAATTTTCATGCTTGGCTTCGCTCAATTGTTTTAATTCATCAAGGAGAAAAAAATTCCTCATAGACCTAATATTTTCACTGTTATATTCATCTAATGTGATTGAGCCTTTAATATTTTTCATTTTTCCTTTTCATGCTTAGGGTTCGCAACTGCATGCCAAATTGTATGAAGAATTTGAGAATGTTTTGAAATACTTGATAGATTTCACGATCTATCGATGAAATTGATTTTACTGCTTCGAAATCCACCAATTGAGAGCTCTCCTTCTTCTCTTCGATAATGCAAAGTGACAAATGATGACCTGGACTTGAATTTTATAGCTCACACATGTGTAATAAATGAATTTTCCCTAAGTTTTCCGGAGACTATGTTTTCCCAAGAAACGACAGAAAAATCTTCTGCGGACCTATGAATTGTCTGAGTTCTTTTTGCTAAAGTTATCAAAAACTTTGGTACACCTTCTTGACTATTCTCTGCATTCTGGTACCATCTATAGATAGGGGAGGAAATATTTCCTTGTAAAATTCCCCCTAGGCCAGTGGCCTATAATCAATTACCGGAAGAATTATCAGAAGCAAGTTCTGGTGCGGAACCATTTCCAGCATCATAATCATTTTTCCTTACACATGTCCTCTTCATTTGATCTTTTATTTCATAAGAGGTTACCTTTTCTTTCCCTTTATCATTTTTCTCTGTATCTTTGTCTCTGTATACTGGACCTCTTATGTATGTGTTCTTTTTTCTATAAAATCTTGCAATATGACCATACTTGTTGCAGTTATAGAATACAATGTTTCCTTGTCCTGACCAATCATTCCAATGACTTCTTCTAGATCTACATTGATTAGAAATATGCCCAAATTTCCCACATGTATAACATTCAACATTTATTCTTTCAATAAAGTGACTTGACATATTTCTGGATTCAATTGATTTAAGACAGAGCTTTTTGCAATTGAAACACTAACCAGAAAATAATGAAACTTTTGACCACAAATTACTTCTACACTAAGAAACCATATGACTGAACTTATTGTAGGGAAAAAAATACCCATTAAACTTTTTTTCATTAGGTTGTCTTACATGAAATCTTCTATTTCTATTTTGTCTGAAATTCTTTTGTCCTAATCTTGAACTTTCTCCCTTTTCATATCTAAGACCTCTCTTATCATTTCCAATCTTTTGTCCTTGAGTTAGCTCATCAAGCTTCACTAAACTAATCTTAAACTTTTCTTTGTATTCATTTGCAATAACAATATCATTCCTAAGATTAGTAATCTTCTTACCAAGTTCTTCTTCATTATTTATGGTTCTTTGTAATTCACTTTCTAACTGAGTGAATTCTCAATTTATTCTGTTGCATTCATCATATTTCTCTTTCAAGTTTGGAGAAAGGTTTTCCTCATTTTCTTCCTTTCTTCTATCTCCTTAGTCATTTCATCATCATAGATTCCATCTCATGCTTTAGGTTTTTATTGTCTCTAGCAAACTTTTCACATTCTTCAATTATCTCCTTCAAGGTTTGATTCAGGTGAGCATCATCCATGTCTTCATTCTCCTTATGTTGTATCTAATCATAGAGATCTTTCCTCTTCACCCTGGATTTAACTATCTAATCCTTCAATGATTAAATGAATTTCTCAGCATCTCTAAGATTTTCTTTCAATTCTTGAACTTTTGCTTTAGACTGATCAAGGCCATCAAGAGCCACCATAAGCTATTGTTGAAGGCTGCCAAATTCCATCACATTCCAAGATCCACCTCAAGCAACAAAACTCCTTCATAGGAACTAGCTCTAATACCAATTGTTGGAATCAAGGGAACACTGAGAGGCTAGGGGGTGAATCAGTGTTCAACAATCTGTAAACTCCATTTATTCAAAACATGAAACCATTTCATCATTTTATTAAAGAAAAGATGTATGCATTCAAAGTAAAAATTTATAACACCATGACACATAGATTTTTTTGCATGGAAACCCTATGAGGGGATAAACCACAATGAAGGTTAATCCACAATTTGAGTACTCAAATATAATTGATTACAAAAGGAATGCACTTGCATTCAGGCGCACTGCCTAGAGCTCACTACTCAAAGAGAAAATCTTACTGCCCTACAAAACTCAGATTAAAATAATCTAAAGGGTGAACTAAGATAGTAGCATCTATTCATGCTAGGTAATAGTTCCAGTGAAGCTCATAGATCTAATTCTGGATTTTCTTTCTAACTTTATACTTCGCTCTACCCTATTCTGCTCTTTTCTTCTCTTCAAATCACTTATGATCAAATTCGCACAACTGTACTGCTGGATCTCATAATTTGCACTACTACACACACATTTTTCTTCTCTCTTGATCCTTCTATTTTTTGAGTGATAAAAACAACCTCTTATATATATCCATGATCAAATATTTATTCATCCAACTGTCAACTTGTAAGATATTAAGTTACTTTTATCTTGTCATCCAGATCCACCACTAAAACTTTATGCTCATCCTCCAAAGTTCATTAAGACAAAGAGAGGACCCAAATAACACTTAATCCAACATGAAGACTTATAATTAATTACATCTTATACATCTATGATATCCATCTTTGTCGGGTCAGCCTTCTAGCATAGATAATCAACAAATTACTGCATCGTATCTTCTAGATCACTTACCAGTGAGTGCACATAAGTACCAAGATGCTATAAGCCTCAACAGACCTTCCTAAGAGATCCACAACCCAAAATATATGTCTGGTGGGGTGTTTAGATCAAATTTTATGCCTTTAACCGGATGCCCTATTCTCTACTTTGTTCTACCGGTAGGAGCCAAAATTATAATTAAGTTGTATGACTTGGGTTGCCATCAATGACAACACTTACGAGCCAATCTCCCCAGCCATATGCCAACAAAACTCGGGTGATTTGGCCACCCTGTTGGGTGTGATTAATTCACCAAATTTGACTTGGCTGATACCTAATATTTTCCAATTGGTGAAGATTCACCACTAAATTTTTCCTTGACACACATCTCTAGAAATTAACCTTGCTTATATATCTTTTACAACCTCAAAATTCTCTAGGTTAGCCTCACTAAAACATATGCACCTCAAATGTGTAACCACCAAATAGGTCAACACCAAACACTTCTATGGTGGAAATAAGTGAAGGTGGATCACAACAAGGGTTAGTTAGGACCCAAATATCCATTAACACACTACATCATGCTTCCACAAACAATGAACCATATCCATAATCAGCACTGGCACACCAAGTTGGCCAAACCTACATTAACACTAACAAACAATCACATTCACACTTCTCAAGGTTTGAAAACATCTCAAGGACCATGAAGCAACATCACACAACATCCAAGAATATTCCAGCATCATCAAAATATTTAGAAACACTACCACAACCACTTGAAATTGAGAATACTATCATCCTATGTAACTAGCCACACTTCCACAGACATACACCTCACTAACCAGCCTTGTGAAACAAGTAAGCACCAAAAAATCCATGGGAAGGTAGGTACAAACAATATTATCACATTTTCAAATCTGCAAGACAATAAACTTTAACACGTAGAAATGTAGAGTAATTCCATTTCTCCTAGACAACCTTCTTCATGGATAAAAAATTGTCCAACACATCTTCCACTGTCACATAATCCAGAACCTAAAAATTTGGATATAACACCTCTAATCATCTCATCCAAACATCACAAGCACATACTCAACCATGAAGAGATACAAAGCATAATATAGAATGCAACTTTCTACTTACTATTTTGTAGGTATTTGCACATGTGAAGCAAAACATCTGAGGGAAATTATTGCAAAAAGGAGAAATAGGAGAGCAAGAGAAGTGAATCAACTTCAAGCATGGGGAGTATTTTAGTTTGATACTTTCATTTTACTCATGCATTGTTTGTTTTCTCTTGTTTGGATGAGGTTAATAACTTAGATTTATGTTGGTTGTCACTTAGTCGATTCTATTTTATTTAACCCATCTTACATTGGTGAACCCGACATGAATCTTACAATTTTGTAGAGAAATTTGTTTGTTTTCTTGTTTATTTTTGTTGTTTTGTAGGTTATAGCCAAGAATTCATACGAAATCCCATCATCTTCTTTTGAGCATAGAAAAATAAGCGCATAAAATATTTAAAAATTATTATCTAGGTTTTGTAGGCATTTCTCTTAGCTTTCTAAAATTTCAAACGGTTTAAAATTTTATTAAGATTTGAGAAAGTTATGGCTATTTTAGTATTTGTTGTTTTTTAAATTTAACTGTTAAAACCCGCGTTTTCTTTTGTCTCTAACAATTTTTTCGTGTAGAATCTTGAAAAAATACTTTTTGGGTTTTGAAGGGTTGAGTTTTAGCTTTCCATAGATTCAAATGATTTAAAATTTTGTTAAGTTTTGAGAAAGTTATCATTGTTTCAATTTGTTGTTGTCATTAAACTTTTCTTTTGAGTTACTAATCTCTTATTTTTAGCATGTGGCACAGCTTGGAGGGAGTCTAAAAACTGTTTCTTTGGAAACAAAAATCGAGCTTTTCATTTCTTTAGGCATAATCAATTTTGTTTGCTTTCAAAAACTACAAAAAATTGCATGCACACTCGTTGGTTAAAATGAACACGCATTTCATGTCATTGGCTTAGAATGAACTTTGTTTGTTTCACATCAAGTTAAACTTTTAAAATGAAAAAAGTGTCTTGTGTGTCCTCCTCACATTATCATTTAGTAATTAAAATTTACAAGTGTCTTCAATTTTGTGTCACCGTTTGATGCAATAATCGAAGTATCCTCTCCCCTTGCACATTCATGTGATCCTGGGAGTAAGAGAAATGGTTATTACCTCTAGAACTTGGGCCTTCCTTGGTGGGAAAAAGTACTCACCCCAAGGTGACTCAGACTGAAAATGGAGCTCTTTGGCCAAGCTACCGCTAACAGGTATATAAATGTGAATCCTAAGGGAAAGCCTAGGATTACGAGTGCGGATGTGTCATATAGACCAAGTAGTACTCCCCAAAACCCTATTGAGCATAACCTCTTCAGGCTGGAGTGCCTCCTAAAAGGAGCTTAATCTTGTGCCCCATGTATGGCCACTCGAATGGGGGTCCTAAACTAAAAACCTTTGTGTAGTTGATAAAATCCTTCTATTTGCTAGCATAGCAACGGTCATTGTGAAGGCATCCACATTCTCATAGTTCTTAGTAGAGGTGATCAACCTTCCATGAGATTTTTATGGGGGTTGAAAGCTCTATTGGCCTAAGAAGTGAGTGCAATGTAAGGGGGAGCCCGTGCGACAAGCATCTAGATTCACAAGCTAAGAATAAGTGCGGTTGGGGAAACCCACATGGAATCTAGTGAATATTGTCCTTGCCTAACCTAGGATTGTGCTTGTCTTTATTGTGCTTGATCAAGGACAAAATATTGTGTTTTCCAAGTGTTTTCTCAAACATTCAAACAAACAGACACCATTACACAAATCTAGAAACACACATATTCAACTTGAAATAATTACAAATTTTGCAGTCTAAAACCCAAGACCAAACTTGTCAAATTTGCTATCAAACAACCTCTATCGGAAACCAGAAAGAAAATTGCTCAAATCTTCCATTAGTGACATCTTTAGTTTTAATTTACCCATAGGTTCATCCTTTCAAAACTTAGTTTCATCCTTGAACATTATCATCTTCATAAACCAGTCCTTGCATCCTCATTTCATTTTTAGATTCTGGATTAGGAAAACCCTACCATACTTTGTGAAATCATTGCCTTCAAAGAGTAGTGTTATGCCTTGCATAACCACCCCATCTTTTGCCTTGGTCAAAATGGGTCCCCCTTTATGTTTTTGTCCTTGGTTGTTTTTCAAACAAAGTTTGGAGTCTTTCTTTTCCAACACTTTTCTTTTCTTTGGTTTATTATGTCAGAACCGGGACCAGAACCGAATCGGGTTTTGAAACTTGTTTCAATGATTGGTTCCAATCCCCATCCCGACAACCTTCTTTTGCCCTTTTTTGTTTTGTCTTTTCCGGAGCCGGAGTGGAAGTTAAGTCTGGATTTATTCAAAGTTTCAAAATCAATTCCAGTTCCGCCTCTGCCTCTACTTTTTGGACTTTTGTTTAGACTTAGGTTTTTGTGTTAAGTTTTTCTTGTTTTGGTTTTTATGTTTGTTTTGCTTTCTTCTTTTTCGGTAGAACCGGACCTGGAACGGGAACTGAGTTGGGAAATTACCCAAATTTCTAAATCATTTTTTATTTCGATTCCACTCCCACCATTTTTGCGTCGTTGACTTTACTGAAGTCACACAGCTGTAATGTGCCAGTTCCCTCTATAGTTCTGACTCCACTCTGCCACATTTATGGAATTAATTATAGGATCTCTGCATGTGTCAAATTGTGAGTTTTTACCTTAAATAGCGATTAAATGGTAGTTATCATTATTGTTAAAATATCAAAGAGTGAACCAGAGTTGCAGTGCAACATTTGTGCATGTGAGTCAATCAAAAGGGAGATAATTACGTGTGGATTGCTTCAGGGGACTAACCTATTTATTTGTGTTTGAGGTAGGGTTTTCTGTTCTTCTCTTTCATTTTTTTTGTTTTGCGTTTTCTGTTTTTGGTTCGGTCGTTGGTTTCGTGCGAATTCGTGATTCTTGGTTCTATTATGAGTTCATGTGATTCATTTTCTTTCTCTTTTGTTTAAGTTTTCTTGTTTTCATTTTTTCTTTTCTAGTTTTGTTTCTTGTTTGTTTGTTTTTGATATCGTCATTTTCACGTTTTAATCATGACCACATCGTGGTGCCCTAGTTTTTAAATGCATAGATTAGTTACTTTTTTACATTGGTAGGGTTTAGTAGATTATGGTTTTTTCAACTTAGGAATCCTATTGCACATCAAATCTGTTTAGTTTGAATGGGGTTAAATTCATGCCCTAATTATTTGAAATTGGGGGTTTGTGATTTAGGGTTTTGGCATGTTCTTGTTTTAAAAATGATGCCCTAATTAGTACAATTTCCTCTTGGTCATATGGGGATGGTCTTTTATAGGTTATTTTCTAGCCCCTTTCATTTTGGTATGACCTAGTCCTTAGATCATAATGTCATTTATCATTCGGTTAAAATCTCTTATGATGTCATGGTTATTTTAGGTGGAGGCAGGATAAGAATCGATTTATAATTTGAACCATATTTTGTAATAAGTATCAATTCCATTTCCATCTTGTCTCTAACTCCGCTTAAAATAAGAAGCAAGCCTTCAAAATAACAGTAACCTAGGCGGAATCGAAACCGAAACTGAATGTGAAATTAGAAAATCTTCATGAAACCAAATCGATTATCATTCTAATTCTGATTTCAGTTACCATTTCAATTCTGACTCGGGTCCCACTTGTTATTACTATAATCTCAATAATGGTTTTGGCTCTGATCCTAACAGTGGTTTTATAAAGAGACTATTTAGAGTGTTTTTTGCCTAGTTCCACCTTCGATATATATATGAAGGGTAAGATTTTAAAGCATATGTTGTTATGTTTGCTCAAGGATCTAATTTGAGGTTATATTGCAAGAAGCCAAAGAATGTCAGGAGTATCAGGAGAAGCTTCCCAAATGATTCAGCTTGCAGAAACTTCAAAGCCATCCACTAAGCCTAAGAAGACTAAGCTGGAGAAGTTGCCTTATACCTTAAGGTATAACCATAGGGGTCCTATCGTCACTGTCAGCAAAGTGGAATCTGATTGGGTTGATATAACTGACACCAATCTAGGCCCATTCAATTTTGAGGAGTTATACTTAGAAGCATTCACTGAGGATGTAACAGGGAGAACTAGAAGAATAGTTGAGTCTGGCTTGGCTCACATCACTTTATTTCCTCTATCCATCCAATGCCCAAAATTGATTATGATAGTAGAAGGAGCTTACAATCCAACCACTAGACAATGTGATCATAGACCTAACTCCTCAAATGTTTCAGCACATGTTTAGTGTCCCTGATCCAAAGACCCTGGTACAGTTGAATGAAGTAGATGTTTTAGGGATATATAGAATACACAAGGAGGCTAATAAGGCTCACTTGAACAAGAAGTGGTTGAGAATAGAGAATAAGTCTCTGACAAAGCTCCATGATCAACCAAAGAGGGAAAAATTTTACAAAGAGGTATTGGACCCGATAATGATGTTTTCTAGAGCCTTTGGGAAGAGGGATGCATTTTATTTTAAGGAATGGATGTTCCCTTTCATTCAGACAATCTTTAATAGCAAGAAATAGTTTGATTGGCCTATGATTGTCTCAGATACCATTCATGATCAGTTAACCCAAATAAGGGAAACCAAGATCTTTTTAATGACTTCTTATGTTGTCTATGTAGTAGCTAGAGGAGGAATCTTTCTAGGTTTGAATAGAGTAGGAATATTGGGAGAAGTTGGTGGACAAAAGAGAGTATGGGATCATTATGATCAGTTATACCTATACATTTTTGGAACACAATTTAGAAGAGTTAATGATGCATTCTTATATGTAGTCATTAACCAGCTTAATGGAGATGCAGGATACAGATTGAGCCAGGAAGTCATGGCCAACAGAATTGGGATGTTGCTATATCCAATACCCTAAGTTCACTTATTTTAGGTTGGCAGGATTTGAGGGTCGTCCCCATTTACTTCCAAGATGTTGCAGTAACATGATGATTTTGATGGATTTTGTCTACCAAGCTCTAGGGGTCAATGCCCGATTTGGGTTAAAACACAAGCCAGGTTGTCACAAGTTCCCCATGCAATTGGGTGAATATATTTGCCCACACCTTGTGGGAGCTAAGGTGGTTTGCAGTGAATTGATACATTTAAAGTTGGGTTTGTATACTGTTCAAAACTACTTTGATCCAAAAAATAAGATGAATGCTTTGTTGGCTTTGATATTTGACAAACATTTCAATCTGTTAGAGGACTTCTGGAGTGATCTTTAGGATGAATATGACCTCAAGAAGAGGAATTATGAGAGGATTCCTATTTCACTCATGGTAGAATTTGGGATCAAAGATGATATTCCTGATATATTAGTAGATGATGGAGTTGTTTTGGATCCATCATATGAAACATTGGACATTGGTACCAAAAGTTTGGATCTGGTAGATTGGGATGGTGAGGAGACCATCAACATCAAGCAAATAGTGAGACCAGTCTTGGATAGGAGTATCCACTGGGCTGTTCTAAGAGCCAAAACTCTTGGGGGTCCAGCTCCTAAGAAAGGGAAGGGATATAAGAGAATCAAGAGGAAATTTCCTCCCAAGGAGCCTTTGGAATTCTTCCCTCCTGATATTGAAGAAATTGAGCTTGAAGCCCCTTATCAAGATTTACCTGAAGTACAAGAGGAGGATGCCCAAACAGGACCTGTGGTTTCAACACCAGCAATAGGTGAGTCATCTACTCAAGTCCTTCCTGTAGAGCAACAAGAAGGATAAATGCCTAAGGGGACTCTCCATGGCATAGCTAAAACCTTAGAGGGAAAGGAAGTGGAGCTAGAGATCCATGATATTGAAACGGACTCTGATGAGACCTTATCAGAGAAGGATGCACAAGAAAAGATGCCTCTAGAAGAGGAAACTGAGCATGCACTAATAGAGGAAGATCAATGGGCACTGTTTGAGGAAGCAAAGAGAGCTTCAAATGTTGAAGCATAGGCAGAAGCAATGGAAAAACATAAGGCAATAGATGCTAAGGCACAAGCAGATGCCTTACTTCAACAACAACAAATGGAAGCCAAGCAAAGAGCTGATGAAGTACATAAACAACAAAGGAAAAAGGAGCAAGAGCTCAAGACCAAGGAAGAGAATGATAAGCTAGAGTTGGTGTAGAAAATTCATGATCTGGAGGAGGAAAAGGCAAAGCAACGAAGGGAGAGAGAAGCCCTAGTGGCCAAATTGAAGCTTGTTGAAGAAGCTTATAAGAAGAAGGAGGAAGCAGAATGTATACAAAAAGAGAAGGATGTTGAGGAGCTGGCCCGACAGCTACAAAAGGAAAATGAAGATGTGGATAGACTTAAGGCATTGGAATAAGAGAGAAATCGGGTGCTTAAGGAGAAGAGGTTAAAAGAGGAAAAACTGAAGAAGGAAGAAGAAGACAAGAGGATACAAGAACAAAAGGACAGGGAGGAAGCTGAAAAGCTTGCACAGACAAATATAGAGCAAGGACAATAGAATGTACAAAAGGTTGATTCTCAACCTAAGGTTAATCTGCTACAACCCTCTACTATTTTTGCTTCTTCTTCAACTATAATGACCACTACTCCAAGTGCTACCACTTGGTTAAAACTTGATCATCAAAAGAGATCAGTAACACCCTCACAGACTCTCAATTGGGATGATATGATGAAGGCTAAAATTCTGCATTCTATTGGACTCATTGAAGGAGGAGAAATTTTTGTCGAATGTTGAATACCAGTGGTGGACAAAGATGTGGGGGATATGCAGCTAACTAATTACCAGTTGGGCACGGTTAATTTGGGAAGACCCACAAGAGATCAACAAATGAACTTGATTGATGTGGTAGCATCATCCACCAAATCAAGAATGATGAAGGATAAACAGAAAAAAGGATGAGCTTAAAGCTCAATTGGATCAACTACACACTTTCTTGAAGAATGTTTCTGCTCCAAGGTCATAGAAAAGTACCACCATTGAGAGACCAAATTTTCTTAGCGAGAGAGAGGTGGATGATTTAGTGCAGATAAGGAGTAAGGCTGAGATGATGGATAGATGGACCAACAGGCTTAATCAGGAGATAAGTGAGGTGTTATACAATAGTTTTGAGATTCAAAAGATGACAGTGGAGTTAATAGAAGAGATGAATTAGTATACCAAAACATTGCGAGAACAAGAGGAGGAGTATAGAGGATATATCCAGAAGCTGAAAGAGATTAATAAATTTCTGAAGTCCACTCTTTTGGAGTAGTCAATACTTGAAGAGGACAACAAATATTTCTTGGAAAAGACCTCCAGCATAGTCCGGTTTAGATCTAACTTTTTGTACAAACATAAGAATGAAGTTCAAGATTCTAGCAAGGATCTAAATTAATAGCTTGATGAGCTAGAAGTTGTTGTTTCTATTATAGTAAATGTTGATATAGCGGTAAAGGAAGGCCTTCCTGTAAGTCAATTAAAAGAGAAATGGTATGATAGACTTAAGGAGATTGTGCAAAAGGGAGATGATGGAGAGGATTTGTTGTTGGATCGGTTGATGGATATTAAAGAAGAGGTAAGTGCTGCTAGAAAGGAGTTGACAAATTTAAAAGACATGAGAGGATTTGCTGCTACAAAATTGAAGAGGATCAAGTTTGAAGATAGTTGGATTGATGGACCAGATTTGGATATGCTTCAACAAGTCTTCTCTAGTTATGATGAGTACACTTCAGAGAAAAATCTGCATGCATAACTGATAGTTTTATAGATGCATGGTTTTATTTTCTCCTTTGCATGCATGCCTGACAATTCTATGGGTGCATGGTTTGCTTTTCTCTTTTCACTTCTTCTCTCCAATTTACTAGATGATCAATGTGGGAACTAGAGATCAAATTGATCTGAGTTTCCAAGAAAATTTAAGTTCCTAAAAAGGTGGATCTCGACTTTAGATAGGGAGGACTTCATATTTTTGTACATCTATCTTATACCGGTAGGGCACCATATTGTAAGGGTCAGCTAAAGAGAATAAGATTAGCCACTTGATAGTAGTAGATAGAATTTTTCGTAGTTTTTTACAAAGATACTTTGTCATTTTATTTACAGTTGAATATAAATACAAGTTTTTATGCAATATGGTGTTGGAATTAAGTTTATTGGATGAGGTTGAAGAATTATAGTCTATCTATATGCCAGTGATTGTGCTAAAGCATAAGTGTTTCTTTTGTGATGAAAATCCTTAGAAGAAACCGGATTTAAGGATTATTTTGTTAAATTATTTGTGGATTGAATTATTGAAAGTCTGTTGATCTATGATTTTGGCAATGAAAGAGAGTTTGTTCTTTTGGAATCTTTAAAATATTTATGATGTGTGATTGTGATGTTAAATTAAGCACCTTAGATGCATGCAATAGTATGGATTGTTCTATAAATTGCATCATGCTATGGTTTTCTTGATCTTTTGGAAGAACATTCGTTGTTGAAAATATATGTCCGGATATTAGATAAGTTTTATTCATGTTTCACTAATGTAGCCCTGATCTATCTTTTTCTTTTATTTAAAACCCCCTTTTTCGTTAAGAACAGTTCGATGAATCAGTCACTTCTTGCATTCCTTATTACTAGTAAAGGCCCCTTGAATATTATAGTTGCATGTACCAATTGAGTGACACCAGACAATTCAGAACCAACTACCAGGAGCATGGGAGTTAGGCTACTATACGTTGTCTTTCTTTTTCAGGGGAAATAGAGTAGAGATATTATGTTTAACATTGTTTGTGTCATTTTCACCACCAACAAGTAAGTTTTCATTGGATTGAGTCAACATAATTTTCCTTATTCATTTTCCTTTTGTGAGACCTTTCCAACTCAAGAGTCTAGTTAGGAAAACTCACTTTATAATCTTGTCCTACCAACAAGTCCTTTGATGACCCAAATTGAGACATAGATCAAGCGTAGGGTGGTTGAGTAGCTCCTTTTTCCAGATAATTTAGACCTTTTCATTTACTTACTTTACACATTCAAGTCATTTTAGTCCTCACCTTGCATATTTTATCATGACAATCCAAAAATATTGTCATAACTTCTATCTTAGTCCTCATTTGGCATCTAGACTTTGCATTGGTCATTACCTTAGTCAACATTTTTTTTCATATTAGTCCTCATTCTCACCTTGGCATTTGATATCTTCTCTTGAAAAATTTATCACCTTTCATTAGTCATATTCCTTACACAAATGTCATTATCACCTTGCATTCACATCCTTTATTCCAAAAAACAAAAAAAACAAAGTTTAGTGGCATCCACATCTTGCATTATCCCTCAAACTTGCAAACATCTCACATGATTGAAACAAGTTCAAAATACAAAAGAAAGGACATGGAATATTCAAGTGACCTATTCCATGACACTACCCTTGTGTTTAATTCAAAATAATCCACACCTCACAGAGAGGTGCCACAAAGAGATCAAACCAACAACTGGGACAATCTAAGTCATGACGAATTCAACAAGAAATGGGAAAACCTAAGCATATAAGAATTCAAAAAACAATTCAATCCTCAAGAAATTGAAATAGATTATCAAGATCCAAAAATTTTAAACATGATTGATCAACTTGTTAGTATTGATCCTAATAGATACTTCTATGCACTAGCTAAAAACGGTGCCAAGCTACCTCAAGGTTTTGATGTATCAACCCTTGTAGAAGAGGAAATTGAAAATCCATTTACACTTGGCATGCCATCATCATCGCATACAGAAAACATACCCCTTGGGACAACCTCACACATGAGTACCACCACCACACATATCCCAAATATCCCAAAATTTGGAAACAAGGCAACGCATACTGTTACACAAGGACAAAAATTTACACTTGGAAGCAACTCCAACTCCTTGGGTAAGACCTTTACAAACCCCCTTTTCCAAAACACACATCAAGGTTCTACCTCACAAGGTCCTACACCTTTGACTCAAAATTCAAACCAAGGTCCCATTCCTACACTTCAAAACACAAACCAAGGATCCTTGTTCCAATTTTCAAGTCAACCTAGAAGATCCACATTGTCTTGTGAAAAATCCAAAAGAAAAACAATAATCAAGGATCCATCCCATCATTCCAAAATGTGAATCGAGGGTCCCTCTCATCATTCCAAAATTCTAACCAAGGAAACATTCCATCACAAAATGTCAATCAAGGGCCTACATCTTCATTTCAAAATACCAACCAAGGGATCCTTTCTTAATCACAAAACATCATTCAAGGACCAACACCTTCATTTGCAAACCAAGAACCTAATTTTCAAAACCAAAACATAAATCAAGGGTCTACACATCAATTCCAAAACACTATACCACATGCAAACATGACCTTTAGGACAAACCTAAATGCCAATTTCATTCCAAATTAAACCAACACAAATCAATATGGCAATCAGGGTCTCACATCACAAGAAATCAATCATAATTCAAATCCAGCCTATGACCTCAATGCTAGCATCATGACACCAAGTCAAAGCAATGAAACACCATCACTTGTAGACTTCTTGATACAACAAGTGCAAACCCTTCAACAAAAAATGACTAACATACAATTTGGGACCAACAAAAAGACTTATTCGGTGGAGGAATTATGCCCCTTTCCATTTGATCGCAATTTATATATGCCACCCTTTCCCCCTCATTTTACAACACCACCTTTGCCTAAGTATAAGGGGATAGAGGATCCAATAGAGAACATTCAAGAATTCAACACATCATGCATGGAAGTCTCATATGATCCAACTTATTTAATGAGACTATTTCCGTGAAGTCTTACAGGCCCAGCCTTAGAATTGTTTTCACATCTTCCTCCAGGAATAAGAACATGGGGTGAACTAGCTTACAAATTCATTAACAATTTTTCCTTCATTAAAAATGATGTCACCCTTGCAACATTAAGCACCACTATACAAGAAGAAGGAGAATCCCTTACCTCGTTCTACCAAAGATGGTGAGGTTTGGTTAGCAAATTCCCTTGTCACATTCCTGAAAAATAATTGGTCACCATGTTTGTGGAAAATCTTAACGGAGAACTCCTTAGCCAAATTCAAATACAATGTTGTAAAAACTTTGAAGAGATCCTTGAGAAAAGTGTCCTTATTGAGAAAGGTCTTATCGCCAAAGGACTAGTCAAGATAAATAGAGAAAATAAAAAATCTAACAATGATAAGAGCAAATACTGGTCTCAAAATAAAAATGTAACAAATGATGCAGTTATTGATGCCAAACTAATAACTAAAGGTCCATCCATTCAACTTAAAGGTCCCTCCCCATTTAATACATCAACCATGTCAGATGCATGAATCCAGAGTCAAAACCAAACATTAAATTCTATCCAAAACAATCAACAACAAAGAGGACCTCCTCATGCCAAGAGAACCTACACCCCCTTGGGTGAACCTATCGAATTAGTTCTCAAACGAATCTTGCAAACCAATACCATCACACTACTTGACACCTTGAATTATGAACCTCCCTTGATCAAACCAGATTGGTGGAAAGAAGATGAATACTATGAATACCACCATAGCAAAGGACACAAAACAACAAAATTTTGGACACTCAAGAACATTATTCAAGACCTCATTGAAGATGGAACTATATCAATAGGATATTCGCAAGGAAAAACCAATGCTGATCATACCATAATCAAAACTCCCTACAAGACCATGATAAAGGGAAACCCTCCAGTTCAGGGAACAACAATAGTGCCAACTATGCCACAGTCAAACACGACTATAGCACTGTTATTCTTAACATAACACCATTTGATGATCACATTGCTACCATCACCATAAACAAGCCAAACTCAAACTGTGTTGTTGCTACTCATAGAACCAAGATAACTATTCCAGGACCTCCACCCAATCCTCAGCCCAAGAACCAATATAATCTCCTAGAGCAGTTGGGAAAAACTCTCATGCAAATCTCTATCTTGGAGTGCCTTCGCACATCCCCACAACATAGAGCTATACTTGACAAAGAATTACAAGAAGCATCTGTCCCCACCAACCTATATGTCAATGCATTTCAGGCCATGTTCAGATACCTAGCTATGCCACATCACGTCACCTTTTCTGAGAAAGACTTTTCCGCACCAAAATCTGATCATAATGACCCCTTACATCTCAAATTTTGCATCGATAAATGCAAGATTAGATGAGTCCTAGTAGATGGTGGAGCGGATCTGAATATTTTCTCACTAAAATTGGTGAAAGCATTGACATACTCTGAGAATTGTATAGATCAAGCAAAGAAAATCACTATCAAAGCTTATGATGATGTTGAACGTTCATTTGAAGGTGTCATTTCACTCCCTATAATAGTTGGCCCCGCAATACAACATACATTATTTCATGTCTTGGATCTAGATCTACATCATAACCTTCTCCTTGGTCATCCTTGGATTCATGCTATGAGAGCTATCCCATCCACCTACCATCAATGCCTCAAATTTCCACACAATGGCACTGAAATCACCATTCCAGGCGACCTTGATCCTTTTCAATATTGTTCAAACTTAAGATGAACTACTAAATTTCAAGTGCCCATCAATCAAGAGGCCTCACCTTCCACTTCATCCACCACTTCATCCCACTACATTGACCCATCTACATTGGTCAAATCATCCATTCCATTCACCACCCCCTCCGTGCCTAAGATCTAGATCCAAGACAAAGGATGTGGAGAATATAACATGAAGAGCCTCTTTTTCATTGGAAAATTTCCTAAATCACCAAAGTCTTATGGAAAACCACATCCCATGAAGCCTAAGGTTATCTTTCATAATCCCCCTACCACCTTCACCAAATGGGGAGAACTTTACAAGGAATCTCTAGATGATCACATTCTCACATGGTTGTACAAAGAAGAAGAAGACACTAAATGTAAGAGGTTGCCAATTGAACAGTATCCAAAAGGGTTCCCAATAATGAAATGATAAGGATATGATGGACACAGTGGTCTTGGCCTAAATAAACAAGGAATGATATAACCCTTGCAACCTCCTAAGTTGATTAAACTTCAAGGGTTAGGGTTTGTACCTGTAAGAGTGACTAACCAAAGTATCGAATTACGTTCAAGTAAGGTTGCTAATGCTTCAAATGAGATCAAGACATATGAGGACCCTTGGGATTTTGATGCTGATTCTAATGAATATGAATGGGATTCCCTATCCTTCACTACCTTTATGGACTTAGATAAACTATTCAGAATACTTGATGAGCCTCCCCTTGAAACAAAATTCATTCAAAAGCTTACAATTGGTTCGCCGCTAATTCTACCAAGTCCTCATCCCAAAGCACCCTTAAATAAAGAAGAATGGATTAAACACTTTTGGGAAACCATCGATGTTGCCTCCTAGGAACCTAATGACACTATGTCTATCTTTACCCTCTCTGCCTACACCATGACTCTTGATAACAATGATGATGGCTTAGCCCTTGTCTACCCACAACTCATAGATTGGGATCAACAATACCTACCAAGTTTGGACACTTTCGAGAATGACGAAGCAATCGCTGAGTTTATGGGACTTCATGAAGGA
The DNA here is from genome assembly GCA_007115665.2 of Sequoiadendron giganteum. Taxonomy (NCBI): domain Eukaryota; kingdom Viridiplantae; phylum Streptophyta; class Pinopsida; order Cupressales; family Cupressaceae; genus Sequoiadendron; species Sequoiadendron giganteum. The sequence continues at coordinate 355,012,208 of CM021103.1, read as the reverse complement.
ATACCTAGTGGGGATCATAACGATAGATTTTCCATAGAACTTGATTATTCCACAGACTTTGGTGAGGTTGTCCTATCCTCTAGTCGCAAAAGTGAATATGATAAAATAAAAATAGAAATAATAGGTCTTTAGTTCAAAACCGAAAGGTGCCTGTTGACCATGAAAAAGTAAAAATAAATGATGTATCCGAAGGTGAAAACCTCCCTAAGGCACCTAAGGATGGAGGATTGGACTGTCTCCCAGTAGACCAAGAGAGATTGCCATTGTTGATAGAAGAAATAGAAGAGGTGAATATTGGAACACAAGATAATTCCAAAATCATACAATTAGCAGCATCTTTGATCACCAAGGAAAAGCCTGAGTTCACAACATTCTTTGCAGAAAGACAAGTCAACTTTGCCTAGTCATATGCAGATATACTTGGATTGGATCCCGAATTGGTTTTACATCACTTACCACTTCTACCTAATGCCAAGCCATACAAACAGAAGCTAAGAAAAATGCATCCACAAATCGCACTCCTTGTCAAGGAAGAATTGAAGAAACTTCTAGATGTGGGATTCATTCATTCTATTGATTATGTAGATTGCATATCAAACCTTGTCCCTATCACTAAACCAAATGGTCAAATTAGAATCTGCACAAATTTTAGAGATCTCAACAAAGCTTATCCCAAGGATGATTTTCCTCTCCCAAACATCAACATCATCGTAGACCTCATATCTAGGTACGAAATGCTATCACTCATTGATGGATTCTCGGGTTATAATCAGATAAGGATTGCTACTGAAGATCAACCAAAAACAACTTTTACATGTGCTTGGGGAAATTTCTATTGGAATGTAATGTCGTTTGGACTAAAAAATGTCGGAGCTACATATCAAAGAGCGATGACCATAATATTTCATGACTACATGCATGTGTTGATGGAAGATTATGTTGATGACCTTCTCTCTAAATCCCTAGAATGAAGTGGACATTTAGCAGTATTGGACAATATTTTCACACGACTAGAAAAATACCAACTCAGATTAAATCCAAAGAAATGTGTTTTTGGGGTCCAATCAGGAAAACTCCTTGGATACATAGTATCACACAGAGGAATAGAAGTTGACCCCGCAAAATTCAAGGCTATCTTAGAAATGCCACCACCAACCAACATCAGTCAATTGAGGACATTGCAAGGAGACTACAATCAATCCATAGGTTCATTGATCAGTTAGTAGACAAGATCCACCCATTCCAACATTGTTAAGAAAAGGCATTCCCTTCAACTGGATGGAAAAGTGTCAAGAAGCGTTTGATCAGATCAAAACCTATCTACTGACTCCACCAGTTCTAATGCCTCCAATCGACAAAAAATATTTGATATTATATGTGATAGCAACAACATCAACATTGGGGGAATTATTAGAACAAAATGATAATGATGGAAAAGAACGAGCTATATATTACATTAGTCGCACCTTGATTGGATATGAGTTGAATTATAGTCCTATTGAATGAGCATGTCTAGCAGTGGTATTTACAGCACAAAAATTGAGACATTACATGTTGAATCATAAGACAAAGTTGATTACCAAAATTGATCCTCTGAAATATCTTCTCAACAAAGCAGTGCTGACAGGAAGACTAGCTAAATGGGTTATGATGCTAAGTGAATATGACATTGAGTATGTAGATCAAAAGGTAATAAAAGGACAAGTGATAGCAGACCAACTTGTAGATGCACCCGTCAAGGTAGATCATCATTTGATATATGATTTCCTAGATGAATCAATCTTTGTCATAGACACACTAATTAAATGGAAGTTATATTTTGATGGATCTTACACAAGTCATGGTTCAAGAGATAGAATTTTGTGCATCACACCCCAAGGAGACTCCATTCCCAAGTCATTTTGAATAGAATTCCATTGTACTAATAACATAGCAGAATATGAGGCATTATTGATAGAACTTCGAATAGCAATAAAATAGAAAATCAAGGATCTTCAAGTCTAGGGTGATTCACAGTTAGTGATAAAACAAGTTAATGATGATTATGATACTAAGGATGAGAAATTGATGCCCTACAAATGCATGGTGGATAGCTTCAAACTATACTTTGACAATGTTTCTTTTGAACAGATCCTGAGAATCCAAAAAAAAGAAGTTGATGTAATGGCTACCATCGGATCTCTCTTGGGCATTACCAATAATACATCACAATACAAGTTCTTGGTAGAATAGTTGTTGATCCCTGCGTTTTATGTCCCTGAAACTAAATTTTTGTTTGAACTTGTTGGTCTTGATTCACCTTGGTACAAAGACATTTATGCCTATTTACATGACCAGCTTATACCTCCTCACTTATCCCTTAACCAATGTAAGACCTTTATCCTACAAGCATCTAAATATGCCATCATCGGAGACACCCTTTATCATCATAGCCTAGATAGTACCCTCTTTCGATGTCTCAACTCAAATGAAGCACAAACAACCTTACAAGAGGTACATCATGGTATATGTGGAGCTCACTCTGCTAGTCCCACCTTGGCCAAAAATCTCATGAGAATGGGATATTATAGGCCTACAATGGAACGTGATGCCTATCATCTTGTGAAGAAACGTCACCAATTTCAGATTCATGGAGATCTCATACATGCACCAACTCAGGAATTGCAGCCTCTTACTTCACCATGGCCATTTTCTCAATGGGAACTCGACCTCGTAGGAAAGATCCATCCCACCTCTTCCAATGGACATAATTTTATCCTTGTCACCACTAATTACTTTACAAAATGAATTGAAGTCATTCCATTGACTTACATTACTAGTAAGCAGATAGCCAAATTCATCCTGAATTACATCATTTTCCATTATGGTATCCCACACTCCATCATTACAGATAATGGCCGCCCTTTCAAAAACCAATATGTTCATGAGCTCTATGATAAATTCCATATTCAACATCATTTTTCCACTCCGTATTAACCCTAGGGTAATGGTCAAGATGAGGCATCTAATAAGACTATCCTAAAGATCTTAAAGAAGACTGCCAATGATGTTGGTCATGGCTGGCACTTACAACTTAACCCTACTTTATGGGCCTATCACACAAGAATTTGTACCCCTACAGGAGCCACACCATATTACCTTATTTACGGATCTAAAGCAATACTTCCTATAGAGGTCGAGTTACCATCCCTATGAGTCTCTTTGCATGACCTAATTGACCAAGAAGAATACTGTGTATCCTGTCTACATGAGCTAGAGTTACTAGATGAAAAGAGACAAAATGCTTTGACACACTTGCAAGCATATCAAAACCACCTCCAATGTAGTTATAATAAGAAGTTTCATCCTAGAAGTTTTGACATTGGTGATCTAGTCCTAAAGGAGAATCCAAAGAACCAAGTAGAATGAAAAAATCCTAGTAAATTTGAGCCTAATTGGTTGGGCTCGTACATTGTCACAACAACATATGGATCTGGTGCTTATCATCTTTCTACTCCTAAAGGAGAACCATTTTTTTAACCCATCAACAACATGCACCTTCACAAGTATTATACTTGATTCTTAGAGTATCCCTTAAAAAATAAAAAAATAAAAAAATAAAAAAAATAAAAAAAAATCAGAAAAATAGGAAAGAAAAATAATTCATCCAAAAGTGAAAACCACTTCGGTGGCACTTTGGATAGGTACCATGGTGTAAACCTATCAAGCAGGTGCCATGTGCAATCAGTCTATCCTCCTTCATCTACTGTCACTCCATCTAGTCTTTCATCCATTCACGCCCATTCCTCATCCATAATAAAGCTTTGTCATCCTTCCCATGGCCTGAAAACTACCGATATTTAGCATCCTTCGCTTTCATATCCACCTGTCGCATTCACCGCTTCCCCTCATGCATAGTTAATTGGTCCTATACTTGACCAGTCGAAATTCCTTGACTTGCATCTTCATGGGAAATAATACATGGTATCAACCCTTTAAAACCTTCAAAATCCATAAAAATTATAAAATGTCTTGAAAAATCCAAAAAAAAATATTAAATGTCTTGAAAAAAATCCAAAAAAATCAAAACATTTCAAAATCCAAACAAATCAAAACATTTCAAAATTAAAAAATCAAAAATTCAAAATCAAAAATCATAAAATCCTCAAAATCAAAAACATAAAAAAAAAAAAAAAATCCAAACTCCCAAAAAAAATAGAGTCTAAATCTAGGTCTAAGTCTGAATTAGTTTTGTTAGAGTGGTCGAACTACGTTGCCTCTACGCATTTTCTATGTAGGAAAGGATCATCTTAAATGATTCCTTGAGGCATTAGGTCAGTCCCTTTAGGTTGTCCAAATAAAATCATGACCCGGTATTTTTTTGAATAAGACAAAGTCAAGTCGTGTCGAGCTACGAGGTCTTTGTGCATTGCTATGTACACAAGGCCATCTATCGATGAGCCCCCAAGGCCCCCTAGGTCAAGTCCTTTAGGGTTCATCAAGTTGGGTCATGTCCTTGGTCCGGAAGCAATCATCATTCAAGCTACATCAAGAAACAACAAACAAATTAAATATTTCATCAATCAATTATCTTATCATCAACTCAATCAAATCACTAGTCTTATATTAGAATGGGGCATTAGGTCATTTGTCTCATTCGGTCTCATCTCTTATATTTTATCAGGATATGTCCTTCCTAGGATTAGACTTTCTCAACCTTGTCATTCACCTTAAGCAAGATGTGTCCTTGCAATTAGGTGTCGTGTTAACACTTGTCACTTGGTCACCTTTATTAGATGTGTCCTCTACCTCAAACAAGATATGTCCTTCTTGCGGTTGGGTATCATCACATCGCTTGGTCATATTCATCAATCTTTGTCAAACAATCAAACCATCTTGTCAACTTTGTCAATCAATCTTTCCTTAATCAAGATGTGTCCTTCCTGAAACTAGGCATTATCATTATCAATCAACTTTGTCACACCACTTAATCTTATTAGTTTGGTCAGTCAATCTTTCCTTCATTAGGATGTTTCCTTCTTGAGGCTAGGAATTTTCAATCAAATCATTTTATCAATCCTTATCAACCTATCAATCAACTCAGTCATCTTGGTCAATCTAATCAACCAATCAAACAATCATCATTATCATTGGAAAACACTATCTTGGAAAACACTTTGTTGGTCAGGATTTTTTTTTTTTTTTGATTGGTTCCGGGTCATGTTACTAGTCTCCTTAAGGATTTCCTATCAATTTATTTAGAGGGATGATGATGGATCATGGCCTCTTTTCATTGTTTGTTGCCTGTGGTTTTCCTTGGCAAAAAGACTAGGACAATTGGGTCCCTAGTATGAGCTAGGGCATTCCTTGTCTTTTTGACTGTTTGTCTCTCCCAAATGGTCACCTTGCACACCTTGGTTAATGTCATACCATGGTGTTTGTGGTCCATTTGTGATATTTTTTTATGGCCAATGATGATAAATATAAAAATGTAAGCATGAAAGTTGGTTTCCTTATCATTTCCTGTCTACCTTCTTTCCCCTTTTCATGCTAACATCCATCTCCTTCATGCTAAAATTTCTTCTATCCTTCATCCTCTAGTCTTATCTTCAATTTCAAGAGCAAATTTGTATTCTTTGAACCCGCATGTCCTCTCAAGGGGGCATACCACAACCCTTTTGGTCATCCTTCCACTTTCTCTTTACACTGGGGCATATTTCATAATTAAATTTCTTTGAAACAACACGATGAACTGAATTATGTCAAAGAGGGGCAAAATGTAGACACTGAAAAATATCCTAAAGTCTATGAGAAACATTTTTCCTTAGTCATCATCATCTAATAATTAAATAATTTTAATTATTTAATTATTTCTGATCATATTCCTTTAATAATTAAATAATTATTTAATTAATTCACTTTCTAATCTCTATTCTATCCTGATCAATTAAAATAAATTAATTGTGTCACTAATACCCCTTTCTTCAATAATTAAATAAATCATTATTTATTTAATTATTTATCTTTCATCACATGTCTATAGTTAGATAATAATTATTATTTGACCTTGTATTCTTCTATAATTAAATAATTGACGAAATTATTTATTTATGTGTCATTCTTCTCCTTTAAATAATTGATCCAAATCAATTATCCATGTCTAATTTCTATCTCCTCCTTTAATTAAATTTATGAATTTAATTAAATCTCCTTTCTCATTTCCTCCAAATAAATAATTTAAAATAAATTATTTATTTGCCATTTGTCATCCTCCTCCATTTTCAAATAAATTATTTATCCCTCCATTTTGGTCAAAGATCCCCTGTCATTATTTCATGTCATAGTCTGCATGTCTTGCATGTCTGTCATAGTCATCGGGCATCCTATTCATTGGCATCATATCTTTTCCATGCATGGCATATTCTGGTTGCATCAATTTTCAACCGTAGATCTTGGCATCTTTCTATAAACTCAACCTTGGCCATCCATTTTGTAACCTCCCTCTCATGAATCCTCAACCATTGATCTTAGAATCTTTCTAGAAGATCAATCTTGTTTGTTCATTTGAATGGTTGTCTATAAAAGCAACCTTTCTCCTCCATTTTTGATTCAACAGCTAATTGTCTTTAACTTTCTACTTACTATTTTGCAGGTATTTGCACATGCGAAGCAACAAATCTAAGGGAAAAGATTGCAAAAAGGAGAAATAGGAGAGCAAGAGAAGTGAATCAACTTCAAGCATGGGGAGTATTTTAGTTTGATACTTTAATTTTACTCATGCATTGTTTTTTTTCTCTTGTTTGGATGAGGTTAATAGCTTAGATTTGTGTTGGTTGTCACTTAGTCTATTCTATTTTATTTTTCCCATCTTACAAATGCTATATTCAAAATTTGTGGTGTTGGATCATTATACAATAGAATTTATGTTCACCAATTTGTGACTGGTTATTGTAGACGTGTCTAGGAGAAATATCTTTGCTTTGTGTTTCTCCATAGTTGTGTTTTAGGACTTGTGATTCTGTGTGAGAGTTGATAGTGTTGGTCTCTTGCCTATGTGAAGATTATTTGAGGTTTTGTGCTTTAGAAGATAAGTTTTCAAGTAACAGTGTTTGGAGGTGTTGTTTAGATGTACTAGATTTGTACATTCTTCAGGCAAAGTTTTTTGTTAAGGAGTTTGATGGATTTCAGGTTGTTGGAGGAATATTCTAGATTGTGTTCAATCATAGAGTATGGTTTATAAGTTATCTTTGAGTTTCATGAAGTGTGTACTTAATTTATTAATGGTGTTTGCACAGGTAACAATCAACCTAATGTTTACACTACATGTGAAGGATAAATATTATTTATGGTAGTGTGTGGTTGAGTGGTATTGTTGATTTGGGTCCTAATTAATTTTTGATGTGGTCTGCATTCACTTCTATCCACCACAAATATTTTTTCGCACCAACCTAATTTTAATTTGCACATTTGAGGTGCATTTCTAACCTTGGAGAGGGTGTCAAGTTTGAGTACGGTATAAGTATGAGTTGAATATTTGAAGGAGGTGAAGATAGATGCAAGGTATATGAATGTGCAAAGTGTGTGATGCGAGATACAAAATTGAGCAGAGCAATGTGAAATTTCAAGTGTTGGTTATTAGATGTAGTTAGGAGAAGGTGTCTACAATCATTCAAATAGACTAGGAGGTGTTGGAGCTATTATGGTGGAATCTTTGTTGCATTGAGATCATGTTATTTTTATGTAAAAATTCTTCTCTATCTTCTTTATGTACTCTGGTAGTGAGCCTTGGCTATGAGCCTTTTTGGATAGTGTTTCCTATTCTGGCAGTGAGCCCTTGTAATCGGTTTTGATATTAATTTTATTGTGAGCTAATATTCACTGTGGTTTTTCCCTCATTAGTTTTTCCATGTAAATCTGGTGTTCTCTTTTGTTTGGTGTTGAGTTGTTTAAGTTTTTGTTATCTTCTTTTCATGTTAAAACTTCATAAAAAATTAAGGGTTTAATGAATGCATGTGGATCTAAATGTTAATAAGGGTTTTGGTGTTGGGATAAGATACAAATAATTCACCCCCTCTCATTCATCTTGTTCATTCAACAATTGGTATTAGAGCAAGGTCCCTTGGAGAAAATCTTAACAACTTGAGGTAGATCTAGGATGGTGAACAAGAAGGAGATCCCTATGTTTGATGGCACAGAGTATGCATTCTAGAAAGTGAAGATGAAAGGCTATTTGGTTTACCTTGGATATGATGTCTTGCAATAAATGAATACCAGTTAAACTATACCTATAAATGGACTGAGAAAAAGTGATGAGATCAAGGCCTATGAAACAAATGGTAAAGAAAGGTTTGTTCCTTTGAGTAGTCTTGTAAAATTTTAATTAGTGAAGGTTATGGATTTGAAAACTACTAAAAAAGATTGGGATAAGTTGGAAAGTATTTATGAAGGAGATATTATGGTCAAAAAAGTTAAGATGCAGATATAAATACACAATTTGAGAACCTGTGAATGTCTAAAGAAGAAAATATCACAAGCTACATGCAGAAAGCTGATGAAATTGTTGGTGCAATCAGAGGTCTTGGAGGAAAGGTCAAAGAAGCTAAAGTGGTAAAGAAAATTCTTAGAACCCTTAGTAAAGCTTACAATTATAAATTTTTTTCTATTGAGGAATCTCAAAACCTATATCAACATTCTAGAGATCAATTGTATGGCTCTTTAACTTCTTTTGAGATGAGATAGTTTGGTACTAACAATGGTGCAAAGATTGAGACTGCTTTTAAGGCTGCTAAAATAAAGAAGACTGAAGAACCAGTTAGGGAAGATATTGATGATGTGGAGGCTAACTTTGTGAGAAGGATGAGAAGAGGTACTAGTAAGTATAAAGTAAAATTACCCTTCAAATACTTCAGTGGTGGACAAATAGGTCACTATGCTTCAAGATGTCCAAACAGAGGTGTGAATGGAAAAAATAAGGAGAATAAAGGTAAGAAAGTTAAGAAAATCTATTATGTTAGAGAAGATGCTATTATTTTTTATGATAAATCAAATTATGGAGATCTTGATAATGATGAATTCTTGTTCTTGGCTTTAAAATATGAATCTATTTCTTTTAACTCTAAAAGATGTTTGAAGGAAAGTGCTCTGGGAAAAAAGGAGACAAAGGTCAAGATTGAAGGTACTTTGGTATTTTCTTTTCATGTTAGACAAGATAAGAATTATTGGATCATTTAAAGTGCCTTCTCAAATCATATGACTAGAGAGAAGAGTAAGTTTTTTAAACTTGAAAAATATTATGGAGCACTTGTTAGATTTGGAGATGATTCAGGTGTTAAGATATGTGGAATAGGTTCAATCAATTTTGATGGCAAGCATAATATTAATGATGTTTACTATGTCAAGGGTTTAAGACATAACCTTTTGAGTGTTGGAAAAATGTGAAGAAAAGTGATGAAGAGTACTCCCTTTACAATCAAAAACTCACAACAACAATAGAGAATTGCACAAACAATATGCAAGAAGGAACAAACTATTTTCTATTATCACTAAAATGAAGATGAAATTACAACATTACAATGGCCATCACATGGGCACTCTGATTACACAAATTTAAAAATATACAAATCGAAGCCACAATCCACTCTTTTATTATCTCCCTCTATAACCCCCATTCACATATTTTTTTTGGAAGTTGTAACCTCCCTAGAATCTTCTCAAAAGTGTAACTTCCTTAAGAAGATATTTTGAAATTTTATTAATTTTGGTAGTACAACTCCATAGGGTCATATCTTTTGATCTGAACTTAGCATTTTCTATTTTAATACATTTTCAAAAATCTTTGAAGAAATGTTTGGCCTAAAGGCCAACTACTTTTGTTTTCCACCGATTTTTAGGCCCATCTGGAGCCTCTAAGTACCTCAAAGTTGACTTTGAAGATTTGAATAGGATTTTCAGAAATTGAAATTTTTAATCTCTCAAATGGAAAATGATGTTGAAGTGATTTGTTCACCATTGGATTCAATTTAACATCCTAGATGTTAGTGTAATATTTTGTGCCCAACCGTGCATAAATGCAAACTTACAAAAAAAATAGTAACCCTACCAAATTTAGCCCTTATTGAAAATAAACTTTTTTTTTTTGGTGATGCAAGATTGCACTTACACCCTGGATGCTCCTAAATCACAAAGGATATAATCTTATGGTTCAGGATGATCGATGTGAGATCAGAAAAGGGTCCAAAATTGTGATTTTTTTTGCCAAGAGGATAGATGGAAATGTTTATCAGCTCAAGGGTGTTGATGGTCATTTCTTTATGACTCGGATTACTGAAAGCTAGTTATAGCATAGGAGGATGTGTCACATCAATTTTTATAACTTCGTTAGAATTAGTTTAGTCCAAGTAGTAAGAGATTTGCAAAGGATTACAAAGCCTACAATGGAGTTTGTAAGGAATGTTAGATTTAAAAACAAGGAGAAGTTTCAAGGGTAGAGAATAATCTTCTACCAAATTATTGGGATTGATTCATACAGACCTTTGTGGTCCTACAAGAGTGACAATTCTACAAGGTGACAGGTATTTCATGCTTTTGATTGATGATTATTCTAGAATGACATGGGTTACTTTTCTTAGAGAAAAATTTGAAGCCTTAGATAGATTTAAAGCATTTAAAGTTATGGTTGAGAATGAAATGGATTTGAAGATCAAATGTTTAAGGTCTGACCGAGGTGGAGAATTCACCTCCAATGAATTTAACATTTTTTATGAGAATTGTGGTATAAAAAGGAATTTGTATGCCCCTAGAACTCCTCAAGAAAATGGAGTGGTTGAAAGGAAAATAGTACTATTCAAGAAGCTACAAGGACTATATGAAATAAGATAACCTATTAGAGTTCTACTAGAGAGAAGAAATAGATAATGTTGTACTTAACAAATTTCAAGCAAAAAAAAGTAGCACAAAAAATCCCTATGAGTTGTGGTATGGAAGGATCCCTACTATCAAGTACTTTAGAGTGTTTGGAAGAAAATTCTATATCAGAAGAGATGATGAAAACTTAGGAAATTTTGATGCAATGTATGATGAAGGTATCTTCCTTGGATATTCTACTAAAAGCAAAGCTTACAGATGTTACAATAAAAGTTTGAGAAATATTTTTGAGAGTGCAAGTTTCAAAGTGGATGAAATTTTTCAGAATTTAGTGGTGATAGATGGATATGAATAAGATGAAACTACCTCCAGAGAAGAAGAAAAAAAGATAAGAAATAGGAAGCACAAGATGAAGAGGAAGAAGCTCTAGAAAAGACCCCTAAAACCTCTAAGTATGTGAAGAGAAATCATTCTAAAGAACAAATCATTGGATACAAACACAAAGGAGTGTTGAAAAGAAGAAAATTTGTTGAAGAAGAAGTAAATTTATGTCTACTCTTTAAAGTAGAACCTAAGATAGTGATTGAGTTATGCCAAGATGAACATTGGATGAAAGCTATGGAAGAATAACTTATGCAGATTGAGAAGAATCAGACTTGGGAGCTTGTCCCAAGACCAATAGAAAAGAACATAATTGGATCTAAGTTGGTGTTAAAAAAAAAACTAAATAAGAATAGAGAAGTGGTAAGAAACAAGGCAAGGGTTGTGTGTAAAGGCTATGCATAATTTGAATGAATAGACTTTGAGGAGATATTTTCTCTGGTGGGTAGAATGGAAGCAATTAGGATTTTTTTGGATTTTGCAGCATATAAGGATTTCAAAGTTTATTAGATGGATGTAAAGTTTGCTTTCTTGAATGGAGAGTTGGAAGAAGAAGTATACATGTAACATCCATAAGGGTTTTAGTTGTCAGATAAACCTAATATGATTTGTAGATTGAAATAGGTATTGTGTAGACTAATGCAAGCTTCTAGAGATTGGTATGCAAGGTTGGATAAGTATTTGATATAGCAAGGATTCAATAAAGGAACTGTAGATAGTAACATTTACTTTAAGGTTGAGAAATATCATATCTTGATTGTATTTGTGTATATTGATTACATAATTTTTGGAGGCAATGAATCTATGTGTAAGAAGTTTGTAGTAGAGATGGAGAAAGAGTTTGAGATGTCTATGTTTGGGGAGATGAATTTCTTCCTTGGGCTACAAATCAATCAAAAAAATAAAGGAATATTCATTTCATAGTCAAATTATGTCAAAAAAATGTTGAAGAAGTTTGGAATGGAAGACTCCAAACCAATATGTACCCCTATGGCTACTAGTTCCAAATTGAGCAAGAATCATGAATCTCCTAAGGCTAATAAGAGAAAATACAAACCTATGATTGGTGGAATATTATATCTAACTGCTACTAGATTGGATATCATGCATGCAGTTTGTCTTGTGGCTAGATTTCAAGAAGATCCTAGAGAGTCACATGCTGTAGCAGTGAAGACGATATTCAGATACCTAAAGGGCACTCTAGATCATGGCTTATGGTATCCAAAAGATACTAATTTCACATTGAGTTCTTACACAAATGCAAATTGGGTTGGTTGTGTGGATGATAAAAAGTTACAAGTGGTGGTGCATTCTTTCTTGGATGTAGATTGGTTTCATGGCTAAGTAAGAAACAAGATTGAGTTTCTTTATCTACTATAGAGGCTGAGTGCATTGCATCAACATATTTCTGCACACAAGTGTTGTGGATGAGGAAAATATTGAAGGATATCAAAGTGGTGTATGATGAGCCTATTTCTATATTTTGTGATAATAAAAGTGTAATAAACATTTCAAATAATCCAGTGATGAATTGAAGGACAAAACATATTTCAATCAGATATCACTTTCTATGAGAGAAGGTTGTGAAGAATGAAGGGAAGCTTGAATAAGTACCTACAAAGGATAAGATTGCTGACATACCACTAAGGCTCTTCCTAAGGATAATTTTGAGAATCTCCAAGAGAATTTGGGGGTTATTGCCCCTCATTTGAACTAGATGCATATGATTTATCTCCTATTTTGGATTGGTGTTGGTGGCTACCTCTCAGCGGGAGTAGGTAGTGACATTATTGTACTATGGAATGAGTGTTTTCATTATACAAAGGTTTTTGATTTGGTACAGGTTGGTGTGTACTCCTAAGGGGGATTATTTAGAGTAGTAATAGAAAAGAGTATTCAAAGCAATAATGGAAAAGAGTGTTCAAAGCAGTTGTAAGTATCTTGGTTGTGCAATGCCAAAGGGGGAGAACAAAGAAAAAAAAATTGTCATTTGCCATTGATGTCAAAGGGGGAGAGTGAATCATTTGAAAAATAAAAATTTGAAAGGGAGAGAGAGAATCATGTAAAAAAGTTTAAGGTATCAGGGAGTGAAAGTTGTCTAGGTTACAGTCTAATCATTAAAAGAAAAGGGGAGAGTTGTCTTTAATGGTTTTTCACATCTTGTGTTGCCATCAATGACAAAGAAGGAGATTGTTACAAGTATGAAGTTGTTATCATTGATTTCAACAATATTGTGTTTTAATTGGTGTCAACTATGTAGTGGTTGAGAGAGATTGTTGTTGTATGTGTTGAAGATGTTGTGGATATTGAGATATTTGATAAAAAGAGGAAATAGTGTGTTGCAATATTGTTTTGTGTTACAGAGGTGTGTTCTAGTTTTGCTTCACATTTATTCTAGGGTGAAAATATTCTTCTGAGGTTTGTATATGTTGGTTATAGGTGTTCAAAGATGCTAGATTCAAAATTTGTGGTGTTGGATCATTGTATAGTAGAAGTTGTGTTCACCAGTGTGTGATTGAGTATTGCAAATGTGTCTGGGAGAAATTCCTTTGCTCCACATTTCTTTGTAGTAGTGTTTTAGGACTTGTAGTTCTGAGTGAGAGTTGATGGTGTTGGTCTCTTACTTGTGTCAAGAGGATTTGAGATTTGGTACTTTGAAAGATAAGTTTCCAAGTAACAATGTTTGGTAATGTTGTCTAGATGTACTAGATTTGTACATTCTATAGGTGAAGTTTTTTGTGAAGGAGTTTGATGGATTTCAGGTTGCTGGAGGAATATTATAGATTGTGTTCAAGAATAAAGTGTGGTTCACAAGTCGTCTTTGATTTTGATGAAGTGTGTACTTAATTAATTATTGGTGCTTGCATAGGTAACGACCAACCTGATGTTTACACTACATGCGAAGGATAAATATTCTTTTTGGTAGCATGTGGTTTAGTCGTATTATTGATTTAGGTCCTAACTAAGTTTTTATGTGGTCCACATTCACTTCTATCTTCCACAAAAGTGTTTTGGCCTCGACCTAATTTGAATTTACAAGTTTGTGGTTCATTTGTGACCTTGGAGAGGGTTTCAAGATTGAGGACAATATAAGTATGAGTTGAATTGTTGAAGGAGGTGAAGATAGATGCAAGATAGATGAATGTGCAAAGTGTATAATGTGAGTGATGCAAAATTGAGCAGAGAAGTGTGAACTTTCAAGTGTTGGATTACCAGATGTAGTGAGAAGAAGGTGTCTACAATCATTCAAATAGATTGCAAAGGTGTTGGATATATTGTGGTGGAATATTTATTGCATTGATATCATGTTCTCTATGTAATATTTCTTCAAGCTATCTTCTTTTTGTACTCCAACAGTAAGCCTTGGTTGTGAGCCTTTCTAGACAGTGTGTCTTATTTTGCCAACGAGCCTTTGTAACCGGTTTTACTATTACTTATATTGTGAGCTAATCCTCGCTATGGTTCTTCCCTCATTAGTTTTTCTACATAAATATGGTATTCTCTTGTGTTTGGTGTTGAGTTGTTTAAGTTTTTGTTATCTGATTTTCATTTAAAAACTTCATAACAGATTAAGGGTTTAATGAATGCATGTGGATTTGAATGTTAATAATGGTTTTGGTGTTGGGATAAGATACAACTAATTCACCCCCCTCTCAGTTTTCTTGTTCATTAAACATGTCTTTTTTCTTGGAAGTTTGTCATATATTTTCATTGATGTCACCATTTTGGTTCGGTACTGGGTATTGGTGTGAAGATCATGCTTATCCTATCTGGTATTTGATTTGGTATTTCTGATATGTTGGTCTGGATATCTCTTCCATTAATCAATATGATTTGAGGTTTTGGAAAAAGGATTATAATGATTGGAAGCGCATATAATGTATTCTTACTTGTCCATATGTTTGGGTAATGTATTGACATCGGTTCTTGAGATTTAATTTTAGTATCTAGCTAATCCTAGTTGGCATTATGTTGCACAACACAGATGAATTAATATTGATATGAAGTCGACCCAATCAATACATATGGATACATTAGGTATTTATACAAGATGGATATGGGATGAGAGAAGGAATAAAGAAGAAGAAATTTTAAGGTGAGAAGAAGAAGAAGCATATGTACGAGCGAAGTGTCCAAAAAAATGGTTGAAGATCAACGAATACTCTGAGCATCAACGGAATTGAACCTGCACATGTGGTGTATCTTCTCAGTTCAATTTTGGCAGTTAGTCAGTTTTATGTTTACATTCCTGTAGGCAGTGAGCCTCCATTTTGGATAGTAAGTCCTTGTAAGCAATGAGCTTATATTTGTGGCAGTGAGCCTCTTATTACCAGACTTGATATAACTTTATATACTACGAGTTAATCCTCACCATGGTTTTTCCCTCATAGGGTTTTCCACATAAAATATGGTGTTCTTGTGCTATGAGACTTAATTTTAAACTATTACTTTAATCTACTATGTGGTGTGCAATAAATTTTTAAGTGTTTGTTCAATGTGAATGTGCGGATACTGATTCACCCCCCTCTCAATATCTGGTTTATTCAACAATTGGTATGAAAGCTTTGGTTCCTCTAGAGAAAGTTTAATAGCTTGAGGGAGATACTACAGATTGAACAAAAGGATAAAGAAGATCTTGACAAGGTTGAAATTGAAAACAAAGATCTGAAGGAAAATCTTGATGAAGCAAATGAATGTATCCAGAAATTGAAAGAGCAGTTAAAGAAATTCAAGGAAAGATACAGAGAAGTGAGTGAGGAGTTGAAGCAATCAAATGATGAGAACACCAGACTGAAGTTGAAGATAGATGAAAAGAATAAAGTTGAAGAATGTTTGAAAATAGTAATACAAAGCAAAGATGATGTATGTCGTAGGATTGAACAGGAAGTGATGAGTCTAAAGACAAAACTTGAGAAAGCAAAACTTTATGAAGAGGATTTCAAGACAAGCTCCATCAAGCTTGATGAATTGATAGTAGGACATAAACCTTCTAAATAAAAAAGTGGCTTAGGTAATGAACCTGATGGAAAAATGCAAAATTCAAATATAGTAAATAATCAAAAGACTCAAGAAAAAGGAAAGTAGAAAAAAAAATTGGAAAGAAACCACCTGTCAGACAACCAAATGCACAAAGGTACTCATTATTCAATGGTTTTTTTTTCATGTGAGAAGTTTGGTCACAAGGCAACTGAATGTAGGAGTAGGTTAAATTCATTTTTTGGTCCCTTCTTCGAATAATTCTATGCATGCAAGAAGATAAGACATAAAGCTACTAAGTGCAGATCTTCGGTAAAAATGATGATGAATAGGTTCAATGGAAAAAGGATGAATCAATCATTCAATGGTTATTGTTATAACTGTAACATGTTGGACATAAGGAAAATCAATGCAGAACAAGGATGAATAGAAATCAGACAAATTAGAGAAATATAGTCTGCTATTATTGCAAGGAACCAGGACATATCTCAAAAGTATGCAGAAACAGAAAAGGGAGCAGTTTGCTCCAGTGGAAGATGTGGAAAAGATTGATAAGGAAGGGGTTAAGCAAGAAATGAGAAAAATATGGAAAATGAAAGAAGGATCAAATTCTACTGACGCATCTGTACCCTCATCCGGTGCAGATGAATCCTTCGGGAATTAGACCTAGCTTGGTCTTAGGAGGAGCTTTATTAGAAAATAAACTAAACCCCTAGAAATACAGTGTGGACCAAATGTTGGCACATGGATATGTTGTAAAGAACAATAGGACAGATGCATTGCAAAAGAAACTGGAAGAAAAGATGCAAGCATGTTCATTTGCAAAGTAGATTAGGGTTTCTCAATGTAGATGGAAGAGAAGTTTGTTAGCTTTTTGCAATTAATGTGAATTAGGAAAAAATGATGAAATATAAAGGAAATATCACAAATCATTTTGGTCATAAAATGTATTTGAAGAATTTGTAGAAGCACTTGGAACCTTCTTGAAGCATCTCTAAAGCAATTTGAAGATCTCCAAAGAAATCACTGTGGTTGCTCGATATAGATGACAAAAAATTTCCATCTCGAGGCAGCAAAGGAAACATAACTAAAGAATTTTTCTTGTTAAATTTTTAAGAGCTATAATGGAAATCTCTAAAATGAATACCCCTCTAAAGATGAAATGAGTTGAGATGGATGAGTTTTACCATCAGAAAATAAAGAAATTGGAATTAGGGTTGGAATCGAATGATTTACTGAACATACAAACCCTAGGTTTGGATATATGGGGAGAGTTCTCGTGGTTTACTGAAAAAGAATTGATCTTGTTTCTTCTAAGAAAACTCAAGGATGGTATTATTAGATTGGAAAAACCCTATCTCATTTCAAAAGAAGCAATCGAAGAGTTTATCATAATCTGCGGCATCGAAGAACTTCTTGGATGAAAAACAATAAAATACAAGGAAGTGGAGGAAATGACAGGAGTTAACAAGGATCCCCGAGCACTATCAATCAACACTATTGGCAATGCCTTAGTTAGGTCTGTTGCATACACAATTTCCTATAAAATCTTTTTCAAAAATCATGAAGGCTGTACTTTGGCTTGCAGATTTATCTAGCACATAAAATGGTAAAGGAGAATGTGCAATTTGATCTTTGTAAGCTAATTCTTGAAAATATTACCAAGATTATACAAATAAAACTGGGAAAAGGATATTCATTTCATTTTGGATCCTTGCTTACATGTCTGGTGATTTATTTTTTGAAATATCTACTAAGAAAGAAAGATGTTGAGTGGGAACCCAGGATTCCCATTGCAAAATAGATAATTAGGCACTTGGAAAATTTGGAAGATAAAGCAAGTGCCTGCAAAAAAAATATCATATCATTGCAGAATGTGATGAGCTCCGGTGAAGTCATTGTAAGTCGATTTGAGGAAGGTTCTTCCTCTGGGACGAAGGAATTGGAAGTTATCATTAGCAATTCCCCTGTGGAATCAAAGAAAAGAAAATTTATCTTTGAAGATGTTATTGCTATCTCTGTAGAAAAGAAAGAAGAAGAAGAATCCTTGGTTGGATCTGAATCTTCCAATCCAGAAGGCATCCAGTCCATGATAATACAAGGAAAAATGAAGAAAGTTGGTGATGTATGGAGTATAGCTTCACCCATTGACAGACTTAAAATTGATGATGATTTAGTTGATTATCTACTTCGTAAAGGTATTGATGTATCAGTTGTTTCTGAATTTTACTTGAAAATTTGGTTGAAGTAGTTAAAGAAATAATGTTGCTTGAAAATTTGAGAGGACGCAAATTTGAAGATTTAGTAGAAAAGAGCTATTCAAAGGAAAAGCATAGGTTATCTGAACTAATTACAGAAACAAAAAGATGCATGAAAGAAATGATTGACATATACAAGTATTGTCTCTGGTGGCTTGTTGCTATTGATAACTTTCGAATTAGAATTGAAGCAATAGAAGTTGAAGTGAACAATATTGGAAATAAATTTGATATTTTTGAGGACAAAGAAGGAAAGCAAAGATTGAGAATTGGTGAGCTTCAAGCTGAAATGATCATTATACAAAGGAAAAGGGATGACGTAGTGAAGACTTTCTGGCTTCTTAAGGAAGTGGTTGAGGTCTAGTTAGATCATCTCTCTAGAATATTCTCTGATACAAAAGACTATGAGAAACAATGTTCATCCCTAGATTGGTCATCCTCCTTCACACTGTTGGCTGTATTGGATAGTGTGTGTGCAAGAATGGACTCAACAGTACTGGAATGGATGGAATTGCTTCCTGTGATCAAGGAAAGGTACAAAAAGGTGTTCCGAGTGAAAACAGTTTTTCTGGTTTGAGAAATTGGATACTTGAAAGTTTTAAAGTTTCAAAATTTTGAATGAAAATCTTCAAATATTGGATTGTCACCATGTTTTATTTGGCGACCCTTTTCCATTGATGTCAAAGGGGGAGAGATTTGGATTTTTTATGAATTTTTGTTTTGAAGATTTTTGAATCAGGCTTTTTGCACATGTTGCCATCAATGATAAAGGGGGAGATTGTTGGAAGTTTTTCATATATTTTCATTGATGTCACCATGTTGCTCCGGTACTAGGTACTAGTGTGAAGATCATTCTTATCCTATCCGGTATTTCTGATATGTTGGTCTAGATATCTCCTCTGGTAATCAATATGATCTGAGGTTTTGGAAAAAGGCTTATAACGGTTGGAAGCACAAATACATGTATTCTTAGATGTTCATATGTTCAGGTAATGCATTTACATCGGTTCTTGATATTGCATTTTGGTATCTAGCTAATCCTATCTGACATGATGTTGCACGACACAGATGAATTAATCTTGATATGAAGCCGACCCAATCAATACATATGGATACATCAGGTATTTATACAAGATGGCTACAGGATGAGAGAAGGAATATAGCAATGAAGTAATAAAGAAGAAGCAATGCGAAGGAAAGAAAAAGAAGAAGTATATGTATGAGTGAAGTGTCCAAAAAAGTGGTTGAAGATCAACGAATACTCCGAGCATCAACGGAACTGGACCTGCACATGTGGTGTATCTTCTTAGTTCAATTTTGGTGGTTAGCCATTTTTATGTTTACATTTTTGTAGGCAGTGAGCCTCCATTTTGGATAGTAAGTCCTTGTAAGAAGTGAGCTTCTATTTGTTGCAGTGAGCCTCTTATTACTGGTTTTGATATAACTTTATATACTATGAGTTAATCCTCACCATGGTTTTTCCCTCATAGGTTTTTCCATGCAAAATATGAAGTTCTTGTGATATGAGACTTAATGTTAAACTATTACTTTAATCTGAGTTATGTGGTGTGTAATAAAGTTTTAAGTGTTTGTTCAATGTGAATTTGTGGATTCTGATTCCCCCCCCCCCCCCCCTCTCAATATCTGGTTTATTCAACACTTTCAACTTAGTTTTAGTAGAATAACTATTTTAGGATCTATAATTTTCTCATATTTAAATAATTCTTATTAATTGCTTATTCAATCATTCAAATCCTCAAGATTGTATCACTAGAATAATCAAAATATAAATTATAGGTCTCTTACCAATTTTTGAAATAGCCTATTGACCTAATTTCCATTTCTTCTTATTTTAGTATTTCTATATTTTATTTAGCATCTCGCACACTCTTTTTCTCTCTCTCTCATCTTAATCACTTCCATCATAAATTATAAGGCTCTATCCTATTTTTCTTTCTTATTTCACAATATCCTATTGGACCTTCATCACTCTCATTGTCTATTTTTTTTTTCCAAAGCTTCCAATAATATTAGCAACACCTTGAACTCTTTGTGAAGGAATCTCTCCTAAGTATCTAATGTAAAGTACCTCAATTTTGTGCTCTATCCATAATAACTCCTATTAAATACCTCACAATCAACCCTTTGTTTACAATATTTTTGTAGGCCATGTCAATTCAATTATCTATTTACAAGTAGAACCTTCAAGGTACCAAAACTTGTGCACTAATAGTAGTTGATGTAAATTCATATACAAAAGATCTAATGAAGGATTATCCAACCACATAATGAAATAAAAATATTTTACAATGTAATTGAATGAAACAAATACAATATTAATATGATATTGTATTCATTCACAATCAAAAAATAATTATAATTCTCCACAATGGGCCCCAAACATGCAAGCACATAGTTTTTTTATTATAAATGGGCACAACTGTGTGCAAATTTATAATATAAATAATATTATAATGAAGTGTGTATTGTTGAGACCCAAATCTTAACAACTTGATTAAAATAACTCTATCATATTTATTGGTTTTCAATGATCATGAATGATGTTTATATAACAAAGCCTAGTCCTAGGATCAATCTCAATTGGCCTCAATCAGGTGCAAATCTTGATGCCAAGTGTAACATATAGTCAACCAAATTTGTGAAAGGATATCTTAGAATGAAGGTGGTGATAATAAATCAATAGATTTTTATGTGTTTCATATCATAAGTTCTTCTAGGTCTAATATACCTTGAAATATGTTTTCTTATTTTTATGCATTTTAGAAGGTTATTGAAAACTATGAATAGTGAAGTTGAGTATCTTCCTATTATGCTCAATAGTAAATTTAAAATTGAATTATGCTCTTGTGGTGATTAAAATCTTCTATAAGTTCAATATGATGTTATAGGATTAGTTATGAATGTTTACTCTCAATTGAGAGGTGAAATGTGCAACTATGGATAAATATGGAAGGATCTACAATGTTTGCTAATGACAAGAATGTTATTGAAAACCTACAAACAAGGAAAAAAAGTAAAATAAAATATTTTTGGATGATGTAATATTGCTCTTATACCCTAGAATGATCCTACATTATACCATGGGGTAATTTGAAAAGTGAGTCCCTCATTTTTTGATGGTTAGAGGGAAATCAAGATGGTCTACTACAACATTTGAAATCTAAAATAAACCTTCTTCAAGATTTCCTTTCCACATTAGAAAACATTCCTCATGCTACATATTGATGTGGTATTTAATTCTTCCAATGTACATCTAAATTTCTATCCATTGACTCTCCT
This sequence comes from Sequoiadendron giganteum, assembly GCA_007115665.2. Classification (NCBI taxonomy): domain Eukaryota; kingdom Viridiplantae; phylum Streptophyta; class Pinopsida; order Cupressales; family Cupressaceae; genus Sequoiadendron; species Sequoiadendron giganteum. Next base: position 354,990,450 of record CM021103.1, on the reverse strand, counting down.
TCATGATACTAAGAAAAAATTGCAACATTGATCACTATTGATTTTCCCAATCCTTATAATAACTCCACATCATATGAATCAAACCTTTTTGACAACTCTATGAGGACCAAACTTCTTCATCTTCAATTTATTGTGTGTCCTAACTATAAATATTTCTTTTCCGAGATACACCATTACTTTATCTCCAACTGCAAACTCATTATTTCTTCTTTTCTCATCAACTTTATCATTAGTTCTACCATTCATCTTCTCCAAATGAATATTTGTTTTTTCATGTCCTTAGTGCATGTGTTCTACAAACTATTATACTTTTGTACTTCTTTTCATTTCATTACTAATGTTCCTCAAATCTTAGGAATTCCTTCAATTATTGTCATACACAACTATAAATTCATTCTCCCTATACTCCTATTTATTGAATTATTATATACAAAATTTTCCTATGCCAAAATTATATCCAAATCATGTATTTTATCTCTTGATCATCCTATCTTATCTCACTTTTTTTCTTGATTGTCGTTTTATTTTATCTCATGATCATCTTTGTCTTTCACATATTTCATCTTTACACTATCTTATCTTGTATTCTCATGCTTATGGATTTTGGCTAATGTTCTTGGATATTTGTGTAATGATCTAAAATATAATCCTGCAAAACAGATCTTGTTAGAACATGCATGCAATAATAAAAAAATCATTCAATGGAATGCAAAGGAGAATATGAAAGAAAATGGAATGAGACTAGAATAGTCTCGCCCATTTCTCTCCTCCATGGCTACTTCCATTGTACCTTCTTGAGATTGTTGTGATGAAAATGATGCCCTCGGATTTGAGAGCAAATTCTATAATGCCTAGCCTTAGCAAATACCTTTGAAGGATTTAATGAAATAAACTATGCAAACTAGAAAGTAAATTCTATTATGCAAAGTATTAAATATAATATGCCTAATGTGTGGTAATTTCTATGCCAAATGAGGATAAATTAAATGATTGATCGATGATAAAGATTCAAGAGATAAGATTGATCGACCCTGAAAATGAGATCAAGATTGTCATTTTATAAAAAATGCAATCTTGAATGGACGGACGAGATGAGAGATTGAGAAGTGCCCTAGAATCAAAGGTCAATATTCAATAAGGCAACTCTCATTTAGGGTTAGGGCAAGATACCCATATGTGTGAATAAGATTTAATTAAATAAATTAAATCAAGACTAAATGTGATAGTTGAGATGAAATTAGTAAAAATCAGATGACAAAAGGATGAGATTTTACAAAATCAGTAATTTTAGAAATTACTTGATTTGTAGAGGAATATTTCCCTTTTGAATTAAATTAATTCAAAATAGAGATTTTGTGAGATAATAAGTAATTGATTTTTGAAATCAATTACTAAATGAAGAATCGGTTAGCTATGTGAAGATATTTTTAAATGATTTTCTTTATTTAAAAATATAGAAGTGTCACATAAGGCAATTAAATATTTAATAATAATTATTTAATTTTAATTAAGAGACAATTACTTAATTAAATAAATAAATGAATTTATTTAATTAAGAGAGGATTTAGGAATTAAATCAATATATTTAAAATATATTAATTTAATAACCAAGATGACTTTAATGATAAGGATTAATTAAATAAATTGATGAATTTATTTAATTATTAGAAGACTTTGACAATTAGAGACATATTACAATAAATAAATAAGATTTATTTATTTAATAATCATGAAGAATGAAGGATTATGAATTAATTAAATAATTATGAATTATTTAATTAATAGTTGAATGTGGGTTAGAAACATAATTAAAATGTCATAATTATGCTAGGGAAAAAGGTGATAAAATGTCGCTTGTAGGCCTAAGTCATTTTTAGGTGTCTACATTTGCCCCTCTTTGTCATAATGCAGCCTATCGCATTATGGCAAAGAAAACAAGTCCAGAACATGCCCCAGTGCAAAATAAGTTGACGAAGAATGATGAGGAGGTAGCAGTATGCCCCCTCGAGAGGACAGTTGGGTTCCAAGAACACGGGCGTGCTCTCAAAATTAATGAGAAGACTAGAATATGATGAGACAAAGAAATGGTAGAGAGAAAAAGATGAATGCTAGGATAGAAGGAAATGCAAGTTAGTGCGGAAAATGAAATGGATGTTAAAATCCTTCAATATTTGCCAAGGTGCTAATACGTGTTGCTCGAATCATCATTGGGCGGTAAAAATGACACAAATGGACAACAAACACCAGGGTATAACATAGACCAAGGTGTGCAAGGTCATCCAATTGCAAGACAGACAATTGCAGACAAGGAATGTCCTAATTCATACTAGAGGCCCATTTGCCCCAATCTTTTTGTCAAGACAATCCACAGACAATAGTCAAAGAAAATAAAATAGGTCATGAGACGTCATCGCACCTCTAAATCCTTCAGGGGACATCCTTGAGGTAGCTAGTAACATGACCAAAAGACAAGTCAATAAAAAGATAAGACAAAATAGCCAAAAATTCATAGTCATTTAATTTGTATTGCCAATGTTTGTTTGCCGAAGATTAATTGTTTGAAAGCTTGATAGGTTGATAGGTTTTGACGGCTTGACAGTGCCTAAGATCAGGAAGGACACATCCTGAAAAGGCAAAATGACACTTTGACGAGATCCAAATCCAAGAAGGACACATCTTGAAGAGGACCAAAAAGTGACAAGAGCGATATTTTGACCAATGTTTTGGCAAGCTGACAGATGCTGACTACATAATTGATTGGACTATGTTATCTGATTTGGACTTGATTTTGACATTTGACATTTCAAATGACTATTTTAAAAGATGTGACCAAGATTGACTGACAATTTTATTTTGACAAACCTAAAGGACTAACCTAATGTCTCGGGGATTCAAAGATGAATCTTGCCTATGTAGCAAAGGCGCAGAGACAACGCAGTTCAGACAAAGACAAAAATTGACTGATGAGACTGACTGGACTGACCCGATATGATTGACTTTGACTCTATTTTTGGAACTTTGACACTTTTTTGAATGTTTTTGTGTTTTCTCAGGACAATTTTCAAATTTTTAGGTCTTTTTCAGGACTTTTTCTGATTTTATGACTTTTTGATGTTTTATGAAAAACAGTGACAAATGCATGTGAATGATGTCGACGCACATGAATCTAAGGACAACCATGATTTTTTTGATAGCCAAGCTGAATACCGACGGACAGGTGATGATGATGATGACAATGTTGTTTGATGTGGGAAGGACACATCCCAAAACAACGTGAAATGACAATGTTGTTTGACGTGGGAAGGACACATCTCGAAACAACATGAAGATGACAATGTTATGACAAGAGTATAAAAGTCTACAACAGGTCTAGGGACAAAGCCAAGAAATGTTTTGGATAATGTGCTAGGGTGCCATATTGTTGCATTTGAAATGAATTGGTGAGGACTAAATGGGATGACGGAGGATTTGTAAACCATTGACAAGGGAAATCAAGACGGGTGACAGGTATAAGGCAAGAAAGATTGATGACTTGGACTAGGAGAATTACCATATGGTCTCCAAGGATGACGTTTCATAGTGAAAAGGAGGCTATAATGACATGGTATTTTTTTGACTAGTGTATGACCAAAGGATGGATATGTCAAAAGTTTTCCACAGTCTGATTTGTGTTTGTGCCTTAGTCTTTGTCAAGATCAAAGTAGGTAGAAGAATGGATGAACATGATAGAGCCAAGATGGATGAATGGAAAGATGTCATGGGAAATGCATGGGAGATGAGACAACTTTCCCCCAAGTGTAATGGTCCACATAGATGATTCATTCTACACATGATGCCTGTTTTCCAAGTTTTCATCATGGTACTTGTCTAAAGCGCATGTTTGCCAGGTTTTCACCGTTGGACTATTTTTGATATTTTATGATTTTTTGGTGTCACCAGGACGCCTGTTTGCCAAGTTTTCATCAAGGGACAATTTTTTTATTTTTTATTTTTTATTTTTTTGTATTTTTACATTTTTTTCGGATAGCCTTGATGCTTTATATGACCACTGACTATGCTAAAGCCTTTGACGATGCCGATGTAGAGACTGGTGCCATGACATGCCAATAGTGACCTTTTTGAAGTTGTTGCCTTGTTAGGATGATAGTGCTTGCATACACCTGATTGATGTCATTGTGATCTTTGTTGATACTAGAGTTGGCTTTATCAGAATACGCACATCACGATAGAGTCCCATGAGAGTCCTTATGATAGAGAGTTGTTGCCAAGATGTGACAGATTTTTGACATGGGATGTTTGGACTTTAAGGATGATGTAGGATTATGATGGATGATGGTGGACTTGGATGGGTTGGTTGGATGTTTAGATGTAGCTATTTTTACTCTCCAAACTTTGGGTGTTGGGTTAGGATGTTGTTTGGAACCAACATTTTCATATGTCTTTCTTGATGGCCATTTTGATGGAGGTGGACAAGTATTGTATGTGGAAATCCTCTTGTGCTATGGCTCCACATTTTGATTGACTTTTGAATTTTGCATCTTTTCTTTGCCTGATTCTTGACTTGATCCATTTTGTTTTGGGATCCATTTTAGCTTCATTTGTCCACTTGACTTTTTATCTGATTTGATGGCCTTTGACATTTGATTTTGTATTTTGGAAGGTTTATGCATGATGGAATGATGGTTTGGGGTGTGGAGGGAAGGGGTAGTGGCAACAATCTTATGACAAGGACTACTCATGATACCCATTTTGATGTTTGTATTAGATAAAGTTGCCCCCAATATCGAGGAGGGACCACTAACATCTTTTGATTTTCTGACTAAGGAGTAGCCAAGACCTTCATGTCTGTAATTTGCCTGAACTTGTACGAGTTCCAAGATTCCTTGCTCGTGTAGGCCTAATCCTTTTCCCTGATAATGCATGTTCTGACAGATTTTGTTTGCGATGGGATACTTGTTACTTTGGAAGCAAGATGCTAACCCATCATTATTGGGGAAATTAATGCTTGAAATCTTCTCATCTGTAAGAAATCCTGCTCTGAAAAAGATAGATGATCCTAATTCATAGGATGTTGTAGCTTCACTGACATGTTGGACAGATTTTTGACTGACATCTTTGGTTTGATTTTCTGACATATTAGATTCTGATGATTCTATTGGTGCTTCGAAGTTGATATCAAAACCGTCTTCATGGTCATGGTCATAGAGCCCACTGAATTCATTTATAGCTTGATCATTTGAAAATATGTCCATGCTAGGAGACTCTTGTTGTAGTGGTAGATCATCTATGTGTCCCATGGAGGCAAGTGTCTCATTTTTGGAAGTGTCAATACTTGAAGTTTGGTGGAATCATCTTCAAGTGTGTCATCATGAATGACATATAGGTCAAGGAGTGGATCATTTTGGACTTCTTCAAAAGTAGTGTCTTGATCAAATATGGGCTCCGTTGAAATGACATGATCAAAAATAGGGTCTTGACCAAGGATAGGTTTGTCTTGAATGACATGGTTTTGGATGGAATCTTGACCAAAGATAGGTTCATCTTGAATGACATGGTTTTGGATGGACTCTTGACCAAGGATAAGTTCATCTTGAATGACATGGTTTTGGATGGATTTTTGACCAAGGATAGGTGTATTTGGTATGCCATTATTATCTAGGAGGACTTCTTGAATGGACGCAAAGATGGAGTCATGAAATGGACTACTTTGATCTTGACATGACGGTGATGTTATAATGTTGTGCTTTGGACTTGCCTCTTGACATGTATCCTCAAGTTTAGGAGATGAGATGGAACTTTGGAGACCATGACTAGATATGTTTTCATGACAAAATGCATTGTCTTGAAATGGATCGGTGCATGACAGAATAGGATAGGACATGGAGTTTTGTACTTGGTTGAGAGATGATGGGCTAGAGTAGGACATGAATGTATGACAAGGATATGATGTGGATGGAGGACTAAGATATGACGTGCATGGAGGACTAGCATATGATGAAGGACTAGGATATGACATGAATGGAAGATTTTGATATGGCGTGGATGAAGGACTAAGATATGATGTGGAGGCTTGGGATGGATTAATGGAGGGTTGGTTTCCCTTGTCAAAGTTAGGGTGGGTATGACTATTGGAAGCTTGTTGTGACTCAATGCCATGGATGATGTTATGGGACCCTTGATAGTAGATGGATAGTAGACTAGGACTATTGGACTATTGGTAAGAGGGATGGATGGATGAAGGACTAGAGGGTGAGGTGCGTTTGAACTTGAATTGTAGGTATAGCGTTTTGAAGTCCCTAGCAAGTTGTGCGTGACCCTGACTATTGAATTGGCATTCGATTTGACTAGCAAGCATGTCATCGTGACTTGAAGACATGATAGTGGATGAAATGAGAATAAGACTGTGCAAAGGGATAATGCAACGTGATAAAAGGGGATGCCTTATGTTGAATGATTTTGGGGAAAGGTTTTATAACCACTCAAAGTTTGGCCAAATGTCTCGATTTGGATTGTCAAAGGACTAATTCGTAGGACAAGTTGATAAAATGACAAGGTGAAACTTCCACACTAGGCTTATGAGTTGGAATTAGCTCACCAAAGGACGATGACTTAGGATCAATTTGTTTTTACTTGGTCCAATGACAATGTATTTTTGAGACAAATGGTTTGACAAAGGAAGGAAAGTTTGCCTATCCCAAAGGTGTAAATTTGAGGACTTAAGACTTTGCCTATGATGATGAGGATGACAGATTGCAAGCTAGATGAAGACTAAAATGCAAAGATGGATGACATGGACAAGTGCCTTGCTAGTTTCTGACAGAGACTGGCAGAAAAGGATGTCAGTAAAATTTGATTGTAAAAGTTTGGCCTCTGGTTTTTGATAGGAAATTTTTTTTTCCAAGTGACAAGCAAATGCGTCGTTTAAGGTCTCATATGTGCTGCAGTATCAGATGCATCACTCCAAGAAGCGAATGCGTTGCAGGATTTTGACTTGTTTGCAAATTGGCAAAATACGTTGTTTCAGACTGCAAATGCGGTGTGAAAAATCAAATGCAGTTTAGTCTTAGGCAATTGCAATTCGAAATTGCAAATGTGCCATTTTAGCTAGCAAATGCGACTTAGAATGTTTGGATACTGGAAAATGCGACTCAGTGATAGACAATTGCGGTGCAATAAGGCAGATGCGACTCAGTGATGATCAATTGCGGCTCGAAATGACAGATGCAGGGGGCAACTAGCAAATGCGACTCAGTGTTTGTCACTTGCAGCTCATCAGAGCGAATGCGGCTCAAGATGGTTCAAATGTGGCGCATCAGAGTGAATGCGGCTCGATACTCTGCAATTGCATTGTAGGGAATAATTTTTGTAGAAACCCAAATAGTGTTTTGCAGTTTTGACGAGTTTTTGTGGTTCTAATTTGTGATTTTTAATTTGTTGAAGTCTTTTTGCAAATAGTTGTCAAACACAGATATTAAAACCTTAAATGTATGTGCAAGAAAACTCACTCTTAATGGTCAAAGGGTCATCGTAACAATCACAACCCACATCTTAAAATCACATTGACTCACACAGCCATGTCACCCCCTAGAGGGCGCCCGTGTTTTTGTCTTTTCTAGGTGCGTACTCAAGGTGACGGAATTGGATACTGAGTCCCCTGAGCAAACAATCCGTGGTGATTATATGGTGAGTGTCTTGGGGGGAGATTCTTCCCTCCCCTTGCACCGTGATTAAGACAATGTCTGGTTACTGACACGGTTGGCTACTACACTAGGTTCTTAGTAAGTCTTTCCGTTCAGTGTGGCAATAGATATACTCCCTCGAGAGACCTCCCAACCTTTAGAACAAAGGTTTTGGGGATGGTTATCCTGTCAACTACTGTCAAGTTGGATTTTCATCAACAACTTGCTTTTGATTATAGTGGGTTGGAAACCTTGGCTTTAGGTGTTCCCACTTAGGTCGTTCCCATAGGGTGAGTACTTTTTCCCACTACGGCAAGCCTTCTAAAGGATTTAATAAAATAGGAAATGCATAAAGAAAATGGGTAAGTCTAGTTTTTTGGTCACCCAGTAAAGGGGAGAGCATATACCTATTACCCAATCAAGCACAGTAGATAAATGTTCAGTTTTAAATCCAAATGAAATTTTTCTATTCTAAGTGAAGATATTGCTTTACAAAAACATGGGGTTTATTTTAACCAAACAAAAGTAAATGAAGTGACTATCCTAGAATTGATAAATTGCCAATTAAATTGCCTATCCTAGGATTGATAAATTTTAAATGAAATGTCTACCCTAGGGTTGGTTCATTTTAAACCCAAAAAAAGGAAAGACTGGCCGTAGTCGCGTCGGATCCAGATTACAATTCTAAAAGGCAAAATTTTTACCAGAATTTAAAAAAAAAACAGCAAATAGTAAAATGACCATAACTTTCTCAAATCTTAACAAAATTTTAAATCATTTGAAGTTTTGGAAAGCTAAAAACAAGGCCTACAAAACCTAGATAATCATTTTTTAATTTTTCATTCGCCCATTTTTTTGTGCTCTAAAGAAGACGACGAGATTTTGTGCAAATTCTTGGTTGTAACATGCAAAACAACGAAAACAAACAAGAAAAGCAACAAATCTGCAAAAAACGTGTTCAACAAACTTGTCAGGTTCACTAATGTAATGATCTAAAATATAATCCTGCAAAACAAATCTTGTTAGAACATGCATGCAATAATAAACAAATCATTCAATGGAATGCAAAGGAGAATATGAAAGAAAATGGAATGAGACTAGAACAGTCTCACCCATTTCTCTCCTCCATGGCTACTTCCATTGTACCTTCTTGAGATTGTTGTGATGAAAATGATGCCCTCAGATTTGAGAGCAAATTCTATAATGGCTAGCCTTAGCAAATACCTTTGAAGGATTTAATGAAATAAACTATGCAAACTAGAAAGTAAATTCTATTATGCAAAGTATTAAATATAATATGCCTAATGTGTGGTAATTTCTATGCCAAATGAGGATAAATTAAATGATTGATCGATGATAAAGATTCAAGAGATAAGATTGATTGACCCCGAAAATGAGATCAAGATTATCATTTTATAAAAAATGCAATCTTGAATGGACGAACGAGATGAGAGATTGAGAAGTGCCCTAGAATCAAAGGTCAATATTCAATAAGGCAACTCTCATTTAGGGTTAGGGCAAGATACCCATATGTGTGAATAAGATTTAATTAAATGAATTAAATCAAGACTAAATGTGACAGTTGAGATGAAATTAGTAAAAATCAAAAGACAAAAGGATGAGATTTTAGAAAATCAGTAATTTTAGAAATTACTTGATTTGTAGAGGAATATTTCCCTTTTGAATTAAATTAATTCAAAATAGAGATTTTGTGAGATAATAAGTAATTGATTTTTGAAATCAATTACTAAATGAAGAATCGGTTGGCTATGTGAAGATATTTTTAAATGATTTTCTTTATTTAAAAATATAGAAGTGTCACATAAGGCAATTAAATAATTAATAATTATTATTTAATTTTAATTAAAAGACAATTACTTAATTAAATAAATAAATAAATGTATTTAATTAAGAGAGGATTTAGGAATTAAATCAATATATTTAAAATATATTAATTTAATAACCAAGATGACTTTAATGATAAGGATTAATTAAATAAATTGATGAATTTATTTAATTATTAGAAAACTTTGACAATTAGTGACATATTAAAATAAATAAATAAGATTTATTTATTTAATAATCATGAAGAATGAAGGATTATGAATTAATTAAATAATTATGAATTATTTAATTAATAGTTGAACATGGGTTAGAAACATAATTAAAATGTCATAATTATGCTAGGGAAAAAGGTGATAAAATGTCGCTTGTAGGCCTAAGTCATTTTTAGGTGTCTACAATTCGCTAATGTGTTAAATGCATGAAATTTTTTTGTTGTATACATGAACATAATACCAAATTATGAAGATTTGTACACAGTTGACTTGGGATCAAAGTGTGAAAGAGGTTTATTTAGCTAAAATATTTTATTTTAATTTTATAATTAAAAATTAAGGTCAAAGCTAAAATGATGGCCTCACACCCATAAAAATGACTATGGTTAGACAACCAAGTTGGATCAATTTCTTGTAGGATTGAATAATGGATTAAGATTGGATTAATTCTTATAATCAAACATAAAATCCATTTGGACTAGGATTGCATGTGTGTAAGTGTAGGAATAAGTGATAAGTGTAGGGCTAGGTTATAAGAAAGGCTAGGTACATGGACCCAATTATGCACAAAAATGTGTCATTTGAAGCTCACTGGCTCATCCATCTATCTTGGTTGGCTAAACCATTAATACATTTCCCCAAACCAAGCACAAAACTAAATGAGAAAATACATCAAAGATGCATTTTTCACCATTACATTTTGCCCCACTTTGAAGCGCATTTGAATCTCTAAGTATGAATCATGCATCTCTAACCATGTAGCATTCTCAATCATGCATAAAATAAATGAAACACATGTAGAGGAACATATAGTCTACAAATGATAGAGATTATCCTTCCATGTTCCTTTTTTTGCATATGTTTTTTCATGAATACCTACAAGACAAGGGATAAAAAAATTCCTCATATAGCTTTTGACTCACAAGATGGATTATACACAAATAAGAATGTAAGTGATCATGTATGCCACCTTCAATTGATTTCCCCCATAGGGTGTAATTGATTGAATGGAGATCTTATTAGATATATCAATAGTAAACATAAGCATATGAGACTAGATTGACAATAGAATGCTTTGTGAGACAATCATAATCATAATAATGTGATAAATCAATAACAAATAATAATCATATAAGCATATATAATCATCCAAGTGTTAAGATATCGCAATCATAATTAGAGGGGTTTATTATGAGAAGCATGGCAATGGACTAGAGATGAAATCAAGGATGAGATTATTACCCCCAACTTGGATAAAATAATGATGATTCATCCCTTAATGGTCAAAAATATATATAAAAGTACATCAAAAGATTCAATGTGACATCCATAGATATAAACATGCATTCTCCAATCACAAAGCTAGACAAACATGAACACACATTCTTTAATCACAAAACTAGACAATCTCTTTGAATTATGACATGATTGTATAACATGATCTAATCAATCTCACTCCAGCAAGGTCCCTTGAAATTAATCTGAATAAGTTTGTGCCTAATTATTACATTTAAAGTAAAGATAAAAAATACTAAAGTTTGATGAAAGTTATGTGCAAATTTGAACATCATTGTTTCTAAGATTTCCTAGGAATTATGAGAAGCGTCTCTCCTAAAAGAAAGAAGAATTCTCTAGTCGGTGGAGATGTTTTGGTTCTTTTCATGTATCAGTCAAACATAGATAGATACACATTATTAGGTTGTTCAACAGTCAAGTAGAATTATGTGGATGTTTTGTTTCTTTTGATGTATTAGTCAAAGACAGATACACTCTATTAGCTTGCTCAGCGGCCATGTTCCCTCGAAACCAGTGATGATTATCATTGATCTTGTGAAGAAGAATATATTGTATTGGTTGAATAGAATGGAGGTGAAACAGAAATTGAGCATAACATTATTGGGAGATTTGATTTGATTCGGTTAGACTGAATTCAAGTTGAACGAGGTGATTGTAATTTGTTTAATGGTGGATTTGTTGGAAGACGGAGAGAAGCTGGTGAGCATTATGAGTTGGTGGTGTATACAAAATATTCGGGAGCCCAAAAGCTGAGCGTATAATGTTGTAGAAAGTTGAAGCAACTTTGATGGTTAAGCGGGCATTAGTGATGTCATAATCACAGTGGGAGCGTAATGATCGGAAATTGATTCCAATCCCCATCTCCATCTCTATCATGGTGTGGGGAAGGACAATAATGATAAGCGAGGCAATGCCCAATGCCCATTAGCATTACCACTTAAGGCATTGGAATGGGGGACGTGAAGGAAGTCAGGTGCATGCGTACGCGTGCATTGTTGGTCCACCTGTCCAACTGAATCAAATAACAAATTATTCCCCGAAACCCATGTATTGTGAGCATGTCCTCTGCCATTTCCCCCCCTCCACGTCAATCGATCCATGCTCTCTGACACACAGTATCATACTATCAGTAAGTACTCGTGTGAGCGTAATAATCAAAGGAAGCTAAGCACAACCAGACAGTGATGCCATCTACAACTATTATCATTAACACAGACATGAATGTCATATAAACGACAGGCTATTTTTTATGGCGGTATGACAGTGCTTTTGACATGATGGTGGGTTTCTGATTTTGTTCATCATCTGTGTCTTCTTCTCTTGTCATACTGCTCTTCATTTCTTAAACATAAATAGTTAATCATGTTTTTTTGACAGGATTTTTTTAATGTAATTTTGGTTAAAATCAGTTTGGAATTGGTCTTATTTATGACTCTCTACATTTGCTCCTTTGATTTCCCATCTTCTTTTCCTATTCTTCATTTTCTCTCACCTTTACATCCATTTTTCTATTACACCTCTTATTTTCCTTGTGTCCTTATGTTTTCTTTAGTTTTTTTTGAGCTTACCAGTCATGATTCATACCTTCCTATTATATTTTCTCATACTTTTTTGGTTCCCTCTTTACTTTTTAAGCTTACCTAGTCATGTTCGTAACTTCTCATTTTATTTTCTCATGTTCTTTTGTTCCTTTTCATTTTAAGATTGTTATATATTTATTTTTTTTGTTATGACACTTTACAAAAATGTTTGTTCACATTTTTTTTCATTTTTATGATTATGATATTTATCATTCTTTTCTCACATGGTTATGTTTTATATTTAATCTTATTTTTTATAATACAATCCTAAAGTTATCTTCCTAGATTGAGGGACACCATTTCTTCCCTATTTCACTTTGAGCATTTATTTTGATATCTTTACATTAGGGGAACCATGTCTTCCCCATAGCATTTGAGATTTCATATTCATATCTTTATGTTGGGTACATTAAGTCTTCTCCATAGCATATGAGTATTCATTTACATATCCTTACATCAAGGACATCTTATCCTTGTCTAAGCATTTTAGCTTCAATTGGCATACCTTTACATTGGGAACATCATATCTTCTTCATCCCACATCAAACTTTCATTGCCACATATTTACATTGAGGGCATCATGCCTTCCCCTATATTATTTGTGCCTACATTACCTTATTATTATTTAGATAGAGATACCACTTTAGGGTAGGGTTATATTTCCCTCTCCATTATTTTCTCATGATAGCATTTCTTATCCCATTTACATTAAGGGTCATTGTGTCTTCCACCACCATGGCCTTGAAATTATATTCCTAGATCTATGTTACAATTAGGGACCTATTGCCTTACCTTTACCATTGTGTACTCAAAATCTTGGATGTCACATTGGGGCATATATGCTCATTCTAGTGCCTTTTATGTACCTACATGCTTTTTTTTACTATTGAGGGCCACATCACCATTCTCATATCATCCACATTAGGGTCAACCTTATACATTGAGAATCATCTCAAGCGTATATGATTTCAATGGGCCTTAATCTTTTTGGATATTTTACAAGCTTCTTACACAATATATTCATAATATTTACTTCACATTATTCATATTCTTACATTATTATCTTTATATTATAATTACTTTCATGTACTATTTTTCTCTTTTCAAATTCCTTGAATCTTATAAATGCAACTAATTGTAGGGACATGTCCTGGGCATCAGTAACACTCTTATGTTGAGATTGCAAATAGTTATATGTACCTAGACACAAATATTCATCATCATGATTAGATGGACCTTTATCACATGGAATGACAATGTTTGATATGCCATATGGTAGCACTTTTATCACTTTTCACATAGATGAAAAAATTCTAACCCTATCTCTTTTCCATGATAATTGACAATAAGATTTATTTTATATTTATTATTATTACAACTATATTAGGGTAATATCCTCAATGGATCCTAGTTAGATCTAAATATTTATTCAAAGGTAGGTTAGATATTTGTTACATCCTCAAAGTGAAAGAAGGCTTGTGTCCCAAAAATAGGCAAGTGTGTAGTAGATCCACGGACTCATTTTTCCTAGGTATATCCTTAGTCTCTAACTTGATTGAAGAAATGTGAACAAGCAACTACTCAAATAGAGGTTATGAATGTAGTGGATAAGATTATTAAGTTGGGAACTATTAGCAGTACCTATGGAGGAAATGAGAGGTACTAAGTGGTTTTGTGATCAATCTAGAGTAGGACCCTATGCCTTTGCCTTGACCATGGGTGGCTATTGATGTGCATGTGACAAAGATGCGCATTATGACCAGATTTCTTCTCAATCCTTTTTATCCTCTCTCTTGCACTCCATTTCATCCTAAATGAAAATTCTAGTATTTCCACACTTGCACTTTGGAGATGTGATACTACTTTTCCCTTTCCCTCATCACACTTTATGTTTCATTATCTTATTTCTTTGGCAACAAAATTTTATGGCTAAAAAAGGGTAATGGGAAGAGTCATGGTATGAACTAGGTTTTCATCCTTCATCCTTACAAGTTATTCCTATGCATATCACTTATCCAAAATATCTAGAGCTATTTACTTAGCTCATGGTATCCTCTAAAACTATGATAGCTTGCATACAAATGATGGTGAAAAAAATGGAAGGTGAAATCCATGTGTTTGTCCATAAGATAACCTGTTGTGCACAATAATCTCCCATGGACTATAATATGAGCACCCTTAAATCCATTTATCCATTTTTTTTCCATGCACTACACTATCCTTAGGATTTTTAGGATACAAGGAAAATATAAGCAAAGTTCATTTGTGAGCTCATTGCCTCGTTGTTAGCATTATCTAATGGGAATACCATGATAATATAGCATGCATAAAATTGGGATCGCACCATAATGAAACTTATCTTTTCCCTCATGATTGCATTGATAGAATCTCTACATGATCATAGATGACATGTTTGTCCCCCACTTGGTACTTTGCATATGCAACTAAAACTTTTTCATCATGTGGGGTGGATTTGTACAAAAAAAATTATCCAAATAATCTTGCAAGCTATGTCCTTCATATGTAGGAAATAAATCCAAGTTGACTATTGTGATGACTCTTTGAATCAAATTAAGTACACCTATGCAACATCATAATTTTGCCTCAAATACCTTCAAAAATCAAGGAATCTATTAATTTCATCTTGTCAAACCTGTGTGCATGGAATGTGTTATTCATGGCGAGTCTCATGACATTTCAATCATAAATTACATGCAAAAAATCATTATGGGCTTCAAAATAATGATGATCTTAAAAATGGGTATGTGCAAGATCATGATGGGCCAAAAAGTGGTGATATGTAAGTGATATGATGGCCCATGTGGCTGACAACTTTTTTTTACCCAAAATTGATGAAACAAGAAGGGTTTTTAAAAGAGATTCTCAGATTTCCACCAATATAAATTATTCTTTAATTTGAATTTAATAAATTATTATTATTCATTTTCTATTTGAATTACGACTAAAGTCATGATTGATAGGCTGATTGAAAAAAACTATAGCTTTCAAATGGTATCACATTTTTTGACTCTAAAACATGCATCACATTCTATGCTTCGCATACTATAGGATTAAAAAAAAATGAATTTCATGAAGTTTTGACTAAGTTAAGGTGGTCAGACATACGAGTTTTTATATTTTTTAAAAGTTGTAATAAAAAAATCATAATTAATTATTTACTTGGGAAAAATCACAAAAAAATATGCATCACATCAGGACATGAGTCCTCTACTTATATCTAAAATCTTATTAAAAAAATTATCATTTTATTGTGGTTAGGGTGGTCAGACTGACACCTACTTCTTATTTTTCCTTGAAATTTAAGTACTACTACATTGAAATTTCATATTTTCACCAAATAGATTTTAAAAAATAAAAATAAACCTAGTAGTTTAGAAACTACATTCAATTTGCTACAGATTCTATTCTTACATATTTTTGAAATAAATAGATAACTTATTCAAATTTTTAGGTCAAGTTGCCTAACTCTAATTTTCTAAATTTTCATCAACACTTAAGGGCCTATTTTTCCCATGATGATCTTGCACATACCCAAATATGCCATATTACTTGGATTAGATTTATGTGTATTGGTGTCACACATATATAAAATTATAATCATTAGGTGCATTCAAATCTAGTTCCACATAACTAGTTGGATATAAAGTAGTCATCCCTATGTAATAAGAAAGTTGTACACCATCACTATAGCTAAAAAAATTACAATCATATTATGCATGCACAATACTCCTATTGTAGGGACATATAATCCTCTTCTATAATATATTTTATATGATATCATATGGTTCTCAAAAATTGGTGAAGATGGATTTGTGTCATGAATAGATGACCTTGGGGGTGAACCCACAAAAGTGGTTTAAAATTCAAATGAGGAAGGAAAACTTCCAAAAAATGCCCCCACTAAAAAAAATTAATTTTGAGGGGTTCGAACGAACTCAAGGTTCAAGCAAACCCAAAAGGGGTTTGTTCGAACCAGGGTTCAATCGAATCCCTTTGAATATGGAAACATGTGTTTTCCATTGTGGAAGGGGGTTCACTCGAATCCTAGTTCGACCGAACCGGGGTTTGAGCGAACCCCCCTTTTCCCACCTTCCCACCCTCTCTCACAAAAAACTTCCATATTTTTTCCCTTCGAAGTGCAAGTTGAGGATGAAAATGGAGGAGACTTCATAGACCCAACTGAAAGATGGTAGTTCTTAGAACGAGCTATCCAATGAATATAATTTTAATATGTTTCTGGTTTTATTATGTATGTGTTTTTTTAGTTTTATTAAACATAGGTTTTTCACTGAAAATTAAGCTCTTTTTTTTGCACATGTGGAAAAATAGAAAATTATCAAAATAAAAATTTTTAAAATATGTTTGTGCTGGGTATTGATGTCCTTGATCCATTAAAAAAAATAAAAATTGAATTTCGATACATACATAAAAAATTATGTTGTATACAGTCCGCCTATGTCTGAGTTGCAATTGGTTTGACTTTGAAACTTGATTAAGGAAAAAATATTGAATAAAAAACAATGAGACCAAATGAAAGTGCTAGATATCGTAGTTACAAATCTAAATTCGAAAAAATTAGAATTTAATCCTTCATACAAAAAAAGTTATGTTGTATACGGTGGGCGTCACTTTTTAAAAATGTTGTTTTCTAAAAAAAACCAGTTTTCGTGGGAGATGGAAAAAGAAGTGCAATCCGATTTCAAAAAATTTGAATTTTTTTTTTAGAATCTACAAACAAAATTTGATGAGAATCTAGTTTGGATCATCTTCAAATTCCTCATGGTTTAGCCACTATAGGTGCCCGAATGTGAAGATTTAGTTAAAAATAATAATTTCAGTGTCCAGCTTGGCCAAAAATTGTAAACCACTATTGTGGGATCACCCTTGGACATTTCTTATGTATTATTGTCTTAGTTGAAAAACCAAAAAAAATTATTTATAAAAATTTCAATTACAATAGCCTCTAAGGAACTAAAATCACCAAAAGGAACTATACCTTAAGACTTAGATAAATGGATATGTGAAATAACTAGTTGCAATAACCTTACAAGAATTTTTTTATCAAATCATAACCTGCGACCACTCCACATATGGTTAGTCTTATGCCATTCACTTTTCTTTTGAGCATTCTCCCATCTAACATGTTGAAAATTATTACACCATTAGCTACAATTTATTGTAGATTATATATGGTCATGTAGCCACTACATCTTCAACTTAGTAGGGTGGTGCTAGAATTGGATATTAAAAAGGACCATCAAACTCCCTGTTTGAAACTCAAGTAGTACTCAATTTAGCCATCGTGCCACTAGTTTTGGCTCCATTTTCCATGTACTAGTTCCATGACACTAAAAATGGTTCCCTTCAAGACCCTCCAAACATTTTACTACTCATCAAGGTACAAAATATATGTAATCCAAAAACTTAGTATTGAGAACTCCATCAAAACAACTACCTCTTTTCCATACACCAATTAAGATAGGGAATATCCAAATATTTTCTTAGAGGGTGTGTGATACATCGATAAAAAATCAAGCACTCTTTCAACCAAAACATGGAAACCTAAATCACAAACTTCTATTAAAATATGACCTAGTTTTTATTATATGATTGAACCATACCATTGGCCTACAAATGATAGGGTGTGTTGTTATGATGCTAGATCATGAATGTGAATAATAGTACCTAACTATTGAGCTAATGAAGTGTGATCCATGATCACTTATAAGCTTAGTGGAGACCCAAAACACAAATATCAAGTGCACTATAGTATTTTTTATCTAATCCTTTTTCAATGTATCTTTAGCTCATATAGTAAGGTATTTAATGACTATTATAATATATCATATTCTATTAGATCACACAACATATTTGATGAGTCCCGTAATGTCAACTTTTCCCATTTTTAAACTCCTCCTAAGTTAGCACTAGGTTAAATGAAATCTCATTCCTTTAATTCAAATTTCTTATGTGTTGATGTGTCTCATAAATAAACACAAATTCTTAAAAATAATCTCAAAAAGTTAGCCACCAAAGACCAATATTGAGGATAACTTGCATGATGGTGCACCCTTTATGGTGACCTCTACGGACTTCCCTTCATAAACTCCATGCAACGTGGATGTATTCCCATGCTCAAGAACATGATTACATAAAACTTCATCTAAGCCCATTTTTTGCAATTACTCATTGATAAGATAATAAGGTGTTGCACACACCACTAATATTTGAATTATGTGACCATGTACATGTGGAGTATTTTTCCAAAATTCGTGAATGTCATGGTCACTTCTATGCCTTTGGAGATGATATTTATCCAAAATAATTATGTGTATAGAATATCACCTTAAATAGGTACAGTACTAGATCCACCTATATTAATGCATGATAAATGGTCTAGTCACATATGGTGTTTCCCTAGTCTTACCATAATAGTGAAGTCAAACACTTGTAATAGAATAATCCACTTGCATATGTGACCATGTAACACACGGTTATTCACCAATTACTTCAATACTTGGTTATTAGTGAAGAAGATAAATAGTGTGTGCAAAATGTATTCTTATAATTTTATAATTCATACACCATTATTAATGCCTCATGCTCTACTATGGTGATTACATTCTATTGCACTGAAATTTCATGTAATGAATTACTAAATGGGTATGTAAATGTTGCAAGAATAAAATCATGACATGATAGAGAATAGAGGAGATATTTAACATGAGAACGAGGTGTGGAGATAATACCCTATAAAATATGTAAAATAAATGTATTTTAGTAGTTTAGGAGTAGAATAAGAATAAATCCTACTAAATGCACAAAAGATGGTTTTCAATTTTAAATAGAAATGAATGAAATAAGAGAAAAGAAAGTGAACTTATAGGTCATGAATGAAAAAATAACCATTATAAATTATAAAAGAGGAGCAATTTTTTATATAGGTCATTGTTAAAAAAAAGTGTGAAGCATTGTGTAAACATGTTGAACTAAAAAGCTAGGGAAAA
The DNA here is from genome assembly GCA_007115665.2 of Sequoiadendron giganteum. Taxonomy (NCBI): domain Eukaryota; kingdom Viridiplantae; phylum Streptophyta; class Pinopsida; order Cupressales; family Cupressaceae; genus Sequoiadendron; species Sequoiadendron giganteum. The sequence continues at coordinate 354,970,810 of CM021103.1, read as the reverse complement.
GCTAGGGTATCGAGCTAATGTTATTGAGAAATGAGTTAAAATAAATATAATTGAGGGTTGATTATTGAAGTTTGAGTAGAAAGAAGAAATGGAAATAATTACATATCCAAACTTGGTTGAGGTAAAGGACATTCCATGGTTGGTATAAAATAAATATCATATAAATCCATAAAAACTGACCTAGAAGATGATTTTTCAAATGGACTAGCAAGGGTGGTCTACACTAAGGATGATAATAAATACATAATAAATAATCTTACAAAGATATACCACTTAATGTTTTGAGTTGAATGAGAAACATTCACTAGGGTTAAGCCCAATGAAAAACATTGAACATTTTAAGTATAATAAAATTAGGGATTTGAAATAAGATGTATGAGGGGTTTCTAAATTTTAAATATGAACATGCATAGATTAATCATATCGAGTAAAATCCATGGAGATTTTAGGTTTTTTACAAACCATAAATATTAAACAAAATATGTCATTAAATTGGTAACTATTTAATGTGATAGGGGAGAACTACAAAAGAGAATTGAGAACAAAAAAACAATGGCTTTGACAAGAACCATGTATGATCGAAGGAACTTGGAAATGAATTAAATTTAAAACCCTAAAGTTAGATATGTTACAAAAATTATTACACATAAAGTCTCTTATGTATTGTTATAAAATATATGGTCATCAATACTTTAATCTTCATATTAAACGAAATGGTGTTAAAAGGAAGATATTACAACCCATGTGAGACTCTACAAGAATAGATAATATAGAACATCATCAAAAAAATATAAGATCTTACATGAGTTTATGTATTGACCTCAAATCACATGTTCAACCCTATATTTCATAAGTGAATTATTTGATTGGGAAGATTCATTTGGAGAATTGGACGACCCATATGGTGCCAAAAATTGGAGCATATCAAATATTGCCTAGTAGAAACTATGTATTAACATGTATTTAATGTGTTCTTCAAAAAAATATTCAAAATGAGAAAGAACGAAAAAATAAGATAAAATTGTTAGTAAGTATGAAAATGAGGTGGTCTTCATAGTTGACATAGACTAAATCTACCTTTGTGTCATAAATCCTACAACTACATGGTCACTCATCCTATGAGGTTCAAGAAACACATGATTCTAGAATCCACTACTAATTTTTATGTGAACTCCTTAAACACTATAACACGAAATAATTTAGAACATGGAAATAGTTCTAGGACAAGAAAATAAACAAATAAGTAACAATAACTAAAGAGAATGAAAACGTGCAAGAAGCAAAGAAAAATAAAAATTCCCTACCCCTAAAAATAATTGATAAATTTAAAACACTAGAGAAGGAGAAAGGGAAGGAAAATTAGAAATAACCTAGAAGATTAGATAGAATGAGTACATCCAACATCTAGCTGTACCATCACTACCTAGAGATTTTGAGATCAAGGAATCCAAAAAAAAATCCCTTGGGAGAAAATTAACTAAGAGAAAAAGAGAACTATAATATAAGGTGAAGAGAGAGAAGAGAAAAATAGAGTATGTTATGGCACAACATAGAGAAGAAGTATTTATCTCATTATAAATAACCCCATTACCAACTAGTTCACCCATAAAATATGCTTCAAAGGTGTCATAAGGGGGGAATAAATTATTAGGAAAATAAGCAATGAATTAAACTAAATCAATTCAAAACAAGATTAGATTCCAAACCCATACTCATAAAATAAAGTTCTAAAATAACTAAATCAAACAATGTAATCCAAAATCAATATCTTCAATTGGGGGGAGAATAATTTCATGGAAATATAAGTGGCTCTCTTTTGTAGGAAAAAATTAGATGATAAAATCAGTCCTTAATGCAATTCCAATTTATTTAATGTCTATGCTTAAAGCTCTTGTAGCCACATTAAATCATCTAAAATTAGTGTTACACTCCTTTTTGTGGAATGATAATGTGGGGGAAAAGCAAGAATTCCCCTTATAGCTTGGGACAATGTTTGTCTTACAAAAGATCTTGGTGGGACTGGAATAAGAGATATTAAACTTCAAAACCTTGCTCTAGGAGCTAAACTAACCAAGATATTATATCAAACTCCTAATTCCAAATGGGGGAAAATAATGTTCTCTAAATATTTAAACTCCCTCCCTAGGGAGTGCATCTTTACTGCCTCCTCTTTACCTAAGGGTTTTGTTGTTTGTAATTTCATCTCCACTTTTCATTCTATTATCCTTCCTCACCTTTCTTGGTTGATTCACAATGGTCAGAAGGATAAATTCTAGGAGGATGTTTGGAATTGTTACCCGATAATTTATCATCTCAAAGATTTGGGTCCCTTGATTCCAATGCTATAGAATCAATGGGGCTCAAAAGTGACAGATTATTTTACTGTGGACTTCTCAAACTTGATCCCTAAAATCAAGTGGAAATCTATTGAATCTCTCCCCATTCCTCTATCTCTCAAAGTGGCTTTTAAAGAGGAATTAGCATAATATCTATTATCTACTTGGACAAGGAGGATGTATTAATTTGGACTAAATCAAAATCTGGAAATTATACAGTTAAGGAAGGGTATAAGTCCCTCTTTTCTTCTTATTCCAAATCAGAGCTCCCCATTTACCTTTTTTGGAGTGATGCTTGCATCCCGAAGGCGGGAGCTTTCGATTGGGTTTCCCTTCAAGATAGAGTCCTCACGGGGGCTAGGTTGGACAGATTAGGTATCATGGAGGCTTTTCCTTGCATTTTTTGTGGTTACTTTTTAGAATTAGTTGATCACCTCTTCTTGCACTGTCCATTTCATTCTCATTGTTGGTATTGGTTGTTTCAGAAATTGGGTTTGCACTCGTTGATTGGACCTTCTTTGTCTAATTAGTTCAAAGCTTGGCCCCGCTACTTTCAATCCTCCTTTTTTTCCTGTTTATGAGTTGTCTCCCCTTCATTGCTTCTATGGAACATTTGGATTGAGAGAAATAACAAAAAAAATAAAGGTAAACCCTCATCGCTGGAAGATGTGCTTTTCAAATTAGAAAAAGAAATCTTAAAAGAAAAAAAAACTCATATTCTCAAATAGATTAATAATTTGAAAACGTTCTCTTCCTGGGATAGCCACATCATGTCTACCTGGACCTTAATCAAGTCATTTCCATTTCATGTCTCAATTACAAACAAGGCTGAAAAATACAAAGCAAGATTGGAAGCTAAGTGGACCCCCCCTCCACAAAATTACTTTAAATTGAATTTCGACGGGACGTCTAGAGGCAATTCTGGAAAATGTGGGATTGGTGTTGTAATAACAAATTCCGATGCAAAAATCTCTAAAGCAGCTTGCAAAATTTTACCTGATGGCACAAATAATAAGGTCAAACTAGAGGTTCTCAGTCTTGGCTTGGATCTTTCTCAATCTCTAGGAATTAATGATATTGTTGTGGAAGGTTCCTCCATAGTTATCTTCAATTCAATCACTAAAAAAAAATCGCATGTTTGGCAGTTGCAATACCTCTTGGAAAAAGTTCTCCTCCAGTTATCCATTTTTAATAGTTACTTGATATCCCATTGTTACAGGAAGGAAAATCATGTAGCGGATTTTCTTGCTAAAAAAGCAATTGATGAACATTCGTTATATAAAGAGCTCTCGGAGAATGAAATCCCCCCCTTAATAAAGCATTAAACCACTTGAATTTATATGGGGGATTATTTTAATGTTTCTTCAAATTCTTGGATTTCAATGTGTTTCATAGGGTCTTGCTTCTAGTTCTTAACTTCTTTGTTTTCAACGGATTGACTATTCACATGCTTCTTTTCACATCCATCTTCCAATATTTAGCCTTGATTATTCATAATAGTGGTTTCCTTTTATGGCAAAGATCTCAGTGGATTTCGTGATCATTGGTATCTAGTCTCGTACATTCTGGCAAAGATCCATCCATTAATGCAATCTTTTCCATCCCTGTATTTTCTCTGCTTCAGGCCTTGATTGGATGGCTCCATCCTTTTTTCACTTGCATCATATTCTTGCAAATCCATTCATTGGGGAGATGTGTGCTCACTTGTTTTTGGCTTTCTAATTAATAAGTTTTGCAATCATTTCATATAGTGATTGAGGATCATGCTATAGGTGACTTGTGTAAGCTTGCTTTGTTTATCATATTTACAATAAATATTTTTTGTTCACAATAATGATTTATTATATTCGAGGTATTCTCATGTCCCTCTATCAAGCTTCCCTCATGTGAAATTATGGTCACATCTTGAACAATCATAGTCTGTTATACTTAGGGCTATCACTCGCACTAATTAAAATATTTTCTCCTGCAAAGCCAACTTATTTGATCCTTCACATGTGTTGATCTTAATTTTCTTTGATTGTTGTTGGGTATTTAGGTCTGTAATGGACTTCATATTATTGTGTCTCATTGTGAGTTCTATAGAGTTTTTTAGCATTATGCAATGTCTTCACATTTTGGTGATGATTGGTACATAATTTATTTCTTACCTAAGGGAAAAGTGTTCAGTAATCCCAACCCGTATGATCATGAAAAATTGGGTAAAGTATTTTTTTTGGATGATGCATATTCTTTTTTGGCTTGCAAAAAGGTGGTGGGATCCCATTGGTTATGAAAAAATCCTAATGCAACCTATTATGAAGTGCTTTCTCACTTCTTTACTATATGCATGGATATTCTTTTGTATGCTGAAATGGTTATGGTCCTTGCTTCAAATTTTTCTCAACCAAGTTTACTCTCTGACTTGGAACTTCGTAAAGCTCTGGATAATTATAATTTTGATTTGGGTTTTTTTCCAATTGGTGGCTTTATTTCTCATTCTGACCTAATTTCTAACAATGTTTGTGGAGACTTGTTGTTTACTCTCAAGTGTGGGATCTCCTATGATGATTTTTAAAGGACTGTGCTGGACTGTAATGACCTGCATTAAAAGGTTTCTCCTGAAATACTTGCGGTTGGGGTTAATATCTTTCTTGTATTGAACTTTTTTTTTGACTTGGCAGCAAGATCTTTGCCTTCAAAGCAGATTTCAAGTTCCATTTCAAAAAAGGTGGAGGAATTTAATATGTATAAGTATTTTCCTCCTTCACATTATGCGGCTAGTTCATCTTCTAGCTCTCATATGAAAGAATTGCAATAAGCTTTTCTAAGCCCATTTTGTCTTTTGGGCTCTGCATACTTGTCTAGTCTGAACTAGACTGGGGGATGGTGGGTGGTCATAATCTTTCTTCTTTGGGTTTGGTTCTAGTTGGGTTTTTAATATGCATTTTCATACACTTTGCAAAAATTGGGCTCTCCTATTCTTAGGAATGAGTTTTATTTTGTACTGTTGTAATCTTTATCTTCAATAAAATTTCAATGGCTTAGCCACTTTTATCGATATATATATATATATTTGGGAGAGTTAATTATTGAAATTTGGAATTGAATATTGAAGTAAAATTTCAATTGCTTTAATGCATGAATGTAGGTGATAAAAAAAAAAAATATTACTAATTAAATAAATAATAAAATATTATTATCTTGATTTTATTCTTACAATTAAGATTTGAAATATGAAAATAATAATTTTGTAAATATAAGGTTTGGGTGAGTGTAGGATCATGGGGTTCCAAAAAGTGGTAATATGACAAAAAGTGGTTGACGACTTTTTTTATCCGAATTTGATAAAACAAAAAGGGTTTATTGAGAAAATTGTCAGCTTTCCACCAATATGAGATATGCCTTATTTTGAATTTAATAGATAATTATTATTGATTTTCTACATGCATTATGACTGTCCTGATTAATAAGATGATTGAAAAATATCTATAATTCTCAAATGATTTCACATTTTTTGAATCTGAAAGATGTGACACATTTTATGCTTCCCATACTATAGGATAAAAAAATGAATTTCATAAATTTTTGACCAATTTATTGTGGTCAGACAAATAAGTTAATATTTAAAAAGAATTCTAATAAAAAATTCATAACCAATTATTTACTTGCAAAAAAATTACAAAAAAATGCAGCACATCCTGGCATGTGTCCTCTACTTATATTGAAAATTTCACAAAAAAAATCTTGTACTTAGGTTAGTCAAACATACACCTACTTTTTTTTCTAAAAATTTAGTACTATTGCATTAAAATTTCAAATTTTTACAAAAAATATTTACCTTTTTTGCAAAAAATGACTAGTATCTTAGAAACTACATTCAATTTTCTACAAATTTTGTTCTTACACATTTTTCAAATTATGTCAATAACCTATTCAAATTTTTATGTCAAAATTCCTAACTATAGTTTTATGAGCTTTCGTTGCCACTTAAGGGCCTGATTTGGACCCCCATGATCTTGCATTGACCCTTTTTTTAATATAACAAACTTTTTCATTCTACCAAGAATACACACATTTTTTTGGAATGACTAAAGATTGAATATTAAAGTTCTTTCTTCAAGGAATGGCTAAAGATTTCAAGGATTGTAATTGCAAGTATTTTTCTTCTTCGTTCTTGTTTCAATTGCTAAGTCATTGAGGTAGGAACTTGAAATATATTGGCTAGGATATTGACCCAAAATTCTAATTTTTAAAACTCAAGTTTCTCCCACTAGTTTCTACATTTCAAATTTCTGCTAAAAACCCTATTTCTGATATAGAATTTTTGATTTGAAATAAGCAGGAACAAAAATATAAACTCATCCAAAAATGCCTCAAAGAATATGGTGAATATATCTAACATCAAGCATGACTGTAACCAAAAATAAGAGGCACCAATTTACCACCCTAAACATGCAAAATCTAATAAACATTTTGTTTAATTGTGTTGCTACAAAATCAGACCCAACATCTATGCAAGTTCACCATGAAATGGGCTCCAAACATTCCCAAAAAAGTATAGCAATTTGTTGATATAAAGAAACCCTACTTATAAGCCAAAATATGCACTGAAATACTTATTTACCCTAACCCTAGTTGGGAGAATTTCTCTAACTATCAAAAGATGCAAAGATGAATATAAATGTATGGTGAAAATACCTCCAAAACATGCCTAGAAATATGCTAAACATAATTGAAATAAACCCTAAGGGTTTTACATACTAAACATGTAAAAATGGCTACCAAATGGCACCAAAATGAGGGTTGGAAACTATTGCACAAGTGAACACCAATGATGCCAAAATGTTGCTCCCAAATAGGAAAATTAAATCTACTTTGCTACTAGTACAATTTTGAAGAAAACACAACATCAAACTCTCTCCAAAAGCCCAAATTTTCCCTTCAATGCTAGTCGCCCTTCTTCCCAACTATGACCCACCACTTCTAGGTCCAAACCCTAGTCATATCACCCTCCAAAATTTTCTAGCTATTTGGATCCAAAGATCTGATTGGAATTTATTCTCTTCTTATTCAAATGATGCCAATAAAGTACAAGAAGGCCTCTATTATGAAGCCTTCCCAAGATGAATTAGGTTTGCATCCAATTCACCTTATATTCTCAAGGGTTTTCATCCTTGGAATATGATACAAATAAATTATAGACAAAAGGAATAAGATAATATGTTGGATGATGAATAATCCTCCCAAAATGAACTTATATTTATAGCGAACTCCTCCTTAACTCCCACAAATGGATGACCCAATTTGGGCGCCACTTCTTATTTTAAAATTGCTTTTTATTTTAATTTTTACTTTTTAAATTGGGAACCAAATTACCCCAATCCAAATTTATTATAATTTTAATTTATTTTCCTCTTATATCTTGTAAAAATGGGTCACCCAAGCCCAATAAAATATATAAAAATATCTTAGGTGCCAAAAATTAAATTTAAATATTATTTCACTTCTTCCCCTTGAGCGCAAAAATCAAGAATAATAAAATATTATTTCTTTTCTTATTTCTCCTTGCTCAATTTAAAAAGGGGTATTACAATCCTCCCTTCCCAAAATTTCTTATCCTCAAGTAATGAAAAGCATACCACTACCTGGATCCCATATCATCAAACTACCACATTCACCAAAATTGAAGAGATAGATGTACCTCAAGGAACTATCAACATCAAACAACTATCAAAATTTGAATTACTCCCCATGAATGTGCAAGAGGCCCCATGTAGGTACATAGAATAACATATTAGCTCCTCTTGCATTGATGATATCAATTAGGAAAATAACCTCCCAATTGAAAATCAGACTCAAGTGAGTGAAAATATCTTTTCCAATGTCATATGATGATAAAGTATCATCCATATGCCCTTCCCCCATGATGAAGAGATGATCCAAACCTCTCCAAAAAACCCAAATAGTTGCTATCCTCCAAGTAGCCTACAATATTTCCATGTGCAATAATGCAAACCAATATTCTCTTAGTTGAGTATGGAGTGGATCCTCACGAACTAGGGTAGGAAGGCCAGGGTCTTCATTCTTTCTTCCAATCCCTATGACATAGTCCAATTTGAACACAAGTATTAGTAACTCAAAACCAAACATTATAGCAATACCTCCATACCTTGTGTCAAAGTGCAGCTTCGCCTCCCAAGTATGCCCAATAAAGGAAAGTTGTAACAACCCCAATGTTATTCTCAGTAAAATTCCCAAGTTTTCACCTCAAGTGAATAAACCATGATGCCAAAACATAGCAATAAAAAAAATTCTTTCCAAAATGTAAATTACATGCATATTTGAAGTAACACAATTTCCAAATTTCCTTTTCATTCCATTGTAATTTCATAAATTCTTCCATAACATAGATTTCATATTGAATGAACTCAAGTATATCATTCATGATTAAAATCTTCCATATAAATGAGTACATGATACATACATAGCTTCTCTATGCTTCATCTGACAATAGATATACAAATTGGTCTTGATGTCACTACAATGGAACATACATTATGGATGTCTCCACTCCCTAGTGTATACACTCTAGCTGTCTCGAATGTGTCACAAACCTCAGCCACCAACTGATGAGGAGAAGCATCACTCAAACACTTTTCCTCCAACCACAAACTCAAATGTAGTCCCCCGCACATTTTTCACACATGAAAAGATGGCCCTACCCTTTGACGAAGAGATTGGTTAGTAAACCCCATAACAATAGCCTATTGGACCTTAGTGTTGTTTCCTACAAACCAAAACCTAATCATACAAAAGCTACACCTACAAGTATAAAAATCTTGAACTAGAGTGCATATAAGGAGCATAGTGAACTAATAGTGTAAACAGTGGCTACTTACACTACTTTGGCCAAAGTATTCTCACCTAGTACTTCAAGTGATAGTCTTCCTATCCACATACACTTCTATAGCTTGGTTTGTATTATGACCATTAATATACTATGCTTAGGTAATGTCCTTCCATAGGTACTCCCTAACCTCAAAAATAACATATTCCCCCTTTTCCCAAAATACTATCGTATCTCTACCAACATAAGCATAAGTTATTTTCCTCCTTCAATGCATATTCTACTTCTTGGGTATAACATACAAGCTTTCCTAGTACATGAATTAACTTTACATAGATAAGCTATTTGCTTTAAAAGACAACCTAGTCTCAAGTATAACTATAATTTATAGTTTAGCTACATAAGCTTCATCTAATCATAGATTAAATCCAAATAACTGACTCCAATCAAGAATATATCACTTGAGTAAGTGGTTCTCATCAAGAGACTATCCACATCAATGAAGGACCTCTATTAAAGAGTAACCATAGCAATAGGTGACTCCATTCGAGAGTGTAGTCCCATTTGTACAAGAGCTATTCAAAGTAGAATCTTGTCAACATTGTGACTTATTTTCAAGAGTGTAAAGCAGCTAACCAAGTAGCTACTTTAAATCAATTGGTAATCCCACCCATAGTTCTAAGTATATAGTCCTCCACAAACCCAAGTGATCAACTTAATCACATAGATGAGTTTTAGCCTAAGTATACCCCAATCCTGGATATAATCAATAATCCACAATTAGTGTAATCAATTAGGTTAACCTAAACCTATGTGTTCCAAAAAGAACAACATACAACCAATCCAAGCAATTTATTCTTAACCTATTGGTTTCAATGGGTAATCAAGTAAATATTCCAACCTAATAGGTTAATATTAACCTAGGTTTCAATATACTTCTCAGCCCAAATAGGTTATTCTAAACCTATGGTTTCATTTGAGTATAAATTAATGATCAAGTGATCATAAATATAGTATAGTAATATGACATCTTATCCTATCATAGTTCATACTATCTCTTGTTGATGCTCTGCTAAACCTTATTATTTTTAATGTCTCTTAGCATCACAAGTTATCTAATACAATAAAATAACTTTGTAGTGAATAACTCTTAAACTATCCTTGTTTAATCATTCCTATTATACTTGCACTATTGAAAAACAATACCTCCTATTGTGGATTAAATACAAGAACCTTACATACAAGCATTAAATAGCCTTATTTTCCTTTCTAGAGAAAATTCTATGTTATCCTAATGCAAGTAATCTCATGCAGAACAATGATGCATTCAATTCTCAATCCTTTGAAAATAAAGACAAAATAGGCAAGATGAGATCCACATGCATGTATTACACTTAACCACTTGACATGACTGGCTACATAGCCTCCAACAACAGCTCCCTAGCTTCACTCATTCTCACAAGTTGATAAAATTCTCTTACTAATAAACTCTCACAATATAGCTCCTCTCAAATGTTCAAGGCTCTCTCAAAAATACTTTCAGCTCTCATAGAATAATGCAATAGAGTAAAATAGTAGAATAAGTTTGTATAAGAGAAGTGTGTCCCAAATGAGAGCTCTACCTCTCTATTTATATAATAAAAATGATATTTTCACAGCCTACAGAAATGGCATGTAAACTAACAACCTTATCCACGCAGTCAACTCACTCAACTCAACTAAAAGGTGGTGAATAAGCAAAGAGTGTACTCAGCATAAAATGCCATAGCTTGACCTCTATGACTAACAACAAATTAAGACTATTTCAATCTGCACGTGATAAAATCATAATCAAATGGTTTCCAAAATGGTCTTCTACAAAAAATAGAACTTCATTATATGGTGTCAAGTATGCAGCCTCTTCCTATTTGTTTAGGCATGACTTACCTCTTTGAAATAGTCTACAACTATAATGCTACACATGCCCAAAGTCAACGTAATCTAAGTTTTGTAGAAAATAGAGTAAAGATTCGCTTGGCTCATAAATGATATATTGACCAATTCCATGCATCGTTGTTACTTTCCCTATTATCATGCATTTTACACTTATTAAGTTGGTGTAGCATTCTCTCACTTCCCTGCCTTCATCATACATTTTCTAAGTTTGAATAAGTCACAACTTATAAAGACAAAGATGCATTTCATAGTATCAACATTATGGTTTATATCAACCTTTTATTGTTGTGAAATACTTCCACATAGTTCAACTTTTATACATGCATTATTCACCTTAAAATACTTTACAATATCTCATATGAAAATCAGCCTATGTTAAATTTATAAATCGACCTCCATGTTGAATATATAAGTCGGCCTTTAAGCATCATAAATATATTTATAGATATATATTAATATTTATTCATATACATATATATATATATACCAACTAATCAGATATATATATATATATATGTATAGGTATATATATCAATATATATTCATATATATACACCATGGCAATCAAGTAAGAATATATTTGATATATGAATGCATACAAACAAGTTAACATTCACGTAATAATCATAATATATTATATATATACACACTCCTCTATATAAGCATCAATGCTCATGTGTGTATATGTATATGTATATATATCCAAACACATATGTACTCATATTTTTCAAATCAATAAAGCAATAATCCATTTTATAATCAAATGATTATGACTAAGTGATATATTCACAATAATATCATATTAAATAGCTTATATACACATATGCATACTTATACATATATCAGTATACATGTATAGTCACTCATCATGTCGACATATACATATATATTGACATTTTCATATACATATGCATTTATGCATATACTTATAATACACACATTCAACCATATAATCAAGCATAGGAACATAAGGAAGAACTCATAAGTTCCAAACATATAAACATCATCCAAGAATGCACTCAAAAGTAATCATGACCCTTACCAATGCAAACACATCACATTAAGGATGACTTACCAATTCCCAACACTATGTCTAGACTCAACCATTCTATTATGAGTGTGTGTAAGATCAGATAGGTTACATTACTAGTTACCCAACCAATCACTTCTCCTGAGTGATACTCCCCCTCCACCTAGAGGATTTGAACTTGTCCCTACAACCAACTCAACACATTTGCAATGGTAGTTAGACGTTCATAATAAATCCATATGCATCATAAACTTTAGCATATTCATATAGCAATCAATGTAAACATATTTACTCTTTCAAATCCATATTAAGCATTTATCAAGATTTTCATATAATACCTACTTTAGTATTTCATTATTTTAGCAAGCATATTCAAATCATGATTGCATTTACCATCCTATTTACCCATGAAGATAAAAGTAAATCAGTAATAACAAGATGGGGTGTGACACAAGTGTCTCCATGGCATGCATCACAAATTCCTAAAATAGAGTAGCTACATACTCTACTAGAGACTCATCAATACGATGAGACTCATCACAAAGAAAACTCTTCAAGTGCTCCACAAATGATCAAAGACCAAACCAAATCTGCATTACCCATATCCCCATCTACATATGAAGGCATAATACTAGTGGCTGATCCACAAAGTGTATGCTCCATAATGCCACCCAACTCTACGATGTGAGCCTTCAAATGGATCTCCAAAAGAGGTAACACTAGATCCTCATAAAGTAAGCTATGTGAAAAAACAAAATTTTTTGAATCATACCTCAAACCTGATTGCTCCACTTGCTTGGCCACCATACAAGGCTCACTCCTCATATGCCACATACTTTGAATATTCTTCACCTATCTCATGACATGTCGTACTAGCTTGGTCCTCTTGTGTCTTGGATACACATATAATACCTCATGTTTGTCTCCCAAATGAGTTCCAACAATAGGATAACTCTTCTTACTATCATCCTCATGAGTAAGAGTAGCCAACTCATTATTATGCAAAACCCAAATACTATTATTCCAAATTAGAAAATTAGAGTATAGTTATCATACCTTTCCATAGTATCTTCATCCTAATTTGCATCCATGATGTGTGCCACAAATCTCAAAAATAGGGCAGCCAATATATTTGCTCTCCTAGCTCTTTGTAATCACCCATCACACATGTCATGTGTCTTCTTCACATCTTCCATAGTATGGTATGAAAAATTATAACCTTTGTGCCTTGAATCCATAATACATTCCATGCATTTAACACTCACATCTTGAGTGACAACATTGGGAGATCCCTTAAACCATTCCCCTCATGTAACATAGTTGCTATCTCATGGTTATACACATAAATATGACTGTTGTCATAAAAAAAAAATCATAACTTTCAAAATACCTCTTTGTAGTGCCTTCGATCACCTCAAACTTCTCCTTCCTCATCGTTTTATGTTCTCCAACAAGTGTCAGTCCAATATGAGTTTCTCCATGAAAATAATAAGCCTTAAGACTAATCCTCTAGGTTTTCATAACATGATAATTTAAAGATAAGGGATTGTTGTCATACATCAAAAAACTAGTCCTTGTACCTTATGCTTTAGTGTGATATTTTCTCAATATCAATCATCTCTCTTTCCATGAATTGGTGCTCATTCATTAGTGCAGGTCTAAAGGATTTCTTTAATAGAAAATCAAGTGTGTCATGTGCCATAATTTTGTCCCATTGCTGCAAGCTAAATCTTCATGGGTATAGATCTCATTTATATTCATGACTTCCTCATGAGATCCGCTCTTTCCTTCCTCCATGTCTCCACCCTTTTTCATCTTCCAAAAAAGCTTATGCTCATGATCTTATAATTCTTGGAGATCCCTTTAAGTGCCCCTCAAAGAATCCATTTCATCCTCAAGCTCAAGGGTGAGTTTTTCCAGCAACTCTTCCTTTCTTCTCAAAGAATCTAAGTATATCTCACCAAGTGTGAGGAGATGATCTCTATCAGCAAGTAATTATAGGTAGTTTGACTTTACTACCACCAAATCATCTTTGAGTTCATGCAATTCATAAAGATATATACCTCCTTCAAGACCTTCATGCTTCCCTAGAGCCTTCCAACATAAAATTTATGTTTGGTCTTCATTAATGCGCACCTCCAAGATAGCTTCCTTCATGGCCTCTTCTTCATTACATTCATGTGTGGAAACTAGGTAATCATCATGCTCAATCAAGGGTCGCCATCAAATTAGTGACTAGAATCTTATACATCATTTTTTTTCTCTAGGGATGATCTAGAAAGTGTATATACAACCATAACCTCCTTAACCACCATGTTGAGGGGTCCTTAAAATCTTGAAATGTCAAATCAATCCTAATAAGTTTACTTTGTTCACTACATATTGAAATTTATGAATTGTTCACATATGTATGAGCAACATCTAATGTAGGGACACACAAACCACAATTTGATTTATTTACAAAGTGATGTAAAGGTGATGAAGCAATGCTAGGCTCAATTAATGAAAAATCACAAGAACCGATACATTCATGTAGCTGATCTAACATGGTTAGTTTGACAACCTCTATGGAAGTATCTTCTTCAATCTTCATGTGCTCTTCATTTGTAACTTCAATAGGTGAATCTCCTTTGTCCTTGTCCTCATAGGGTTGAACGAACCTTTGAACATGTCTTATTTAGAGTTGCATATTGTTTGATTTTTGTCCTCCTCATAATTACTTGTAGGCTGCAATTCAAAAATGAGTACTTCTTCCCCACTTTTTATAACTTTTATTCTTCTAAAAAATTCTTCGTCTTCTTCTTCTTCTTTTGATCCACCCAAAAATTGATTGAATGTGATAACATCTCAATTTTTCTTAGGAAGAGAGTGATATTCATTAAATATATTATAAATATATCCATGAAACATAGTTGCATCCATAGTCACAAATGTAGAAGACACATCAACCAACTACTGAAATCTAATATGCAATTACTAACACCATAGGCTAGCAGGATCAAGGCTCTAATACCATTGAAATATCTCGGCTAGGATATTGACCCAAAATTTTGGTTTTTAAAACTTTGGTTTTTGCCCTAGTTTTTGTATTTCAAATTTCTGCTAAAAACCCTAGTTTTGATATAAGATTTCTAATTTGAAATAATCATGAATAACAATATAAACTCATCCAAAAATTCCTCAAAGAATATGGTGAATATATCTAACATCAAGCATGACTATAACTAGCAATAAGAGCCACCAATTTGACCATCCAAAACATGCAAAATCTGATAAACAATTTGTTCAATTCTACTCCTACAAAATTAGACCTAACATTTATGCAAGTTCACCTTGAAATGGGCCCTAAACATGCCCAAAAAAGTATAATATTTTTCTAATATGAATAAACCCTACTTACAATCCAAAATATGCAATGAAATTTTGATTTACCCTAACCCTAGATGGGTGAATTTCTCTAGCTATCACAAGATGCAAAGATGAATAAAAACATGCCTCTAAAATATGCCCAGAAATATACTAACCACAACTAGAATAAACCCTAATGGTTTTACATACCAAATATGTAAAAATTGCTACCAAATGACACCAAAATGAGGGTTAGAAACTCTTGCACAAGTGAACATCAATGATGCCAAAATGCTACTCCCAAATAGGTGAATTAGATATACTCTGTTACTAGTGCAAGGTAAAAGCACAAAGCTATGTCACACTTTCAGCCAAATAAATAGTTTTGAGTGAAACATTTTTGGCCAAAAACATTTCGGCCAAATAGGTTTCGACTGAAACCACATGGCCTATATGTGGCACATAGAGTTTCGATCGAATATGTTTCGCCTGAATCCAAAAAAATATTTTGTTTCCCTTTTCCACTTTGAAATAGGCTTATTTTATATGCATGGTTTTGGTAGAAAGGGTTTCAATCAAAACCCTTTCTATCGAAAGTGTCTATGTGGCATCCTAATTGGTAGCCAACTTAACTTTTTTTTAAATTTCCTAAAAATTTCAACTTCATCTAAGTATTTATTCAGTCATAATGATGTTTTAAAAAAATTACTCTTTTGTAGAGCTCAGAGTGGTGAATATGGATATGTAATTTTTTTAGTACTTTGATTATTTTTAATATATTTTATTTTTAAAATAATGCAAGTAGGTTGTTAAAGTTAAAAAAGAGGTTAATTAGGTTTTTTTTTTTTTTAAATAAAACATATTAAAAAATTTAAAAATATATGGTGTACTAGAGGAGAGAGTCCTCTTCAAAAGGGTATAATTTTTTTTTTGAAAATGATTAAAAAAATAGACAATAGTTGACGTCAAATGAAAATTGTCAAATTCTGACAAGTTTGACATTAAAATGTTATTACGAGAAAAATATACATCAAAATTTCAAAAAAAATTCCATGCACTAGATATTGAAGTTACCTATTTGGAAAAAAAATTAAGGTAAATTTTTTTTTTTCTATTTTTTTCTTGTTGTCAAGTGAATGCCACTTTTTCCTGAAATTTTCAGCATTCTAAAATCTACTCTTAAATTGATAAAAAAAAAATAGTCAATTTTTTTTTTTTTTAAATTGAAAAATTACAGGATTAAACTTCATCAATATTTATACCTTTCATTAGTTTACATTGTTTAGAAATTCAAAACATAAAGAACACTTTTGTGTGGTCGAAGTTAAAAAAAAAATTGTTGTTGGTCGATTCCTTTATAAAGTGTGACACATGTTTGTGCTTTTACCCTGTAATTATGAAGCAAACACAACACCAAACTACCTCTAAAAGCCCAAATTTACCCTTCAATTCTAGTCACCCTTCTTCCCAACTATGGCACACCACTTCTAGGGTCAAACCCTAGTCATATCACCCTCCAAAATGTGCCAACAAGTCTAATCCAAAGATCTGATTGGGATTTTTCTTCTTCTTCAAATTATGCCAATGAAGTACAAGAAAGCCTCTGTTATGAAGCCTTCCCAAGATGAATTGGGTTTTTGTCCAATTCACCTTCATATCCTCAAGGGTTTTCGTCCTTGGAATATGATGCAAATAAATTACAGACAAAAGGAATAAGATAATATGCTAAATGATGAATAATCCTCCCAAAATGAAATTGTATTTATACTGACCTCCTTAACTCCCCAAAATGGCCAACCCAATTTGGGTGCCACTTCTTATTTAAAAATTATTTTTTATTTTAATTTTTACTTTTTCAATTAGGTGCCAAAAAACCCCAATCCAAATTTATAATAATTTTAATTTATTTTCCCCTTATATCTCCCAAAAAGGGGTTGTCGAAGCCTAATAAAATATATTAAAATATCTTAGGCACCAAAAATTAAATTTATATATCATTTCACTTCTTCCCCTTGGGCACCAAAATTGAGAATAATAAAATATTATTATTTTTCTTATTTCTCCTTGCTCGATTTCAAAAGGGACATTACAAAACTAGTATTATGGAATTAATTTAGCACATATATTATAATTCGATAGGATGGGCATAAATAAATTGATAATTATGCTAGTAATTTAGTTAATATTATTTTAGAATGAAAAGATAAATTGATTAAAATTTTAATTGTTTATTTAATTAATTGAATGTGTAAATTGTTTTGGTAGGAATTTGAAAATTAGAATATCCATTTACATTTTATTCTTATTTATGAATTTAAATAAAATATTTCTCTACAACTAGGTTTAGGAGGAATTTAAAAATTAGGATAATTATCTAATTCTAAATTGGAATTAGAAAAAAAAATTTCTAAAATTAGTTAGAGATGCTTTTAGTATTAGAAAAAATGAAAGCTAAAACTATTTTGAATTTTTTTTTAAGAAAGAGTGGCAAGCCACTATAGATGTATTAATAATAAAATATAGATATTGCAAACCCTTGTTCAGGCGAGCATACCAGCGGGAAAGAACCAGGAAGAAAACCCTTGGTTATAACTCGAGTAAGTACATAAGATTCCTAATTATATTCCATAACTGACTCTTCCCTAATATCGACCTCTTTACATTGACAGATGACATAACCCTTTACATTTTATAAAAATAGCCCCCCTAACATTTCCAAAATATAGACCCATCACCATTTGAGTATCAAATCTCCTTAAGTAACCCTTTACATTGTCAAAAGACAGCTCCGTCACATGACCAAAATACAGACCCTTTACAATTTGTGTATCTAAACCCTTTTCCATATGGCACCCTGTAATTTCTCGCTTGAAACTCCTTAAGCCCCATTAACCTGTAATTTACCAAAGACAACACTCTATTCTTCAAATCCATTGAATTTTTGATTAGTGAAAATGAAACAAGTCAAGTTGTGTTTAAAGGTGAGCTTGCCATGCTTCTCACTTGAATGTCTATCATACAACTCAACAGGTCAACCAAGTCAGCGTTGTTCAACCATGGTCCACCTTCAAGACCATTAGCATGACCAACACTATCGTTGAGAGACTAGAAAGTCTCATGAGCTTTAGTTCAAATGTAGTTTGAAACACCTCATCGGCAAGAGTCACATTGATGATTAACTAGAACAGACTCATAAAAAAAAAAAAAGTGCATCAGAAGAAGTTCAAAATGTCACATAGAAGTTCCAAGCCTCCCTGATGACCCAAGCTAGATGGCCTTTCGTCGAATCAACAAGAGTCACACTGACAAACAATAGCAATCGAAAATACCACCGAAAGTGATATAACATTCTTAGGTCTAACTAAACGCCAATGTTATCTCGATGCCACTGAGATCGGTAAGACTCATCCTGACAGAACTTCTCGGCTAGACCTCTAACATCGATGAGAGAGAGAGATCTTGTTGGAAACACAAGGGCAGACAACTGAGAGGGGGGGAATCAATTGTCCCAAAATTTCAAACTTATTAAGCTTATTAACCTTAATTCTCATATATGATTATTAACAGTGAAAGCATGAACCAACAACACATCAAAACACATAACACAAATATTTTTTGCGTGGAAACCCTTTTAGGGGAAAAACCATAGTGGAGGTTGATGGAGCTTCAAATTTTATTCTTTGAATTCCATTTATGTTTTTCCCTTGTCCTAGTCTGTCATATTATTTGGAAGAAACCTAAGGTTGGGGTTTTTTATTTTTTCCTTCATGAAAATCCTAATGTTCTATGTAATACCTTGGGTGAGATCTATTCGGCCGTTACCTTTTTGGAGTGGGTTTTAAAATGACTTATGTCCTATTGCTTCATCTAGGTCGGGCACCTTCTAATTAATAGAGTTGAATATTTTTCCTAAATTTATTATTTCCTAAGTCTAGGTTGGCCCATGCCCCATGTTTAAAAACAACTTTCAGCCATCGTTTGTCATCGACCTAGGCGTTGTCCCCTTGTCCCTTTAATAATTGTTTTATATTTTGCAGGGAACAATTTTAATGACCATCAATCAACCATCGGTTGATCTCATCCATTCCCCACAATCTCATGATGACCCCACCACTAAGTCTCAGCCAATCGCGATATCACGGGCAAGCGCCACATGTCTCAGCTAGTGATGCCGAAAATATTTTTGAAATGCTTTAATATTTCTGTCGGATTTTAATATGTTATATAGTAGGTTACAAAAGTGACTGCGAGATGCATGTGCTCAAAATTAATGGAGATGTTATAATATTGATGAAAATTTTCTCGATGGTTATGTTCAACGTTGGTGATTGTTTTGAATGAACACGATTGTCGATGGTGGAGATCAACGGTTCCCTGCCATCGCATGATTCGAAGATGCAAGGTGTTTATTGATTGTGATATCATGGGTGAGCACCACATGTACTTCTTGGGGAAAGCATAATGTGGTGGGCCCTTGGTGCTTAGATGGAGGTCACGTCAACTTTTTTGAAGGCACCAATTTGATGATCTGACAAAAATGAAGGATCGATGGTTGGAATTTCAATTTGCATCAAATGTGATTGGATTCATTGGCGGGGTATGTAAGTGAGCTTTAATGGTAGATGAGATGTTTACTAACTCATTTTGATCGACATACAGTAATGTTCCTTCATTATATTTTACCACAAAGCATTCAAGCACTGTTGCGAAGCAGTTTCAAAGCCAAAGACGAAGTTTCGAGCAATCACGGCAAGAATTTGGTCTTCTACAAAGCGTATACCCTATGAGTTTAATTATGTACTACTTGGTTAATTTGACTATGATTTTGTGAAAAATTGTGGTGTGCTTGTCAGAAGGCTTGTTTATTGTTGTCATAGGGTTACTCATTTGTTCAATTGTGAGAAATTGCAAGGTTTTGCTATAATTTCATTTTCTGAGTAGCCCTAGTCTGTTCGAAGTTTGAGATTTTAAGGAAGCCCTAGTTTATTTGAGATGGCACCACCAAACCAGCATTCTTACCATGTTGATTATTTACAGAGGAATTTGTATGATGATTTCATGGATCAGCTCCCGTTGTCAACAAATGATAGGAGGAGGGGTTTAGTTTTGATGAGTGGAAGAACCCTAAGCGAAGGACTAGTGTGTGAGAATTACAACATTGCAGATGCTAGGGTTCCGATGACCAGTTTGGAAATTTTTAGGCTGTGCTATGGATAGAGAAATTTACCTTGCCCTTTCTCTAATGGTTGGAGATATGACATGGGGAAGCTAGTAGTGCCAAATGTGTTCCCCGATGTGGACCTGCTCAGGGTGGTGGCAGCACGTTATGACCCTATTACAAGAGTGATAAGGGATAATGATGGTGGGATTTTGTTAAGTTTAAGCAGGGAGGAAATTCAACAAGTGTTTGAATTTAGTGAACCTAGTTCATTTTTGGTTCAGATTGATCTTGAGGAGATGAAGCAGGAGTATGCAAGATCAAAGCCACTTTTTAGATTGAAGTTGCTTCCTCCTCACCTGGCTAAGGTAGGCAGTTCGATAATTTATATCAGCCCAAGTGACCAGGAGCCTTTCAAGCTAAGTTGCTTTGTCAATCACTTTTTGGCCACATTCTATTCACTATGCCATATTTTGGGTTTTAACCCTAACACTGTAATGCCAGTCGCCTACATGTTAATGGGGACCCAAATACAACACCCCGATTTCTCTCTTATCTATGACTTTGCATCTTTTCTGGTAGAAAAGATACATGAGGGACTGTTGAATTTGTAGGTAGGGGATAATGGCACTCCTTTCTTTTGGTATTCCCTGTTAATGTACATGTTCTTGTACAAGAATGTCAACTTCTTCTTAGAGAAGATGGAGTTGAGGCAGGATATAAATGGAGAAAGGTTAACGGTGCAGGTTTGGACTGCATATCTATCATACAACAGAGGAAGTGCCAGTTTTGTGCAATTTGATCATTTCTTTGATTCCAGACTTAGCACTCGATTGATAGTAAATATGCCTAGGATCCCTAAGGATCTACATGACTTTCTCATACCAAAGGGGAGGAAACCTGATTTAAAATTTTGTCACAACTGGGGTGACATCATCTTGTACCAGGTCAGCACTATTCTAAGGGTGTATGGCTTCCATGGATCCCTATATATCCTCCCATTCAATGTGCCATCAAGAATGGGGTTTGTTGAGGTCATGTGGAAAATAGGTTGTATTCATGAAGACAACCTGATAGGGAAGGGAAAAGGGACTCTTTTCCCTGATTATACTATTGTGTCTGATTTTGTTTTCTCCAAGGGAGGATGGGTCTAGTTTGGCATATTTTTTGATGATTTTCATTTGAGATGTGGTCCTAGGCGGTAGCATGACCTTGAGGGTTTCTTTTCCCTTTTTAGGCAGCAGAATAAGGGTCACAAGTTTTCACATGAGTTCAATTTTCCTGATGACCTAATTAGGAATGAGTTTGATTTAAACAGACAGGAATTGAACAAGGAGAAATGGATTGCATATGAGAAGATATTGGATATAGTGCATAAAATGGATCCAAAATATGATCCATTAATGGAATTCACTCCATTCCACATGAAAATTGATTTCTTGATGGAAAAAGTCAGAGAGATCATGGGTACTTTGATGACCAAGAAGGTCAACTTGGAATTAGATTTTGGCATACAAAGACCAGAGGTGAGGCCTGCAGAAACAAGGCCAACTTGTCAACCCATAGTGAATTGGCCTCTTTATAAGAGAATGATGAATGGAAATAGTAATGAGGATGAAGGAGATAAGAAAGGAAAAAAAATAGTGAAGACATCAGCACAGCTAGGTCTGAAGATCAGAGCACTTGGAGGAATAAAAATCATTTATTTGTACTCACCACCAAAAGGTGATCTTGCATTACCACCATTAGATCCAAGCCCTAAGAGGAAAAAAATTGAGGAAGCACAAGAGACTCTGATGGATGAAATAATTGTCACAGATCAAGACATGCAAGTTGGTATTCCTTCCCCTCCTAGATCAACTCAGTTAGTACTGTTTGATATGGATGTGAAGGGACAATGTGTGCAAGATTCGATAATGGAGGCATGCAAGGCATTCTTGGATGATGATTCATTTGTGAAAACTTGAGTTTTCTTGCAACTGGTGTGGAGGATGAAATAAGAAGAATACCAAGACAAATGCAAGAAGAGAAGAGAATTAAGGCTTGATATGTCTAATTAGGAGAATGATGATGAGGTAAGGTTGAATTGATGGAGGAATTTAAAAGCATCACTCCTGAGGAGGGAAGGAAATTAGTGACTTAGGTTGGTGTTCTAATTTTTCTTGAGTGGGACATAGCAGATGTAGTAGCATGCAATGCTATTTTAAAGTCCAAGCATCCCATGCAAAACACTGAGGAAGAGGTCAAGGCAACACTAAAGGATTCTTCCTTTTGTGAGGAATATGAGACCCTAGAAATTTTCACATTGGCACCCCAGGACAGAAAGCCCAATGTTATTGATATTAGCCCAAACCTTAGGGGAGGGTTAATAATCAAGAGGGCTTCTAAAACTTCAACTATAGAAGCTACAAACTTGACTATAAATGTGGCCAAATTGGCCCAGAAGATAGCTGAGAGAGAAGAAGTTGAAAAGAAGAGCTTGATGGAGAATTATAATATTATAATTGGAGAGTACACTAAGATGCAGCAAAGGAATGTTGAGCTGCAAACTGAGGTAGATAGGTTGAACTATAGACAAGTGGGGGAGTCTTCTAGTGCTCTTGGTATCATGACATTACCTTCTACATCAGGATCAGTATCTCCTACTTCTCCAATTGTTTCTACTCTGGGATCCCCCATCTAGGTTCCTACTTTGGGATCCCCCATCCAGGTTCCTACTCTCAGTCCTACATTAGAGCCAGTTGAAGAACAGGTTGAATACTCTATGGATCCCACTAAGAAGCAAATGCTCAAAAAGATTACAAAGTTACAGGAGGCATTAAAATCAAGCGAGGAGGGAGTAGTTTCTAAGTAGAATGAAGTTGTTGATACATTTTTGAGGCACCTAAAAGAGAGGGTTGATGGTAGATTACCATCAGTATATTCTTTATATTCTTTATTCTTGAATGCAATAAAAAACATTACTAGGGATCAGGAAATAGTTTTTCCCTTAGTTGAGAAGTGGATCCCTAGGGCCAATGACTTAGATATTATGTATAAGGCCTCCAGATTTGATGCATATAATAGGCCCCAATCATTAAGGCCTACTCAATTTTTTGTAAAGTCACTACAAGGTTTTCAAGCCTTACCAAATGATTTGAGTAGGAGGATTAAGGAATTGGTAAAGAATTTTGATGATTGGAGTGATACATCTTTGTCAGACATAATTGATGCATAAGGAAATGTTAAATCACTACAGCAATGGTAGGATAGAGCGGATGAGGTCATCAATGCACAAATCAAATTGATTTGGGATGACTCATACTATGATTTGGTTGTGACTAGCATGGATAAGATCATTAACACTAGCACATTTTTGGAATCTTTTGAAAGAGAGGCAAATCAGGTAGCGGTGAAATACACACCTTATAATGCTAAGGTGAATGAGGTGGTAAGTTTTGATTGGCCGACAGATGAAGAATATTAGAGATGGGTGGATAAATACATAACCGAGGAAGAATAAGACAGAGTTGACTACTAGTTGTTAACAGCTTAGCCATTACAGTTATAAAAATATCCAGTTATATCTTGATGGTAATTTTGGCGTAGGTTTCTTGAAGTTTGGCCAATGCAGCAGCCATTTTCCAGGGGATGGGATGAACAAGAAGATTCTCCAGGGACTCAGTTGTTGTAACAAACTTTGAAATATCATAGGGTTGTCCAAGTGACCGGTGACAGGTGTATTTTTGGCCTGATGCTTGTATGATCCTTCATTCTCTATAAGAAGGATTTCAAGGCCAAAAATACAGGTTAGCAAGTTAGATAATTTTGGGTTGAGTCTAGGCAAAGTTGCAGAGAAAATTGTATAGCCTGATAGTTTTAGTGAAAATGAAATTTAGGTCTTGTGTCATTCTGTAGTAGGTTTTGGATTCTTGGGAGTTTGATGTTTTGTGATAATACTGGAAGTTGAATTAAAAGAAGCTATTTCAAACTCGTGTCTCTCCATTGTATAAGTATATCAGAATTTTGAATAAAATAATCAAGGGTTGTTTCATTCATCTCAGTGTTGTGGTGTGTGTGATTCTCAGTTTAGCTTTAATTCAAAGAATTATTTAAATTGCTTGAATGGGATCATATATGGGTATGTTTTATATAAGGATTTGATAAGAAGTATTGGGTTAGAATACATTATGATGATATTGTAAGGCAATATTATTAGAGATCTTACTTGTTATGTGTTAAATCTATTATAAACCTTTAAATGCTTATGAATTTAACTCCTCCAATGGTATATGGCACTGATCTAGGTTGTACTTGTTTGTGAGGTTCAATATTTGTTCGTCTTTGTTTAGAGCTTGCTACAAATTGCAAATCAATGACTATTTTATACTGTGAAGTGTTGTAGTTATCTCATGCTCCAAATAGTTGATATTATTGATGAATAGACAATTATGTTCGGTATTATCCTATTGTGTTGAGCTATTAAATGAGATTATCTGTTGTTGTTAATGTTGCTTATAATATTGGTGTAGAGGTTGTAAACACATTAAAAGGATCACCCTCCCATGTCTTGTAGAGCCGGAAGTGTAGGAGGTTTTGTTAAAATCCTCATCAGTTGGTCCAGGTCCTTCGAGCTGCCTTTGATTGGAATTGGAAATTCCATAGGTAGATTAGAAGATCAACCTGGTTACACTAAAAACAACCAAAAAAATGGTGACTCCGCTGGGGATGTTAATCTGAATATTTCTTGTCAATGATCAGTTGTCCATTTTGCATAGAGTTTCCAAAAAAGTATTTTTGTGATTTGAAGGTCGAGCCTGTGGTTTTGTGTTTTGTCTATCCATTTCTTCTATCATTCAAAAGTTTTTTGTTATCCCGTGAAGTATTCTTTGTACATTGTCAGTACATATAGTTCTAAAGATCTTTAAAATTCTACCAAGTGTTTCTGAATAGTTGGTATTCCCAAGATAATTGGGCGGCGACTCTAAAGTCTCTGCACCAGTGTGCATTTTATTTGAAGATTTAATAATAATTAAAATATCTTTGGACAAGCATGGAGAATGAAGAACACCAGGTCATTCGTAAAGAATCACCCGGAACATAAATTGGAGGGCGAACTTCCTAAAATGATGAGGAAGGACTGGATAAAGAAGAAACCAGAATCTAGCAATGTTGCTCCCGCATCACAGAATCTTGTACACCAAGGTACAAGTATGCCTCTACATCATATCACTAAGACTTTTGAACAAGTTTCTAGACATTCAGAATCAGATAGTTGTGGGTTTTTTGATGCATTATTTAATACACATGTTCAAGAGGATGTAGCATGTCATAATAAAGGACCTGTTAGTGTCCAATACACTGAAAAAATAATAAGTACAAGTAGAAGTCGAAGCTATCACAAAGAAATCACCAGTGATGTGCCTCCTTATCCTATTGAAGATGATGGGACACCTTTATTATCTGATCATGTGCTTGAAGAAGTAAATTTGATAGACTTAATTGATACATTTAGTTCTTATATGACTTTGCCTGACCCTGATGATGTTTTTGGAGATATTGATTCCTTAAGACAGGAGATCCAAAAACAAGCTGAGCTTAGGATGAAAAAGGATAAGGAGAGAAAAACAGAACTCATGCATGTTATAATTGAGAGGGATGGATTAATTAGACAGTTGGCAGTAATGAAGCTCCTAAACCAAAATAGACCTGATCCAGAAGAGGAAGGTCCCGTTGTATCAGAATTTATTGATATGGGGGTAAAACCATCATCTAAGGTGAGTCATGTAGGTCAAGTTGATTCCCAACCAAAACCTGTAGACCCAAAACCCTCAAACCCTATTAAGCCTCAACCAAGTAATCAAAACCCTAAGCCTGTTTTAGATAAAGGGAAATAGAAGGTTGAGGGAATTAAAATAAATGAGAGGGTGACTTCTCATCCCCCTCAAAGAGATTCCCCACCACATGTGTTTGTACAAAATGAGAGTGCCTTAGAAAACGTTAGAAGGGAGGGTGAGGCTCTAGTAGAGGAGTTAGAGAGGATTGAGATTGAAGCTGCAAATGCAGACAAGAAAAGGAAAATAAGTTTCCTAAGAATAGAAAGTGTGGATGAGGTTACACAAGCTGCAACTTCATCAAGTCACCAAGATGCTTTGAAAAATGGTCCTAAAACTAGTCTGGAAAATACCACAAATAATTCTGGACCCAAGGTTCATGCAACCAAATTTGTCAATCTGAATCAAGATGGCCCTAGGTTACAGAATACACAGTCTGGTGATGACTTTTAGAAGACTGAGGGACTATTTCAAAGGAGACCTATACAATTGGAAAGGTATAGGCAATTATTCTTTGATGGTATTCTGGGATATCCAAACCCCATCCCTGATGTGCTGAGAGAAAAGATGAATAAGTTTGTCGGAAATAATGCTTTTTCAGTAGAGGAACATTTGAAATCCTTCATGGATATGTTAAATGACTATGAGGTAGATCATGAAGATGTAGTAATGAAGTTGTTTGTACAATATCTGGTGGAAGATGCAAGGGACTGGTACAGAGGCTTACCGAATGCTAGTATTGGCTCATGGGAAGAGTTTGAAAAGTGCTTCAAAGAACAATATGGTGATAAAACTAATGCTAGTTTCATGCTAAATGAATTCAATAACATCAAGAAGTCATTGAATGAACCTGTGACAGAATTTAACCTTAGATTTCAAAAGGAAATGTATAAGTTGTTTCAGGTTTTGAGGCTTGATGAAAATGTTTGTTTAACTACATATTTTAATGCTTATGATTTTAAAATGGCATGTCTCCTTAGAGATAAGGACCCTCAAACCATGAGGGATGCTTTTAGAGTGGCCATTAATATTGAAATTAATAGGAAAGCTTCTGGAAAATATGGTAGGAGGGAGGAACCTACTCTTTTGAAAAATCCTAGGGATAAGACTAAGAAGGTCTCTACTGCAAACCCTAAGGATGATGAGAAGTGGGATAAAATCTTTAGCACTTTGAAGTACATAAAGTATACTGTTGCTAAGCAAGAGAAGGGTCTTGGAATTGAAAAGAAGCATTATAATAATAAAAATGACAGACCTCCTAGGCTGAAAAATTATCCTTACAACACAAATTGGAAGGATGGAAAACCAATATTACCAGCCCAGAAGCCTAAAATTGATCAGCAGACCCTTTGCAAAAGAATTCTGTGAATCTGGTACAAGATAGACCATGGTGTGAGGTGTGCGAACATCCACGTGATCAAAATTATTGTGGAATTGCTTAGCTGCTTGTTGCTGAAGGAATAGAGGAGGATACTCATTAGAAGACTCCTAATTATGAGCAAGGTGATGTAAATATTTGTATGCCCCAGTCATATATTGATGAGGTTGAATGTTCTTCTGATGATGAGTTACAATAAGTCTATGTGGATAATCAATGACAAAGAAGTGTGGTGTATCATCAACAGGTCTTTTTTGATGAAGAAGGTGATTTTGACCAACATGCTTGCAATATGGAGCAAGCCAAAGATTCAGTGTCTCTAAGGAGACCATCAAAAGATGAGATTTTCTAGTTGACTAAGGAGATGGTTGCTCAGATGAGAAGTACACTTCAGCTGAGAAATAGAGTTGTGGGTGGTGAATAGGGTAAACCTGCTGGCCTTTTTATCAAAGAACAAAAGGATAAAACAAGGGTGTTAAAGTGGATAGCAAAAAGGATGCTGTCAAAATAAAGGAGGTTAAGAATGACAAGATTTGGGGAAAAAATACTAAAACCCCAAAGCCTTTAGAAGATGTTACTTCATCATTGGTAAATACCAAAGTGATTACCAAGTTTACTGAATCTGCTCTAGAAGAGAAGAAGCAAAAGAAACTTGAAGGAAATCAGCAGCTAGAAAGGAAAGAAAATGATGAAGGTATGATTTTTGACATGCCTAAATATACACCCTTAGACATGTTTCAAGTACTTTCCTAGGTTAAATTTTGTGTACCTTTGCTAGAAATGATGACAATAACTGAGCATAAGGAAAAAACAATAGCCTTGATTACAGGTGTTGCTAGTAGTAAGATTGAACAAGGCAATTGTAAAGAAGCAAAGGACAAAGAAGAAAGAAAAGAGAAGAAAGTGGAGGGAATTGTGTCACAAATTCCCCTTGTGTATTTAGCGAATTCTATCAATATGGGCCTTGAGAATATAAACCCCTTTCTCTTGAGTGTTGATATAAATGGGAAAACTTTGAGAAATTGTGTGATAGATTCAGGGGCATCAAATAATGTTATTCTAGTCAAAATCATGGAGGCAATGGGCTTGACAGTAGACACTACTCAAGGTAAATGCTATGCATTAGATTCAAGAGAAGTGCTAGTTATTGGGACTATTAAAGCATTGTGTTATAAACTGACCCAGTACCCTGAGAAGGTTTTAGCTATGACTGTTTTAGTTGCAGACATCCCACCTCATTTTGGGATGCTTTTGTCAAGAAAGTGGAGTGCATCAATGGGAGGTAACATGTAGTGTGATCAATCATTTGCTACTTTCTACATTGATGGAAAAGATGTCAAGATTGAAAGAGAGTCTAAAGTGCCTCATATGATTGAGCATGATCCGACTGAGAATATGACATGTTTTACTAACAATGGCATGAATGAATTTTGGGTTGAGGAATCCCCTAGTAATTATGATAAACCTGTTGCGCCGATTGATACAAAAGTAAAGCTATTGTCAGAGTTTGATGACTTGTGGACTATGTACTTTGATGGTTCAAGTTCAAAGGAAGGATATGGTGCAGGTGTGTTGTTAAGGTCTCCAAGTGGAAAGAGATTCAGGTTCTCTTTCACTTTGTTATTTGAGTGCACCAACAATGTGGCCGAATATGAATCCTTGTTATTAGGGCTGAGATTGGCTGAAAAACATGGGATCAAGAAGCTCAAGGTGATTGGAGATTCTGAGCTTGTGATTTCCCAAATCAGATCTAGATATGTGTCAAATAATAAAAGGCTGAAACAATATAGAAATGTTGTTTGGGATGAATTAGAAAACTTTGATGCTTTTGGTATAAAATGGATGGAGAGAGGCCATAATAAGGTGGCAGATTTGCTAGCAAATATTGCATTAAAACCAGATGACATGACTTATGCTAGAATTTCAAAGGTTGAAGTGCAAACAAGGCCATCTGATCCTAATAATATAAAAAACTAGCAAGTTTTTGATAGTGATGATGACATATTGAGGTTCTTAAATTGTGTGGATGAGTATGAAAGTCAAGAAATTGACTTTAGAGCTTTTGATGAAAAAATTGATGGTAAGGATATTGTGTTTGGTAATAAAGTTACCCACTTAAAGACCAATACAATTCCTAGAGGTTTAGTTGTTCTTGAAAGAGTGTTTGACAACCAGGATAGGACAAAAGCTAATTGTGTTGCTTCACATCTTGATGACTTGGAGGAAATAAACCTTGGAACAGAGGCATCACCGAAAAAGGTGTATATTGGAAAGAAATTATCACCAAGGGTGAGAAGGATGTTAATTGATTTATTAAGGAAATTCAGACATGTGTTTGCTTGGTCTTATGATGCTCTTAAGGCTTATAGGTAGGATTTATTTCAACATGAAATTCCTTTGAGTGATGGTGCTAAGACATTTAAGCAAAAGAAAAGGCCTATTAATCCTACCCTGGCCCCTAAAATGCAAGAAGAAACAATGAAGTTAAGAGATGCAGGGATCATCAAGCCAATCAGACATTCATCCTAGGTGTCAAATTTGGTGCCTAGGAGAAAGAAAAACGGAGACATTAGGTTATATGTGGATTTTAGAAACTTGAATGTGTCTTCATTAAAAGAGAACTATCCATTACCAAACATGGAAGCCATGTTGCAGAGGGTGACAGGCTATGAATTAATGTATATGATGGATGGGTTTTCTGGCTACAACCAAGTCATGTTTAAGGAGTGAGCAATTTAAGACAGCTTTCACTACACCTTGGGGAGCTTATGTCTATGTGAGAATTCCTTTTGGTCTAACAAATGCAGGGGCTACTTTTTAGAGAGCCATGGATGTGGCATTCTCAGATTTCATCAATTTGTTTTTGGAGATTTACTAGGATGATTTGACTGCTTATTCCAAGAAAAAAGATGACCATTGTGAACATCTGGAGAAGGTATTTAGTAGGGCACTTGAGTATGGTATTTCCTTGAATCCAAAGAAGTGTGCTTTTGGGGTAAGGGAAGGAAAACTGTTAGGACATATAGTTTCCAAAGATGGGGTCAAGATTCATCCAGAAAGGGTAATTACAATAAATAAAATCCCACAACCTTGCAATTTTAAAGGAATACAATCTTTCTTTGAGCAGATAAACTTCCTCAGGATGTTTGTGACAAATTTTTCTGAAACAGTTTGCCCTATTTTGAAAATGCTCAAGAAGGGAGCCAAGGTTGAATGGGAAGAGGATTCTATACAAGCTTTTTAGGCCATCAAGCAAGCTATAAAGGAGCCCCATGTGCTAAGAACCCCTGATTTTTCCAAACCTCTCCAAATTTTTCATTTTGCTTCATTCCACACAATTGCATCTATGTTGTTACAAAAGAATGCAGAAGGCTTTAAACAACCTATAACCTTTTTCAAAAAATCCTTGCAGGCTGTAGAATCCAAATATGACATAAATGAAAAATAGGCATATGCATTAGTAAAAGCAGTAAAATCTTTCAGGATGTACTTGATGGGAGCTGTTGTAATTACCTACGTACCCAGTGCTGCTGTGAAGGACATTTTCACATAGCAAGAAGTGTTAGGAAGAAGATGTAGATGGATCAATAGGATCCAAGAATTCAACATTGAAATCCAAATTACTAAGCTGGTGAGAGGAAAAGGATTGGCCAAGCTTATGGCCCAAAGTAATCTGGAATAAAATCAGATAAATTTTCTTGAAGAAGAGAATAGATCACACATATGTGATATGGAGCATTCTAAATGGTATAAGGATGTGATCTATTATTTACAAAAGATGAAATGTCCTAAAAATTTGAATGAAAATGAAAAGAGGACATTGAAGTTACATGCTATTAAGTATGTTATCATAACTAGAAAGCTTTGGTGGAGAAATGGAGAAGGTTTCATGTTGAAGTGTGTTGACCAAGATCAAACACAAGGGATCTTGAATGAGATGCATAACGGAGTTTGTGGAGGACACTATATGGCCAAAAAAATTGCACACAAGGAAATGAGAGCGGGATTTTGGTGGCCTACTATTTTTAAGGATGCACACCAATTAATGAAGACATGTGATGCTTTCCAACGTTTCTCTGGTAAGTTGAAATGTTTTGGTAACTTTCCCCTAAAACCAGTTGCAGTACAATCTCCATTCAAGCAATGGGGTGTTGATTTTGTAGGAGAAATAGCATGTAAATCTAGTGGAGGCCATTCTTGGATATTGGTGGCCACTGATTACTTTACTAAGTGGTTGGAATCAATCCCAACGAAGAAGGCAGCTAGTAAGGTGGTAATTGATTTTCTAATAAGTAATATAGTGACTAGGTTTGGATGTCCAAAAAGGATTGTGTCAAATAATGCAATGTGTTTCAGATCTGAGGAATACATGGAATTATGTGAAAAGCATGGCATCCAAATATCTTACTCATCACCTTACCACCCACAAGGAAATGGACAAGCAGAATTAAGCAATAAAAGCTTGATGAAGATTATTAAGAGAATCCTAGATCAAAATAAGAAGGCATGGGATTCTAAATTGAGATTAGCAATCTGGGCAGATAGGGTAATTGTGAAAAAGCAATAGGTTGTGCCCCATTTGAGTTAGTCTATGGGATTAATGCAAGATTTCCCCAGAATATCCTGATGGATTTGTATAAGTTTTTCCAGATGTATGATAATGAAATAGATGATGAAATGAAATTGAGGGTGGAAGCTCTCATAGAGTTGGATGAGACCAGGAGGGAGGCTCAAATGAAAAATGCTAAATTGTAGTTGCAAGTAAAGAACCTGTATGAAAAAAGAGCAACTGCTAGGAGCTTCCAAGATGGAGATTTGGTCCTAATGTGGAATGCCAAATTGGAAGATAAAAGAAAAATTGGAAAATTTTATGCAATCTAGTTGGGTCAATTCTTGGTAAATAGTAAGTGTGGGGGACATTGATATTTCCTCCAAGATATGATAGGAGACATTCTCAAACTGCTAGTTCATGGAAATTTCTTGAAATTATACTTCACTTGAAGTATTGTTTTCCATGAACAATAGTGTACGTTTGTATATATTTTAGTTGTAGGTTTCTTTCCTGTTGAGTTGTTTTATCTAAATAATCCCCTTTGGTCATCTCTACAATTGGTCTTTTCTACCTGAGATTTTGAATTCTCGCTTCATTCTAGTGGAATGAATGTCCCCAACTGGAGCCACTGATGGAGCTTCAAATTTTATTCTTTGAATTCCATTTATGTATTGCCCTTGTCCTAGTCTATCATATTATTTCGAAGAAACCTAAGGTTGGGGTTTTTTATTTTAGCCTTTATGAAAATCCTAATTTCTATGTAATACCTTGGGTGATATCTATTCGGTCGTTACCTTTTTGGAGTGGGTTTTAAAATGACTTATGTCCGATTGCTTCATCTAGACCGAGCCCCTTCTAATAAACAAAGTTGAATATTTTTCCTAACTTTATTATTTCCTACATCTAGGTTGGCCCGTGCCCCATGTTTAAAAACAACTTTAAGTCATTGTTTGTTGTCGGCCTAGGTTTTTTCCCCTTATCCCTTTAATAATTGTTTTATATTTTGCAAGGAGAAATTTTAATGACCGTCGATCAACCATCGATTGATCTCAGCCGTTCTTCGCAATCCCGTGATGACCCCACCACTGAGTCTCAATCGATTGCAATATCATGGGTGAGCGCCACGTGTCTCAGCTGATGATGCCAAAAATATTTTCGAAATGCTTTAATATTTATGCTGGGTTTTAATATGTTATATAGTGGGTTACTAAAGCAACTGCAAGATGCATGTACTCAAAATTTACGAAGATGTTATAATCTTGATGAAAACTTTCTCGACAATTATGTTCAATGTTGGTGACTGTTTTGAATGAACACAATTTCCAATGGTGGAGATCAACAGTTGCCTGCCATCACGTGATTTGAAGATGCAAGGTGTTTATTAATTGTGATATCATGGGCTAGCGCCACATGTACTTCCTAGGCGATACATAATGTGGTGGGCCCTTGGTGCTTAGATGGACGTCACATCAACTTTTTTGAAGGCAGTCATTCGATGATCTAACAAAAATGAAGGATCGACAGTTGGAATTTGAATTCGCATCAAATGCGATTGGAGTCATTGGCACGGTATGTAAGTGATCTTTAATGGTGGATGACACATTTACTGGCTCATTTCAATCGACATAAAGTAATTTTCCTTCATTCTATTTTACCACAAAGCATTCAAGCACCTTTGTGAAGCAGTTTTAGAGCCAGAGATGAAGTTCCGAGCACTCACAACAAGAATTTGGTCTTCTACAAAGCGTAAACCCCATGAGTTGGTTTTTGTACTGCTTGGTTAATTTGACTGTGATTTTGTGAAAAATTGAGGTGTGCTTGTCAAAATACTTGTTGATTGTTGTCGTAGGGTTAGTGGTTAGTTGAATTGTGAGAAATTGCAAGGTTTTTCTATAATTTCATTTTTTGAGTAGCCCTAGTCTATTCAAAGTTTGAGATTTTAAGGAAGCCCTAGTTTATTTGATATGACACCACCAAAGCAGCATTCTGGCCATGTTAATTATTTACAAAGGAATTGTATTATGATTTAATGGATCAACTCCTGTTGTCAACAAATGATAGGATGAGGGGTTTAGTTTTGATGGATGGAAGAACCCTAGGCAAAGCACTAGTGTGCAAGAATTACAACATTGTAGATGCTAGGGTTCCTATGACCGGTTTGTAAATGTTTAGGTTTTGGTATGGATAGCGAAATTTACCTCCCTTTCTCTAATGGCTGGAGATACGACATGGGGAAGCTAGTAGTGCCAAATGTGTTCCCCGAAGTGGACCTTCTCAAGGTGGTGGCAACACGTTATGACCCTGTTATGAGAGTGATAAGGGATAATGATGGTGGGATTTTGTTAAGTGTAAGTAGGGAGGAAATTCAACAAGTGTTTGACTTCAGTGAACCTAGTTCATTTTTGGTTTAGATTGATCTTGAGGAGATGAAGCAGGAGTATGCAAGATCAAAGTCACTTTTCAGATTGAAGCTCCTTCCTCCTCATCTAGCTAAGGCAGGCAATTTGACAATTTATATCAGCCCAAGTGACCAGGAGCCTTTTAGGCTAAGTTGCTTTGCCAATAAATTTTTGGCCACATTCTATTCACTATGCCAGATTTTGGGTTTTAACCCTAACACTGTAATGCCAATTGCCTACATGTTCATGGGGGCCCAAATACAACACCCCAATTTCTCTATGATCTATGACTTTGCATCTTTTCTGGCAGAAAAGATACATGAGGGACTGCTGAATTTGTAGGTAGGGGATACTCACACTCCTTTCTTTTGGTATTCCTTGTTAATGTACATGTTCGTGTACAAGAATGTCGACTTCTTCTTAGAGAAGATGGATTTGAGGTAGGATGTAAATGGAGAAACGTTATCGGTGCAGGTTTGGACTGTAGATCTATCATACAATAGAGGAAGTACCAGTTTTGTGCAATTTGACAATTGCTTTGCTTCCAGACTCAGAGCTCGGTTGATAGTAAATACACCTACGATCCCTAAGGATCTACATGACTTTCTCAGACCAAAGGGGAGGAAGCCTAATTTAAAATTTTGTCACAACTAGGGTGACATCATCTTGTACCCGGTCAACACAATTCTAAGGGTGTATGGCTTCTAGGGATCCCCACATATTCTCCCATTCAATGTGCCATCAAGAATGGGGTTTCTTGAGGTCATGTGGCAAATAGGTTTTATTCATGAAGACAACCTAACAGGGAAGGGAAAAGGGACTCTTCTCCCTGATTATACTATTGTGTCTGATTTTTTTTCTCCAAGGGAGGATGGGTCCACTTTGGACTATTTTTTGATGATTTTCATTTGAGATGTGGTCCCAAGCGGTAGCATGACCCTGAGGGTTTCTTTTCCCTTTTTAGGCAATGGATTAAGGGTGGCAAGTTTTCACATGAGTTCAATTTTCCTAAGGACCTAATTAGGCATGAATTTGATTTAAATAGACAGGAATTGAACAAGGAGATATGGATTGCATATGAGAAGCTATTGGATATAGTGCCTAAAATGGATCCAAAATATGATCCATTAATTAAATTCACTCAATTCCACAAGAAAAAATGATTTCTTGATGGAAAAATTTAGAGAGATCATGGGTACTTTGATGACCAAGAAGGTCAACTTGGAATTAGATTTTGGCATACAAAGACCAGAGGTGAGGCTTGCAAAAACAAGGCCAACTTGTCAACCCACAGTGAATTGGCCTCTTTATAAGAGAAAACGGAATGACAATAGTAATGAGGAGGAAGGAGATAAGAAAGGAAAAAAAATAATAAAGACATCAACATAGCTAGGTCTGAAGATAAGAGCACCTAGAGGAATAAAAATAATTGATTTGGACTCACCACCAGAAGGTGATCCTGCATTACCACCATTAGAGCCAAGCCCTAAGAGGCAGAGAATTGAGAAAGCACAAGAGACTCTGATGGATGAAATAATTGTCACAGATCAAGACATGAAAGTTGGTATTCCTTCCCCTCCTAGATAACCTCAATTACTACAATTTGATATGGATGTGAAGGGACAATGTGTGCAAGATGCCAGAATGGAGGCATGCAAGGAATTCTTGGATGATGATTCATTTGTGAAAACTCAAGTTTTATTGCAACTAGTGTGGAGGATGAAATAAGAAGAATACCAAGACAAATGCAAGAAGAGAAGAGAATTAAGGCCTGATAGGTCTAATCAAGAGAATGATGATGAGGTAAAGGCTGAATGATGGAGGAATTTAAAAGCATCACTCCTAAGGAGAGAAGCAAACTAGTGAATCGGGTTGGTGTTCTAATTTTTCCTGAGTGGGACATAGCAGATGCAGTAGAATTCAATGCTATTATAAAGTCCAAGCGTCCCATGCAAAACACTGAGGAAGAGGTCAAGGCAGCATTACAAGATTCTTCCTTTAGTGAGGAATATGAGACCCTGGCAATTTTCCCATTGGCACCCCAGGGCAGAAATCCCAATGTTACTAATATTATCCCAAACCTTAGGGGAGGTTTCATAATCAAGAGAGCTTCTGAAACTTCAACTACAGAAGCTACAAACTTGACTGTAAATGTGGCCAAATTGGCCCAGAAGACAGTTGAGAGAGAAGAAGTTGAAAAGAAGAGCTTGATGGAGAAGTATAATATTATAATTGGAGAATACAGTAAGATGCAGCAAAGGAATGTTGAGCAGCAAACTGAGGTAGATAGGTTGAACCATAGACAAGTGGGGGAGTCTTCCAGTGCTCCTGGTATCATGACACTACCTTCTACATCAGGATCAGTACCTCCTACTTCTCCAATTGTTTCTACTCTGGGATCCCCCATCCAGGTTCCTGCTCTCAGTCCTACATTAGAGCCAGTTGAAGAAGAGGTTGAATACTCTATGGATCCCACTATGAAGCAGATGCTGAAAAAGATTACAAATTTACAGGAAGCATTAAAATCAAGTGAGGAGGGAGCAGTTGCCAAGTAGAATGAAGTTGTTGATACATTTTTGAGGCGCCTAAATGAGAGGGTTGATGGTAGATTACCATCAGTATATTCTTTATATTCTTTATTCTTGGATGCAATAAAAAACATTACTAAGGATCAGTAAATAGTTTTTCCCTTATCTGAGAAGTGGATCCCTAGGGCCAATGACTTAGATATTATGTATAAGGCTTCTAGATTTGATGTAGATAACAGGCCCCAATCATTAAGGCCTACTCAAATTTTTGTAAAGTCACTACAAGGTTTTCAAGCCTTACCAAATTATTTGAGTAGTAGGATTAAAGAATTGGTAAAGAATTTTGATGATTGGAGTGATACATCTTTGCCAGACATAATTGATGCACAAGGAAATGTTAAATCACTATAGCAGTGGTAGGATAGAGTGGATGAGGTCATCAATGCACAAATCAAATTGATTTGTGATGACTCATACTATGATTTGGTTGTGACTAGCATGGATAAGATCATTAACACCAACACATTTTTGGAATCTTTTGAAAGAGAGGCAAATCAGGTAGCGGTGAAATACACACCTTATAATGCTAAGGTGAATGAGGTGGTAAGTTTTGATTGGCCGACAGATGAAGAATATCAGAGATGGGTGGATAAATACTTAACCAAGGAGGAATAAGACATAGTTGACTACTAGCGGTTAACAGCTCAGCCATTACAGTTTTAACAGATTTTGGTTATGTCTTGATGGCAGTTTTGGCCCAGGTTTCTTAAAGTTTGGCCAATGCAGCAGTCTTTTTCTAGCAGATGGGATGAACAAGAAGATTCTCCAGGGACTCAGCTATTGTAACAAATTTTGAAATATCATAGGGCGGTCCAAGTGATCGGTGAAAGGTGTATTTCTAGCCTAATTCTTGTCTGCTCTTTCATTCTCTATAAGAAGTATTTCAAGGCCAAAAATACAAGTTAGCAAGTTAGATAATTTTGGATTGAGTCTAGGAAAATTTGCAAAGCAAATTGTATAGCCTGATAGTTTTAGCGAAAATGAAATTTAGGTTTTGTGTCATTTTGTAGTAGGTTTTGGATTCATGGGAGTTTGATGTTTTGTGGCAGTACTAGCAGTTGAATTAAAAGAAGCTATTTCAAACTCATGTCTCTCCATTGTTTAAGTATATCAAAATTTTGAATAAAATAATCAAGGGTTGTTTCATTCATCTCACTGTTGTGGTGTGTGTGATTGTCAGTTTAGCTTTAATTCAAAGAATTAAATAAAGTGCTTGAATGGGATCATAGATGGGTATGTTTTATATAAGGATTTGATAAGAAGTATTGGGTTAGAATACAATATCATGATATTGTAAGGCAATATTATTAGAGATCTTACTTGTTATGTGTTAAATCTATCATAAACCTATAAATGCTTATGAATGTGACTCCTATAATGGTATATGGCACTGATCTAGGTTGTACTTGTTTGTGAGGTTCAATATTTGTTCGTCTTTGTTTAGAGCTTGCTACAAATTGCAAATCAATGACTATTTTATACTGTGAAGTGTTGTAGTTATCTCATGCTCCAAATAGTTGATATTATTGATGAACAACCAATCCTATTCAGTATTATCCTATTGTGTTGAGCTATTAAATGAGATTATCTATTGTTTTTAATGTTGTTTATAATATTGGTGCAGAGGTTGTAAACACATTAAAAGGATCACCCTCCCAGGTCTTGCAGAGCCCAAAGTGTAGGAGGTTTTGTTAAAATCCTCATCAGTTGGTCCAAGTCCTTCGAACTACCTTTGATTGGAATTGAAAATTCCATAGGTAGATTAGAAGATCAACCTAGTTACACTAAAAACAACCAATAGAGGTTAATCCACAAGTTATACCATTTTAAAAGTATAAGAAGAATATAAGAGGAATGTACATGCATTTAGATGCACTACCTGGAGCTCACTACTCAAAGGAAGACCCGTTGTCCTACAAAAAATATTCAGATTAAAACCATCTGAAGAAATTGAACTGAGAGCATCATCTGAAAACGCCTGAGTACAGTTTTGGTTAAGCACATGAACACTTCTTCACTAACTTGCACTATTCTTCACACTCTTCTCTACCTTGGAATGATCTGACCCTTATTTGCACATAGCACTCACACACTTTATATTCCAAACACACCTCATACATATCGAATGAAGAAACAATCACTTATATATATCCACAACAAGAAATTGCATTGCTTTATGTCAGCTTCAACAAAATAATAGAACAGTTGCAAACTGTCGGCACAAAACAATAAAGATTATAAATGCGCATTAACCAAAGTCAGCCACAATATAGTAGGGACCTAAGAAAATATCCTCGAACACAAAACACCTTCAAAGATTATTCCCCAAAGATCCACAACATGCTTCAAACACCTTGTTAGCCATGAACATGAAAAACATGAATGCACAACAGAAAATATCAGATCGCGAGCACAATGATCAATGAGGACGTGCAGCATAGATAGATCATAATCTAGAAACATCAATGAGCATCATAGGAACATACACAACAACTCAGATTACCAGAATCACATTGTCTTCTTCCATGAACACTATTTGTAGTAAGAGAATGACTGTCTGAACACAGAAACTTATAACTTCCTTAGATCTTCATGCGCACCTCTAAAACTTATGGAGTAAAAAATATATTGGCTTGAGAAAAAACCCTTTAATTCCGCAACATCTAGTTTACAACATACTGAATTTTCCTCCATAATGATCTTCACTACTTCACAGACAACCTATAACATATTTATTTTACTTTTCTCAATATCCTCGACATATACAACCTTAAAGAATTTTATGTTAATAGTGTTGACATCAATGACAACCACATATCAGCAACTCAACCACGACATTCAACAATCTCCACCTTTGGCATTGATGGAAACACATGATGCAAAAAATATGCCATCAACGCAACTAACTCTTCTTCTAGCAATATCCCCTTTACATATTGCTCTTCTCATACTGTTCTTCTCCCCCTTACTTTTAGCTCTTCCATATTTTCTCACATTACTCTTCTCCCCCTTTGACATCAATGGAAAAGGTACACAAGCTTTGAACCACATATCTAAATTATCTGACTACTCCCCCTGAGTAGCAACCACCACAACATCAATCTGGATCAAGATATGACTATGAATGCACAGACTGATGCAAAGACTATGCATCTTAGTTATGATTAGGAGGGGTAATCACCCCTAAATTCTCTCTGAGATACTTAAAATTATCTCTAGAAAAAGGCTTAGTAAAGATGTCTGCAATTTATTCCTTAGTAGGCACATACTCCAGTATGTCTTCCTTATCACTCACTTTATCTCTCAAAAAGTGGTACTTGATAGATAAATGCTTTTTCTTTGAATGCAACACCGGATTCTTAGAAATGTTTATAGAACTTGAGTTATCACAAAATATGGCAGTAGGTTCATCAGACACAACTCTAATATCTTTCACCATCTGCTTCATCCATAGTACTTGAGTACAATTGTTAGCAGTAGCAATATATTTTGCCTCTGTAGTAGACAAGGAAATGACATTCTTCTTTTTGCTTAACCATGACATCAATTTCTTTCCCAAGAAAAATGTGCCACCACTAGTACTTTTCCTATCATTCACATCTCCTACCCAATCAGAATCAGTAAAGGCACTTAAAGTAAGATCATCATCTTTAGGATATGATAGGCCAAAATCAATTGTTCCCTTCAAGTATCTAAAAATTCTCTTCACAACAATTACATGAGATTCCTTAGGATCAGCTTGAAATCTAGCAACAATGCACACACAACATTCATGATATCAGGTCTAGTTTGAGTCAAATACAACAATCCATCAATCATTGATTTTTATCTAGTCTGATTTTATTTTCAAGAATCGTCATCTTGTGTCAACTTACATCTAGTCACCATGGGTGTACCAACTGGTTTTGAATCTTCCATACCAAACTTCTTTAGCAATTATCTCACATACTTGGACTGAGATATAAAGATCCCTTTATCTATTTGAGTAATTGGCAATCCCAAAAATAATTTCAACTCTCCAATCATTGACATCTCAAACTCATTTTGCATCTCATTAGAAAACTTCATGCACAAACCATCATCTCCTCCAAAAATGATATCATCAACAAAGACTTCCACAAAAAAATCTTTATCATCATCAATCTTGAAATATAGATTACTATCAGCAGTACCTTTGTTGAATCCAAGTGTCATCAATTACTTATCTAATTTGGCATACCAAGCTCTAGGGGCTTGTTTGAGTCCATACAATTCTTTCTTTAATTGAAAAACCATATCTCCCTAATCAATAAATTGAAATCCATCAGGTTGATCAATATATACCTCTTCCTCTAATTCACCATTTAGAAATGTTGACTTGACATCCATCTAATAAACTTGTAGTTTTTATGAGTAGCATAAGCAAGAAAAAATCTCATAGCTTCAATTCTAGCAACAGGAGCAAAGGTTTCTTCAAAGTCAATAC
Source organism: Sequoiadendron giganteum (assembly GCA_007115665.2). Lineage (NCBI taxonomy): Eukaryota > Viridiplantae > Streptophyta > Pinopsida > Cupressales > Cupressaceae > Sequoiadendron > Sequoiadendron giganteum. The sequence continues at coordinate 354,928,979 of CM021103.1, read as the reverse complement.
CTTCCATCTGAGAGTATCCTTTACATACCAATCTTGCTTTGTTTTGGATAACTTCACCTTGTTCATTCAGTTTGTTCCTAAAGACCTATTTAGTTACAATTACATTTTTGTCTTTAGGTCTAGGAACAAGAATCCATGTATTATTCTTCTCAATTTGTTGTAGTTCTTCTTTCATAGCTTCAATCCAATGTTAATCTTTTCATGCTTTATTCACATTACTTGGCTCAACTTTTGAAATTAAACATTATTCTTTTGCAATTCTTCTCCTAGTCTAGACACCTTTGTTCTTATCTCCTATAATCTAATTTTCTAAATGATTCAATCTCACATACCTTGAATTCTTAGAGTGTTCTTGAATTTCAGGCTCTTAAGGTCTCTCTTCTGTACTTTCACCAGTCTCTGCTTCTTTTTCTTCTTGATTCACTTGAATGATCTGAACTTGATTTAAAGTATGACTCTTGTTTGTACTATCATTTTGATCATCAGAATCATATCCATGGGTTCTGGTGGGTCTGGCAATGTCTTCATCAACCTTACCATTTTTACTTTCAACCATTTTCTTCAATCTCTTATTGTAGCATCAATAGGCCTTGCTCTTAGTAGAATAACCAAGAAAGATTCTTTCATCACTTCTAGCATCAAAATTTCCTAGATCTTCATCTCTCCTGATATAGCATTTGTTCCCAAATATTTTGAAATATCTAACAGTATGCTTATGATAGAACCATAGCTCAAAAGGATTCTTACTAGTATTACCTTTTATTTGTATCCAATTAAGAATATAGATAGCAATACTCATAGCTTCTCTCCAATGGATATGAGAGAAAATTTCCTTCCAACATCATAGTTCTAGCAACATCTTGAACTATCCTATTCCTTTTTTCTACAACTCCATTCTATTGAGGGGTCCACGGTGCAGATAATTGTCTCTTTATCTGATTCTCTTCACGAAAGGAATCAAACTCATCGAAATTGAATTTACCAAATCTATCTAATCTCAGACACTTAATCTTCAGACCTGTCTCAGTCTCAACCATAGCCTTAAAGATCTTGAACTTTTCTAGAGCTTTAGATTTTTCCCTTAAGAAAGTAACCCACATCATCCTAGAGTAATCATCAATAAGCAACATGAAGTACCTATAACCTTGTAGACTTCTGATTCTAGCAAGACCACACAAATCAGTATGCACAAGCTCCAACAATTCATTTGAACAATGTTGTTTGCTGTGAAATGAAATTCTAGTTTGTTTTCCCAACTGACATTCCTTGCATATGGTATTTGTAGGCTTCAGCAACTTAGGAAGATCTCTTACTTCCTGTGATGAAATTATCTTTATAATACTGTCAAAGTTTACATGACACATTCTTCTATGCCATAACCAAATTTGATCAACTTGAGAAATCAGACAACTTTTACTACCAGCATTTAGATGAAATATGTTACCTTTTGTTTTTGTACCTGAAGCAATCACATTTCTAGAACTTCCTAGTATGCTACAATTTCCATCTTTGAATTGAATATTGTAACCCTTATCAACCATCTATCCAACACTCAGAAGATTATGCTTCAAACCTTCAACATAAAGAACATCATCAATATTATGCTTACCATCAAAAGAAATACATCCTCTACCACAGATTATACCACCATTGTTATCACCAAATATTACAACACCACCATCATAATTCTCTAGGCTTACAAATTTAATCTCATAACCTGTCATGTGATGTGAACATCCACTGTCAATTTCCCATTCATCTTTTTCTTCATCTCGGGTAGCTAGGGCTTTCTCCACATTTTTACAACTAGAAGATTCAATAGATAGAATTATTTTCTTTGATAGCAATAAACACAAACTCATCTTCACTTGCATTCCCTTTGTTAGATTCATCATCTGTCACACCTTCATCAGTAGCATAGTAACACTTCTTTTGAAATTTAGGCTTGTAAGGTCTTGGCTTAGGAATTCTTTCTAGACACCTTGATGCAAAATGACCTATCTTGTTGCAAGAAAAACATTTAATAGGAAACTTTCCTTTATACTTACCTTCTCCTTCGGCTTCCCTTTTGACAATAAGTGCTTCAAGCTCATTCAATTCTCTTTCTTCTTCTTCAATCTGTCTCATTTCTTCCTCATATCTGAATACCTTTCTAGAAGAACTTTCACCCGGATCGTATCTCTGCTTTTCTCTCCTGGAAGTACTAGCTTTAAATGCAGATTGTCTTAGGAAGGACATCACTGAATTCACTCAACTCAAAAGCAGTAAGTTTACCAACCAACATATCTCAAGTTATCAACAATTTCTTGTTCATCTACCTGTCCACCAATACATCTGATACCACACACAAGTTCATTCACTCTCTGCATGTAAGTAACAATATTCTTATCATTTCCCATCTTCAATAGTTCATATTTTCCTTTCAGACACTGTAGCTTAGCCATCTTCACATTAGCATCACCTTCATATAAAGTTTCCAACTTTTTCCAGATCTCATAAGAAGTTTTCAGGTCCATAACATTTGTCATCTCAATATCAGTCAAAGAACTCAACAATTCTTCCTTAGCCCTGATTTTATATTTGTCATCCATAATCTCAGTAGTAGTAGCAAGACCATTTGGAGGGATAACATACCTATTGCATGTAATGTTCCAGTAGGATTCACCAATACATCTTAGATGACACTCCATTCAAGTCTTCCATAGAGAATAGTTTGTTCCATCAAATCTCAGACTATCTTTCTTGTATGTTGCCATCCCGGATCACCTCAAGTTGTTAAAATTCTTCCAAGGAACCTTATATGATACCAATTGTTGGCAACACAAGGGTAGACAACTGAGAGGGGGGGTGAATCAGTTGTCCCAAAATTTCAAACTTATTAATTGTATTAACCTTAATTCTTAGATCTAATTATTAACAGTGAAAGCATGAATCAGCAACACATCAGAAACACACTTAACACCAAGATTTTTTTCATGGAAACCGTATTAGGGGAAAAACCACAGTGGAGGCTAATCCACAAGTTATACCCTGTTAAAAGTATAAGAAGAATATAAGAGGAATGCACATGCATTCAAGTACATTGCCTAGAGCTCACTTCTTAAAGGAGACCCACTGTCCTACAAAAATTATTCAAGTTAAAACCATCTGAATAAATTAAACTAAGAGAGTAGCATCTACAAATGCCTGAGTATAGTTCTGGTTAAGGACATGAATATTTCTTCACTATCTTTCCCTCTTATTCACACCCTGCTCTACCTTTGAATGATTTGAACCTTATTCACACATAGCATTCACACACTTCAAATTCCACACACACCTCATACATCTCAAATGAAGAAATAATCACTTATATATATCTGCAACAAGGAATTACATTGCTTTATGTCAGCTTCAACAAAATAATAGAATGAATACAAATTGTCAACCCAAAATAATAAATATTATCAATGCACATCAACCAAAGTTATCCACAACATAGTAGGTACCTAAAAAAATATCCTCGAACACAAAACACCTTCAAAGATTATTCCTCAAATATCCAAAACATGCTTCAAACACCTTATCAGCCATGAACATGGACAAAATGAACACGCAAGAGAAAATCTCGGATTGCAAGAACAATGATCAATGTGGATGTGCAGCACAGATAGAACATGATCTAGAAACATCCACAAACATCATAGGAACATATGTAACAACTCAGATTACCAAAATCACATTGTCTTATTCCATGAACACCATTTGTAGTAACAAAATGACTGTCTAAACACATAAACTTATAACTTCCTCAGATCTTGATGCGCACCTCTGAAACTTACGGAGTAAAAACTAGATAGGCTTGAAAAGAAACCCTTTAATCCACAACATCTAGTTTACAACATACTAAATTTTCCTCCATACTAATCTTCACTGCTTCACAGACAACCTGTAACATATTTATTTCAATTTTCTCAATATCCTCGACATATACAACCTTAAATAATTTTATGCTAATAGTGTTGATATCAATGACAACCACATATTTGCAACTCAAACACAACATCCAAAATATCTCGCGCTGATAATTCAAGCTCACACCAACAACTTCCTTCAATTTCACATCAACAAGACCAGTCACTTGTCACACCGATCCGATCACTCTAAACCTTTAGAAACAAAATGCTTGTTAGCAAAACATTTGACACAATTTCTTGAGAATAGGATCTTACAAGGATAACACACATGGAGTCACAAAATTTAAAATTGCTGCTAAGTTTTCCTATAATCGTATGGATTAGAATGCAGCTTTGTACAAATTTCAGCATCGACACCATCGACATGACCAACACTATCGATGAGAGATTGGAAAGTCTCATTGATTTCCCAAGTCACCCCAATGTCCCAAAAGAATCATCACGACCATGAGCATCGGAAAGAGTCCCACCGACCTCAACCAAATAGCCTTATCAGTAATAAAACAATCATCAGAGATAGACCGAAATGTTTCACCGAGGTCCCAAGTCATCTCGATGACCTTTAGTTCAAATGCAGTTCAAAACACCTCATCGGTAGGAGTCACACTGATGTTCAACTAGAAAAAACTCATCGACAAAACAAAGTGCATCAGAAGAAGTTCAAAATGTCTCATCGAAGTTCCATGTCTCCTCGATGACCCAAGTTGGATGACCTTTCCTCGGATCGATGAGAGTCACACCAACGATCAATAGCCATTGGCAAGACCACTGAAGCAGTATAACATTATCAAGTCCAACCAAAGGCCAATGTTACCCTAATGCCACTGAGATCGGTAAGACTCTCCCAGATGGAACTTCTCGGCCAGACTTCTAACATCGATAAGAGATAGAGAGCTTGCATTGATAATACAAGGTCACACTGATGACTTCCTTCAAATTCACTTCGGCAAGACCAGTCACTTGTCACACTAATTTGATCACTCTGAACCTTTAGAAACAAAAAGCTCTTCAGCAAAACATTTGACACAATTTCTTGAGAAAAAGATCTTACAAGGATGACATGCATGGAGAGTCTCAAAATTTAAAATGGCTACTAAGTTTCCTCTCGATGCTAGAACTAAATATAGATTTATCATTGTCCTTTACAAACAAATATTTAGACTTAATTCATGCATGTCGCCCTTGTAAACTCTGATGAATGTTTCTTATTAAATGTGCCCTGTCGAAGTTCTCCAACTTGAATGTGTGGATAATGTACCTGTGTGCCACATTAAACCTACTTTACAACATGTGTTTGAATTTCCAATTGAGAACCCTACACTTTACATGATAAGACATTAATAGCACATGGAGTTTATTTAAGCATGTTTTTTGCAAATGTTTGATGTATGCATACATTAGAAAACTTTACTTTTTTCTTTTCACTATGCAAAGATAACTTTGAATATCTATCTATGCATTCTTAGCATCTTGCTTTATTAATTCAAGCAATTGAGGGAAAGAATTTAAAGCACACAAATCATTAGTTTCCCTAATGTTTGTTATATCACTTCCTAACCCTACTAAGAAGTTTGCTACCTTGTTCCCTTCTCTGTAAGTGTGTGAAATGACTGAAGATTCAAGTTTATCTAATAATGTCCATGCTTTATTTAGCACATAACTTAAACTCCAGTTGTGAACTTTCCTTTCACTAAATGCATTAATGATTATCAATGATTCCCCTTCTATGTGGAGCTTTGAAAACCCCAGTTGGATTTCCAATTCCAAACCCAATAACAAAGCTTGAGCTTTTGTGCAATTGTTTGTTCCATTTTGTAAATGAATAGAAGAGGTTGCCAATACTACCCCTGGTGCATTTTTTATGCAGATTCCTACTCCTAAGGAGCCTAGGTTACCTTTAGATGCCCCATCGAAATTTAATTTTACTAAATCCCTTTGAGGTGGGAGCCATTTCACTGATGCTCTATCTACCATTGTGATGCTATTTTTGAAAAGGTTGTCATCAAAAGGCAATTTAATGTCTTTCCAATTTTTCAAGATAGAACTATCCCAATTTGTAAAAGGTGAATTAATGAATTTCTCTTTCTAGACAAATGATTTAACCCCCTATGATATTGCCTTTTCTATCTTCAATAGAACCAACTCTATTGGAGATTTTGTTTTCCTAAAAATTCTCATGTTTCGTTCCCACCAGAGGTTCCATATTACAAGTGTCGGGATGATAAGCCAAATGCATGTGAAGAATGAAGAGTGATACAAAACCATCCAAGCTTGGAAGAGGTCCCAAATGGTGTTTGGCAGGGGAGTATAGAGCTGTAACTTATTTTTAATAAAGTTCCAACATTTATTGTCAAAAATACACTACACAAATAAATGATCTATTGTTTCTAATTCCACTTCACATTATGGACACTTGAAAGGATCAACAATCTTCAATTTGACAAGATGATCACTAGTTAAAAAATAAAATTGTAAGGCAAGCCATGCAAAGCTTCCCCCTTTCGGAAGGACTTTATTATTCCAACAAAATGAAAATGCACGTTGAGGTTCAATAGAATATTTAGATTGTGCTAATACTGCATATCCTTCCTTCAAAGAGTATGAGCCAACTTTTGATGTTGCCCATAATATTCTATCTGGTTTTGAAGATAAGTAAACTTTTCTTTCCTTCATGCTCTTACGGAAAAGATCAGACTATTGAGTGCTTAATAAACTGCTTGAGGGAGTTTTCCACATTACTTTACCCATCAGAGGGCTTGATGACTGAATATAATCTAGAGAATTTTCACCCCAAGCTTGAGATAAAATTGTTCTTACCTCTTGGAAGATCTTGATTTGTTGATAATGGAGGCTTCCCATTCCATGAATCTGCCCAAAACTTTACACTTCACCCATCATTTACCTCCCAAGATGAAAATTTTGTGATGACGCTTCTACTGTTTGTGATGAAGTTCCAAATGGTAGACCCCTTTGGGGGGTCTGCCACTGTAATTATTCTTGTTGGACTTTCATTATCTAAATATTTGGCTTGCAATATTTTTGGCCATTTGTCATTTGGATTAATGTACATTTTCCATGCAAGTTTGGCCCCAAATGATTTTTTTCTCCAATTGATATTTTGAATACCTGCCCCACCTTGTTTCTTTCCTTTTTCTAAGCCTTCTAAGGAGATTAGGGGTATCTTTTTCCATTCATCAATATTGACTTTCTAGAGAAAGGATCTTATTATCTTCTTTGTGTCAGAGATAATAGAGGCAGGAGCTTTAAGGACCGCTAAAAAGTAGTTAGGAATTGAAGATAAAACTGATTTGATTAAGAGAATTCTTCCTAAAAGTGACAACCACCTAGCTTTCTAGATTAGAATTCTAAATTCTATCAATAACCTTATCCCAGTAAAAATATTTATCCGACCCTTTGAAGAAAGGGATCCCTAGGTAAGAACAAGGTAGTTCAGCTTCCTGAAAGTCTAATATTTTGACTATTTTCTTTTTCAAATCATCAAGAGTATTTAAGATATAAACTTTTGATTTTGCAACATTTATCTTTTGCCTGAAAGTTGATGAATATTTATCAAGGACTTCTTTAACTTGCTTATCTTCCAATAATGATGACTTGTTAAATAATAGAGTATCATCAGCAAAAAGTGAATGAGCTACTGATATTCTTAAATTTGGTATTTGCACACCTTGCCATAGTTTTTTATTATGACTAAAAAGGATGTATCTTCTTAAAGCTTCAACCATAATTATGAAAAGGAAAGGAGAAAGCAGATCCCCCTTCCTAACACCTTGTGTGGAACTGAAAAATCCTATTGGATTCCAATTTATTATTACTGAAAACTTGGCCCCATAAAGGCAAGACATTATCCATCTATGCCATTGAGAACAAAACCCAAATTTTGTCAAGAACTTATTAAGAAACTGCTAATTTACCTTTTCATAAGCCTTCATCATGTCTAATTTGAAAATTAAAGAGGGTAGCTTTGATGTTGTTATTGTATGCAACACTTCATGTGTTTCCCTACTAGGGACAAAGCCTCCTTGATCAAGAGATATAATCTTTGGAATGAGTGGTTTTAATCTCAGATAAATCACTTTAGTGAAGATTTTGTATACTGTATTGCACAATGAGATAGGCCTAAACTTAGCAAATGTTTTCGGTTCTTTAAATTTGGGTAGAATTACAATATTGGTTACATTGAATTTTCTAAATATGATCCATTTTCTCCTAGACTCTTCAAGTTCCCATAAAAGTTCAAATCATATGAATTCCCAATATTTCTGAAAGAATAGAGCTGTGAAACCATCTAGGCTAGGGGATTTTTCTGGGGGAAACGAGAAAACTACATATCTCAATTCCATCAAGGTAAATGGTCTCATCAAAATATTATTATCTTCATTACTAATAAGATGTGGAATTGTGTCCAATAGTTCATTTTCATTACTAATTCTATTGGCATCTGTTGAATGTGGGACTGAAAGAAGTTTTGATAATAACTTAACACCTTCATTGTTAATATCCTCTTCTTTTGCTAACCAGTTTCCTGAGGCCATTTCCTAAATTATTTTTATTGATTTAGCCACCTTTTTAATCTATGCAGAGGCATGGAAATTATTTGTGTTGTGATCACCCTCTTTTAGCCAAAGCTCCCAAGACTTTTGTATCTAATATATTTCTTCCCATGGACATAATTCTACCTGCTCTTCTTGTAATAACTTCTATTTATCATAGAGGGCAGCATCTAATCCATTTTGTATTATACTCTCATGAATTTTTGTAATCTCTTTAAACACTAACTTATCATCAACCAAGTCAACAGTGAATACCAAACTAAGGATGATAAGCTCACACCATACAAAAAGGTAGTAGAAAACATCAAGGAATCATTTATCCACATCACTTTTGAGTAAATACCAAGGGAAAACAACAGAGTAGTTGTTGCGATGGCAATGATCATATCCTTGCTAGATATCCCTCGCAACGTCTCGAAACATCCTGGTAGAACAGCTTCTCGTACCCACTTTTGAGGTACCAGAATTAGAATCTGTGTGTGAACTCATTGGTCCCGGTGATCTTTGGTACCATGACATTTACACCTACCTAAGATTAGGAATCCTCCCAAGTGACATTACCCCAAACCTAAAGCAAACCTTTGTTAAAAGGTCCTTATGATTTGTCATCCTAGGAGAAACCCTCTTTCGAAGAAGTATAGATGGAACCCTGTTACGTTGCCTAAAACCTGAGGAGGCCTTGACTGCTTTGACTGAGGTACACAATGGCACGTGTGGTTCACACTCGAGTGATATGACCTTGGCTAAGAATTTGCTAAGAACTGGGTACTATTGGCCGACAATGGAAAGAGAGGCACACGACTTTGTCAGAAGGTGTCTACAGTGCCACCAACATGGAGACCTCATTCATGCACTAGCTCAAGAATTACATCCTATTGTTACATCTTGGCCCTTTTCCCAATGGGGTCTCGATCTCATAGGTAAAATATCACCCACCTCATCCAATGGCCATAAGTTCATTATCACCACCACTGAATATTTCACAAAGTGGGTCGAAGCAATCCCCATGACCTACATCACGGGTAAACAGATATCCAAGTTCATCCTGAACTACCTCATTTTCTGATATGGTGTTCCCCAATCCATTATCTCTGATAATGGGACACCCTTCAAGAATCAGGATGTCCGTGACTTGTGTGAAAATTTCAAAATCCAACACCGCTTTTCCACACCATATTACCCACAAGGCAATGGCCAAGCAGAAGCTACTAATAAAACCATTCTGAAGATCCTTAAGAAAATAGTCAATGACTCTAGTCATGACTGGCATCTATAGCTAAACCCCACCTTATGGGCCTACTGCACCAACATTCGCACGCCAATAGCCGCCACCCCATTCTCCTTGGTCGACGGATCATAAGCCATACTCCTTATTGAGATCGAGCTCCCTTCCTTGAGAATATCTTTGCAAAACCACATCACAGATGAGGAATACAGGGTTACAAGACTAAATGAGCTGGAGTTACTGGATGAACGACATATGGATGCCCTAAATCATCTACAGGTCTACCATAATCGCCTGAAATGGAGCTACAACAAGAAGATCAGGAAACACACCTTCCAAGTGGGTGACCTTGTGCTAAAAGAGAACCAAAAGAATGTGCCAAATCTAGAGAGCAAAGAAAATTTTGAGCCCAATTGGTTGGGACCTTTCATCATCACCTCAAGCTATAAATTAGGAGCATATCAGTTGTCAATGCCAGAGGGTGAACCCCTGCAGGAGCCCATGAATAGCTCTCACCTCAAAAAGTTCTATGCCTAAAAACTTACAAGGAATAGAATTGGAAAATACAAAAACAATCAAAAAAAGTCCTGAAAAAATGGTTACCTTGATGAAAACCTGGCAAACATGCATCTTGGTGACAACAAAAAAAAAAAATCCAAAAAAAAATTAGAAAAAAGATTGAAAAGAGTAAAGAAAAAAATCATCCTCTAGTGAAAACCACTTCGGTGGTTCTTTGGACAAGTACCTTGGTGAAAACCTGGAAAATAGGTGCCAAGCATAAATAAAGCACTCCCCATCCACCAGGATTTGCATGACTCACTCGTCCATTCCATCACATTTCATTAATCATACATACACCCATCCGCTCGCATCCATACCATAGCCTGAGTTGGTGTCCATATCATATTCCACCATAGTACTACTTGGCATATTCCTAAGGTCAGTTTGTCCTGCCTTTATCGAAGTAGTCTATCGCACCACATTGGGGGCATGTTCCTATACCTACATTAGATCGGATTCATGTATATTCTTATGATATTCCTAAAAATCAGAAAAAACCAAAAACATTCAAAAAATTCATCAAAAATCCAAAAGCATCCAAATCATCAAAAATCTAAAAACATGTCGAAATATCACAAAATCTTCAAAAATTCATCATTGGGTCTTGTCAGTCTTACACCTTGTCAAACTACGTCGTCTCTGAGCTTGAACGTAGGTAAGGTTGATCTTTTGATCATCCCCCGAGATAGTAAGGTCAGTCCTTTACGCATCCACCGCATTTGGCAATCCATTTGCCCTTTTAGTCTGCATCTTAGGTCAGTCCTTTAAGCAATAAAAAGGGCAATCTATTTTTCCATCTTATCATTTAAGTCAAGTTTGTCATCAGTCGAACTATGTGGTCTCTACATGTATAATGTAGGCAAGGCTAATCTATGGATCAGCTCCCGAGACCCCTAGGATAGGTCTTTAAGTTAATCTCTTCGTCATCAATCTTGAAAATACCAAAAACATTCAAAAATATGAAAATACCAAAAACATTTGCAAAACACTTCAAAAATTCTAAAAATGGCCTCAAAATATCTGAAAACCCAAAATGGTGCATCCATTTCATCTCACTTTCACCCACAAATTTTATCACTCATAATAAAATCAATCATCGCCTTCACCCTTTGGTAAGTCAGTTAGAAGCAAGTCTAGAAGGTTCCAAAGTGAACACCTAATCATCAGAGTCTTGAAAGCCTAAGTCGGTAGGCAAGCAAGTTGGTCAACTCGAAGTATCAATAGTTTATCACCCAAATCAATCCCATCAAAACCTTGATCACAACATGCCCTAGGATAAAGATTTCCTGCGATGGACATAAGCATCAGGTACCCCTCATAGTAGTTTAGCCTTTGCTAGCAGTATGAAGAACATTAGCTTGTTTGTTTACTTTATTTTGGTCTTTTATTAACTTATCTTATCTTGCGCTCATTCCAAGGACCTCTCGATGATGCCTAAACAAATCAAGTTTAGAGAGAAAGGAATGGGGCAATGATTATTATCTTTTTTATCTGTTGTGCTTGTGTGATACTCTTGTAAAATAACTTAGTCATGCATGCTTTGTTTTTCTTGTAGGGAGGGTGTTTTAGGTATCTTGTTGACCACATAAGAAGGCTTTCTTTTCTATGTTTTGGCCCGAGATGTTTAGAATGTCCGAACTACATCATGAATGAAGTATGTACGCTAAGTGTGAACAATAATACTCCTACCTGATTGACAAGTCAAAATCCATCACACTAGGTACAACACCATCCTGGTCCTTTATACCTTGATGCATCGTACCTATGTGTGTTATCAAACATAACATAATTGGTCCTTTGAAAATCCCAACTTCTGGTAAGCGATACATCATCATCATCGGTAATAATGTGAACTTGTGTAGATCCTCCTTCCATCCATCTTATTCTTCTTATTCTTCTATCTTTACTAACATTTCTATCTAAAATCGGTGTGTTGAATCAAGGTATACGTGAGACTACCCATAGTTGATGACTATCTATACATCATCAGATCTGTCTACATCAAAGAATTATCTTTCATCCTCTGATCAATAGAGCCACTCCTCTCGCATTTTATCATGATCTCGATCGGAAAACCATGCATTTCCATTTGATCTCTCGAGGGGGAAATATACCAACATAATCCTTCCACTGGGGCAACAATGGGGAATTCTGGAAAATTCAAGAAATTTTTGATTTTGATCACAGAAGTTTATTCTTTGAATCAATGCAACAAGTACATTCTTCAAAGAGGGGCAAAATGTAGACATGGAAAATGTACAATTTCGGTTTGACACACTTGATCTTGATTATTAACAACATTTCTTCCTGAATCATACTCTCAACTTTTCATCATATTCTGCCTCTTAATTTAATGAGTCATAATTCATTTAATTTAAGTCTTTCTCCTCTAGTGATTAAATTAATCAATTCAATTTAGTTAACCTTACATTTTTGTTTAATTAAATAATTCATTTTATTTGATTAAATCTCTAAAGTTTTATCATTAAATTAAATAAATTAAACCTTATTTGATTTAATCTAACATATTCCTCTTTAAGTTAAATAAATCAAATCATTTATTTAATAAATTATTTCCTCTCAATTCTAATTTAAATTAATTCATCTATTTGAGTCAAAATTGTCAAATCATCTAATTCTTCATTAAAGTAATCAAATCTCTTATTAAGTTAATCTCTCTCATTAAAATCCTCTAGAGAATGTAACTTGCAAAATAAATCAATTACTTTGATTTATTTAATTCTTCATTTTCCCTCACATAGCATCAAAAGGGAATATTCCCTTGTTTGAATTCAAAAAGTCCAAGTAGATAGGTACATCCAACAAGGCATTCACTCCTCTTAAATGTCCTTGTACATTGAGCCAAGTGGCATTTATTTCATTCATTTTTTCCTCTCACATGTCATTTCTCAAATTTGAAATTCCATCTAATGGCATTTATCATGCACATTGACCAACATGTGCTCATTCCTCAATCATTCACATCTTGACAAGTGGCACTTGGCCATTGGATGTTGAATGATCCCGCATTACTCTATTTCATTCTCTCTTCCATTTTGGAAATCTATAAATTGGAGACTCCTCTCCTCATTCAACAACACACAACTTTGAGTAAACTTACTATGCTCAAATTCACCTTCACTTCACAGATTTTAAGCAAAGTTACTCTCTTCATTTGAGAATTAATCTTGCCCATAACATCATTCAGCTTGTTCAAGGATTGGGAAAGGGTTGCTTACTACACAAAAAGGTGGCACCAATCCACTATGAGATAAAGGGTTAATCATGTTTTCATATGCTTTTATTTAGCTTATATTTGTCTTTGTTAGTTGCATTGTTTAACATGGTTAAATATTTCGTAGGGATGTCTAAGTTTGTTGGTTTAAACTGACTTTCGTGCTAACAACATTAAATTGTGTAAATCTCTCTTGCAGATTTTAGCATCCACAATTTGATAAAAGAAAAACATGTTTTTATATTTAAATTTGGGAGAGATAATTATTGAAAATTAAAATTTCAATTTCTTTGGTGGATGAATGTGGGTAATGAAAAGAAATCATATTTTAATATTTTATTTTAATAAATATTAGATAATATTATTTTGATTTTATTCCTACAATTAAAATTCAAAATAATGAAAATTATAACTAACTTTTGCATTCTAGCAAGAATGCACAAAGGTTTTTTTGGAATGACTAAAGTTTTGAATATTGAATTTCTTTAGACTAGAATTCAAGGATTGTACAAGTATTTTTCTTCTTCAGTTTGATTTGAATTTCTAAGTGATTGAGGTAGGAACTAGCATTATGGAATTACTTTGACAAAGATTTCATTTAGTTTAAACAATAAATTTAAGACTTTATTTGTGAAAGAGATGTTTGATCTTGTATAAAGGTGTGATTGAAATCACAAACCTATTGCAATTAAGAGTTTAAATCAATTTGAGAAAGATTTTGATATTTAGAGAATATTCTGCAATGATTAAAAACCACTATATCTAATTTGATAAGCTATAAGTCTAAAAGAATAAATTATGAAGACATTTAAGGTTTCTAGCATAGGAAAAAATATAGGAAAATATATGAGTTCAATTAAATTAGATTTTAAAAAATATACCATAATTAAGAGCTATTTGAAACATGAAATATTTCTAATTTGTTCTTCTCAAAATTGAGAAAAATATATAGAATTGGTTCTTGAAACCCTAATAATATATATTTAGGGACACTAAAAAAATGGGTAACCTAAGGAAAGGGTTTTCTCATTAAACAAAGGCTTGGTGTTAAGAAAACTTAATGGATGAATCCATGGTGTGTAATTTGATTATACATGAATGTTTATTTGTATTTTGGAACACCATGTTTATGATTTTGTGTTAAATTGAATTTAATTGTGAAAAAGAAGAAAATTAAAAGAAAAGTGAAACTGGCACATGAAAAATAAATAGTTTATTCCTACTATAATGAAATGTTCTGCAAAATATCTTTCTCTACATTTTTTTAGGAAAAGTGCACCGTCAACTAGTTAAAATTCACAACAAATTATCTAAATTTGGTTTATGTATTTTGAGATATGATCAAATTAGTGAATGTGTATTTGTGCTAATACTATAAAAAATCATGTTTTATTATTGATTTTTACTAATATTAGCAAGTTGGATCAAAGAGAAAACATAATAATTTAATGGGAGACTTGGACAAGGAGTTTTGGAATTTAACAACCTTATTCTCTATGTCACTAAAGCTCATATTCAAGGTGTGGATTTAAGACTTGGACAGGGAGTTTTGGAATTTAACAACCTTATTCTCTATGTCACTAAAGCCCATATTCAAGGTGTGGATTTAGAATGATATGTATAATATGTTTTGATTATTGTCAATGGTCAAAGTTAATATATTCATTGAGTGAAGCCTTTATTGATTATACTGATATGATAAGATTATCCTAATGATTATTTATGTTCCCAACTTATCTTGGTGATGTGGTGTCTCCTTAATGAGCTAGACATTTGTATGGTTATAAAGTGGTATTTATGATTCCATAATGAATAATAATTTATATGGTTAAATATTAAGGTACCTGCATTTTAATCTTGGAGGTTTAGCGATTAAGTCACTCACTATGAGTTTAATAATTTTGTATTTGAGTGTTCCCTAGTAGATTTGGGCTTGAAACTCTTGATTTCATGTTTAGAATGATTTTTACTTCTATTGTTGATTTATGTCTACTCCCTAGCTTAGTTTGGGTGTAGATAATCTATTTAATAAGATTTTATTATTATGATAGGTAATAGATGAGTTAAACATATGATGGGAAGTTTATCTCAAGCTTCTATTATACATAATTATCATATTTATGTTGATTATCTTGGTTACCATTGAGGTGATATGATTAGTTTGGAGTGGGAGAAGTTAGGTGTCCTTGTCATGGATGGATACATCCTAGAATCATATTCTCTACTTTTTGTACAACAAGTTTGAAGGTCATCTTCTTTTAAAATGTGTCCACATGAGAATTGGAGCTTGCTTTTCTTGCTATAGAAATTACATCATATAGGCTATAGTGCTCTCATTGTTAGAGGTTGATATGATTTTATATACATTATTGACCACCTTCCACCATTGTATCTAAGATATTACCTATTTTGAAGCTATGCGGTTCAATTTGTTAGTGTGTACACTAATTTATATGTTAAGGTATCATGCTTTGTGGTTGGTATAGTTAACCTTATTTCTTATGTGAGGTACTCGAGAAAGAGGTACACTACATATTTGGGATATAAGCCTTTATGTGGTTTGGAACACTTTTAAGTGTGTTGTATTATGAATATTGAACTATGTGAGTGTTGTTATTTATCATAATTGTGTCATGTATGAGGTTTCTTGGTATTTTCTATTTTATTCTTGTTCTTGTTTCAGTATTTTAGATGTGTTCTACTCAAGTGTTGCCATCATTTATTTATTGTTCTTGTATGTGTTGTGATTGTAAATTGGCTCTATGTGTTGAAATAATATATTGTGCTAAGGTGAGAGGATACATGTAATATGGGATAAATGCTATTCTAACATGTGAATGTTGAGTGATCTCATAGTATAAAATGCAAGAAGTAATCATTTGGAAGTGTTGATATGATCTCAAATGTTCATTATTAATAAATATTAGTGTGGTCAAGTATGTCTTATTAGATGCAATTTATGATTGTATATTCTTTGTACTTTTATTCCTCACGATATTTGTATGAGATTGAGTTGATGTATTGTGAATCATTTTAAAGATATGGTTGGATTTGTATGATTTATTCATCCTAAACATTTATTGTGAAAAAATTTCATCTTAGATAAGTTATTCAAATTATAGATTTGATTGTATGTCTATGTGAATAAAAGAGAAATGAACTAAAAATATAATCACTAGTCTTGTGTTTATACTTTACACTTTTGGATTATTGGTTGAATTTTTTACTGATAGACTAATTATCAGGGAGGATCAAGTTTCTTCAATATGCAAGTTCAATTTCATTCCCACCAACAACTAGATCTTGAAGGGATTATCTTGTGGATTCAAGATATAGAGTTTATATATGATTATATTTATTTGAGAAGACCATTTTTTGTTGTGATAGTTTGGCTTATTAGCCTATTTGTACTTTATTTAATTAACATTGAGGGTGATAGTTCTTTATCCATTGCATTATGGAATTGTATGTATTATTCTTGACCTTGTATAGATTTATGTACTTGGGAGATTTTAGAATTAATATAATTTACCCTATATTGATTAATTGTGTTTTTTTACATGAATAGTATGGAATATGTTTGTAATTTTTATTTTAAAGAAATAAAAATTCTCTAGCTATATATTTTTGAATATGTTACAAAAACATGGCTAGATTGGATCCAATGCACTTGTAGCTATCTTATGAATATTATTGAGGTCCTTTCACTTGATATGAAACCTCTCAACACATGGTATGTTGTGTGCATGGTCCAATAGAATCATTGCTCACTATTTCTCATTGTGAATACTCATAGTTCTCTATTGGAACCTCATCTCAACCTTGGTCTAAAATAGAAAGACCTACCCAACAAGGTAGGATTCCTTTCTACATTTTCTATCTTAACAAGTTTAAATTCAATACAAAAATAGACTCCTTGATATTGATATCCACATCCTTGAGCAAGCCCAAATATAACTTTCTTATATTATTATCCATAGAGAGGAAATGTGATATGGGTATACTGCAAGGTGATCTATTGCTTCCCAAGTAGCTTTCATGAGACAATATACAAGCATATATCATGCAAAAAGAAGCATTTAATGCATTCCTAGGTTATTTTACTCACATCACCTTTCCAACTTTTCCTTCTTTAGGTACACAAGTTGTGGAAATTTTAGAATCATCTTTCAACCCACCAATATTTCCAACAACTTGAATTTAGTGAACACGCCTCCATCATGGAGAAGCTTCAAAAGAATGTACATCCTGCATCCAGTTCATCACACTCTAAAGTGTGTTCTTTAGTACAACTTCATATTATACTACATAGAGCATATTTGCTAGATCTTAATAGAATTGGAATTGAGCTTCTACTCCTATGGGTTCACATTGGTCCATTCTAATGGCCTCTTCTTATATAGGTTGTGGTTGCTCTAGTGGAATCATAATGCACATGATGGTCTAGTATGCCATATTATTATTGTTAAGATTCAGACAAATCGGAGCAATAAACATTAACAATTATATGCAGATTAAATAACCCAAATATAAAAATGAAGAATAACAAAAAAAAGATCAACATAAAATTTTAATGTGGTTCACCCAATGTGGGCTACATCCACAAAAACTCATCCACCTAATGATTTTATTATCCAGTGCAAAAACATATTACAATCTCGTGAATACCATACCGCAACATACATCCCAACCGCTTATAACAAGCTTTTTGGAAGCTTTTAGAATTAGGGGTGATCCCACATAAGTGGTTAACAATTTGAGGAGGAAGGAAAAATAAATTTTTGACCCTCCCACAAATTGAAGGTTTGCTTGAACCCCATGACATTGGCTTAAAAAATAAAATAAAAAGGGGTTCGAGCAAACATGGGTTCTCTCGAACCCCCAAATTAGGATTTAAAAACAAAAACATTTTGTTGTCGTTTTCACTTGAGCATTTGAGTGACCTCTGTGGATGGAAAATGGAGACTGGCGAACAAAAATCCGATGAACAGTCCATCACCCACGACTTCCTCCACAGTCCATCACCCTCTAGCTCTCGATGAACACGGGTTGCTGAATTTGTTGAAAATTTGCATTTGCTTGAAAATTTGTATTTGCGTGAAAGTTTCTAAACCCTAAAAATGAATTATGGTTGTAGAATTTAGTTTTACAGCTGCCAATTGCATTTTCTTGAAATTCTCTAAAGCCTTTTCAACAAATTTGGTCTTTCCATACCCTTCAATGGTCATCCATACCCTGTTCCAATGCTCCCATTTTAGCGTAGGCACGGAGGATACTAGCGATGGTAGTGGAATTTGGCTTTACACCCGCCAATTGCATTTTATTGAAAGTTTCTAAAGCCTTTTCAAGAAACCCATTTACACTTGCCAACTACATTTTCTTTAAAGTTTCTAAAATATTTTTAACAAATCCATTTTGTGAATATCCTACACTCAGGGCATTCCATGAGAACACATTTCTTCCGAGCATTTTGTCTAACATTTCATGTGCCTTGTCTATGCTTCCACATTTTGTATACATGTCTACCAACGTAGTTGCAACTACAAAATTTGACAATTTTCCTCTATCATCGCCAGTATCAATCGTATGTAAACTAAGGATATATTTGAAATAGGCCCCCCTCAACAATTTAGTAAGTTTAAACTTCTAGTATAATATAGGATACTCAATTTTTTTTAATCAAATAAATATCTTTGTATGTATTTGGGAAAATAATTCCAATCTAATAATATTAGTGTATGCTACATGATGTATCCATAGATAGATGGTCTAATGAAAGATAATCTATTCTTTCAACACAAAACATGAAAACAATAAATACCAATATAAGAGTACACAATATAAGAAATTTGACATGAAAAATCATGGAAATAGCTCAATAATGAGTATGTATGACACAATACATGATTGTTGAGATAATATTGCAATATTATGTGAGCCTAAAATATTCTATTTAATCCTTTGTTCTACCTTTAAATCTTAAGGAACGTGAACTCTCTTATTTATATTGGTAAATTTTCTTGAGTGATAGTATACTATCAACTAAAGATCATGATCCTCCCTATATTTCAAATAGCACTTGTTTTAAAAGTAATACTGTAAACAATTTTCATGTTGTACATATGTCACTTTTATTTTGATTCTTGTCTCTATTAAATGAATATACATGAACATATGTTTACTATTAGAATCATCTCCTTTATGTTTTATTTCTTTCAGAGAGATAATAATAAGGATTATTTTCCTCTCCATTCTCATGTTTAAAATTGAATTATCAGCTCAAGTGTTTAAAGAATAAATTAAATATTTCATAGATGATCTAATAGGGAATTTGATTACATCTTATTTAGGGTTATTAAGTAGGATCATATAAGAAGGCCATAATCATTAGTGTTATTGAACTAAGTTTCATTTTGTGTTTCTTACTAATTAGAATATTAGCTCTTATTATTTGATTCAACCAACTAATTTAACTTGGGGCATGTTAATAATAATTTTAAAGGCCAAAAGTTTCAACCAAACCTTTGGAAATAAATATAGTTTGAGAACAAGAATTAGAATGTGTACATGAATATTAACATTAATATTGAACAAAGATTATTGATCCAACAAACTAGATTTCCTGTTATTGCAGGTAATTAAGCATCTTTCCCACAATGATCACAATAACTCTAGTAGGATTTACTTTGTAGCACTTTCCTTGTTTATCTCAAGTGGATATAGCTCCAATTGTTTTTGAGGACCTAATAGAGAAATTTGAGCAAGTACAAATTATTCAAGTTCATGAAGATAGAAGAAGAAACAAATTATAGTAAAACTTAAACTAAACAACAAACATTTTAAAAACATAATATTTGACCTCAAAATCATTTAAATACCTAAAAGAGTTTGAGAAGAATTTAGGAAGCGAATAATCCATAATCTACCCCTTTAACATTGATCTTGTGGATGGTACTGCCATTTGTATGGTTGGAACTTGGAGAAAGATTGAAGTTAATTTACTGGGAATCAAGAAAAAAGTAGACTTAGAAGTAATAGAGATGAAGGAACTCTTTAATACCTTCAACATTTTACTAAATTTAGAATGGTTTGTAAACTATAATGGGAAAATTAAATCCTATAAATAATAAATCTCACGTTCTTTGACAAAAATAATAATTCATATACCCCTATACATTGATATGAGTAAGGCATACATAAAGAAGATAACATAAGAATAAATTGGAGAAGAATTGAAAGCACTACATTAGATTTAAGAATAATAATTTAAGACACCATGCATGAGGCTAACTCAAGAGGATAAATCATACTTCATATCAATAGTTTGAACATTGATAATGAATATGCTATGGAAGAATGGATTTGGGATGAGCTAGAAGTAACATCTAGAAAGATATTAGATGTGAGGAGGATCCTGAAACTTAAGAAAAGTTAAAAAAAAAATCCACTCAAGATATTTCAAATGATGAAAACCCAATACATAATAAAAAAGGAAACTATAAAAAGAGACAACATACTAAAATTCAAAACACTTTAACCACAAATTTCACATGGAATTTCTCATGTATTAAGCTTGGACTTGGTAATATAGGGTGGGGATTTTTTTAACATGTCTAGAATACATAGAAAAATTATTTAAGAAATAAAATTTGAGATTATTTAATCTCTTGAAGATACTTTGTAGCATGACAAGATGGTGGTACACCCACAAACCTAATATCCCAATTGGGAAGACATTTTTGGTCCTTATAAGAACCAAGTACTTATCAAAAGGAGACTATAAGCCCAATCTAAAATATTGTGGCAAGATGAAACTTGAAATAAACCTTCAAATTTGTATTACGGAATGGACAAATAGAAGAGAATATGATGAAAGGCTTTATAGGTACCAAATTTTCTATTGGACATTAGATCACCTATTGCAAAATATAGGTATATTTTAACTAAGAAAAGAGAGGAGGAACCAACAATTGGATGATGGGACAAAATAATTTTGTAAAAAATTTACATTCCATGATATTGACAAGCTAATCCACAATGTACTAAAATGAAGCACATTATCGTATCTACATAGTAGAAATTTAGTCCTTCGCAAAGAACATTAGAGTATATTTCCAAAGGAGACAAGTGTTTGGAACTTGATTTAAAGTGTATGGATAAGGTTGAAATTCCACAATAGAAGTTAAGTGGTGCCTCTAAGAATAAATTATGGAATCCAAAGGAGAATAAAATCCTCAAAACTTAAAAAAATATAAGTTGAAGAAGGGGAAAATGAAATAGCCACTAATAATACACTAAAAAATAAATATTTCAACATGAACCATTGAGGACTAGAGAACAAAATATAATTTTAGAAGGAACCCTAAGATGGAAAAACATGGCGATTAATGGGATGAAAGATAAGTGATGCAAGTGGAAAATTTTAAAAAATATGAAGAACTTTTTCGTAGAATATATTACTAACCTAAAAGGTATAAAGGAAGTGGTAGGAACCATGCAGATAGAACTAAAAGAAGGATCCAAACCATAAAGGAAAATAAAATATTAACTTAAAACCTCAATCCTTACTATTTTGTATTTTCATTAAGCTATTTATACTAACAATTTAGGCTTTCCTATTGTCACTACATTTGACACTTGGCATCAACTCCTATGTGTTATTTTTTTATACATGTACATCGTCACCCTGCTCAAATAGAAAATGATTTTTTCTATACCCTTTTTATTTGTGACCTATATTCATCTCTCTTTTCTTTTAACTTATCATGTTACTTGGGAATACACACACTTGTAGGTCCATATTGAAACTATTTATTGTCTTATAACTTGGTGATTCCTCTTACCTAGTAAACCCAAAAATAGTACATGTGCATACCATAAAACAATCTTGTTTCAAAATCAAATCTACACCATCCATAAGTTACTCAATAGAGAATAAGGCACCTAGAATTAGCAATAATAATTTCAATCACAAAACTAGTAACCCTTAGTTCCTTCAACTTAGTCTAATTCAAATTTTGCTCCAAGATGAAGAAGAAATCAAGTGACTCTTTTTAAAGCTTTTGTTACACACTTGGTCATCCTACATTTTAGTGTACATTTATAGAATGGATGCATTAGAGAAAGCCATTCATCAACATAAAACTTATATTTCTTCCTCCTCTTTAACCAATCATATGTGGAGTTCAATTTTTATCTAAATAAAAAAGGTAGAGTGGACCTAGATGGAAAATAATGAGTGTAGACAAAGAAGCTAGATATTTTGGCATGAATAAATCTTAGGAATCCAATTATATAACCTTTAATTATCATCCCATCATTTGTGAGTCATTCATCCCACTTTAGGTTATTAATGGAATGAAGGGGAAAAAATCATTTAATGAGTTGCATGCCACATGATTGTATGATATAGACAAATTTTCATATAATTTCCAATTATTAAATCATTCATGCTATAAATCCCTTGATTTGAAAAGAAACATATTGTCTTGTTTCTTTTATGGTAGCAACATAGTTAGAGAATAATTTGAGAAGAAACATGTCTAATCTATACATGTGTGTTCTTTCAAATCTCAAGATAATTTAGAACTTGTTGGCCCTTGTGATTTATTCATGTGGATCATATATTTAAGATTATTTTATATATTTAAATGTATAGTTAGAAGTTTCTACATTTTAGTGAAATGAGTTTGTGCATGAATTTGTTCATTATGTAAATTTAAAGATTTATTAATATTTCAAATTGATTTAGTTGTTGCACAAACTTGTTTAGTAATAAATGTATCTAGAAGTTACATTAAATTTATTAAATGTATGTATGCACAAGTGAGAACTATTAAATCTAGATATCTAGTGTTCATGTTTAATACATTCTATATCATGTGCACACTTGTAAATTTATTTAGAACTGTTTTAGATTTATTTTCTCCAGATCTAGATATATTAAACCAAGGTCTCATTCCTCCTTTAAGTACATACATATCACAATGGAAAATGCACCTGTTTCACCTCCAGAAATAATCTTTGCAAATACTAATAGTGAGATTAGGAGATTGAGAGAGTCATTAACTGATGGTATAGATGTAGGAATATATTCAGAAGTTTGCATGTCATGTAACATCCCACTACGCAACCTCATAGGTTAAGAGCCAAAAGAGGATGAGATAAAAAAAAAAAA
The DNA here is from genome assembly GCA_007115665.2 of Sequoiadendron giganteum. Taxonomy (NCBI): domain Eukaryota; kingdom Viridiplantae; phylum Streptophyta; class Pinopsida; order Cupressales; family Cupressaceae; genus Sequoiadendron; species Sequoiadendron giganteum. The sequence goes on along the minus strand of CM021103.1, from coordinate 354,905,254 downwards.
TTGAACAAGAAGAATAACATACACAATAAGTAATTTCCAAATCGATATATTGACAACAAACATGGCCAAGTATGGCCGAAACTACAACCCAAAGGAGAGGACTAATCCACCCTCCAGAGAAAATCCAAATAGGAGCAAATAGGATAGCTCCAAAAATTTGCGTTGGAGCTTGCTGCTCCGAAATTTGTTGCTCCAGAACTTGTTGCTCTGGAACCTGTTGCTCTAGAACTTGTTTCTCCATAACTTGTTGCTTTAGAACCTTAGCTGCAACACACAAAACAAGAACAGAAGATGTTGATGCTCCGGAACTCGACAACAACAACACTAAACAACAAACAGAAAGCATTGATGCACCAGAACTTTTGCAGACCAAAGAATGAAGAGAAAAATGCATCCAAAACTCTAATTTTTGCATGAAATATTTTGAAAAAAAAAACCATAATGATCATCATAATACAAGCGAGTATAATATTCATAAAGGAATATACACGAGTACAATGGAATAGCCATGAATAAGATACATCATCAGGAAAAGGAAAATACAAGAGTGATCAACTCCAACTCCTGTACACTGGTCCCCAACGGCGGTGGCAACGCCTCCCTACCATGTGGACTCAAAAGAGACCACCCCATCATGCTCAAAGGTAGTCACAAGGCCCAAGCATAAATAAAAAGGAAAGGGAAACATAAGGCCAACACTCACATCGAAAACAGAGAAAACATGGAATACAATGCATTAAAACCAATATCACAACATGAAGATGCTCATACAATAACATGTCGGGTACCACTCACGAGTCCTAAGGTACGAGGTACTAGAGTGTTGAACGGATGGAGTGTCATCATGCGTGCTCGAAGGGATGGCACCACACAAAAACAAGTGCACCTCTCATACAGATGAGGAAGTTCAATCATGCCCAAATCAACGCCCTACAGATGAATAACTCAATGCCCTACAGATGGATAGGCCTTCTTGAGTGGATCCTTAGCCTTTACAAGCACTCAAGGCCATGCATGAGGATCGTTATCTTATAATTATTTTACCTCATCTTGTTTAACCAAACGAGGAACCAAAATCAAATATGAAACAATGAAAAAGCCACTAAAATCCATCATAAAAGCCATTTAAAGCAGCCAAGCAAACATTGTTGCTAAATCATTCAAACAATTGATCTCATACACTCACAAGTAGATCAAATACATTCAAACATTCACCATTAACTTCATAAAAGAACCAATCATATAATCAGTATAAACCTCATTAAATCATCCCGCAAAATCACTTTTAAATCAGATAAAATCTACCAAGTGGCAGTGGCACAAAACACAGTTTCAGTTGTTGTTCAAACGCATGAGAAAGAGGCATAGAAATCTCATAAAAATTCAAAGTGCCCAAATTGAAAATTGAACAACGACCCAGTTCAAATTTTAACGTTTCCAGTTGGATTCTACCTTTAATTTTTAATTTTATGACATGAAATAAGGGGTTGTTCCGAAAACGTCATTTTATGCATGGCTGGGCAAAAAGCATGAAAAATGAAAGTGCCCAAATAAAAAATATGCCAAAGACCCAGTTGAGATTTGAGAATTTCTACTTGGAATCCACCTTTATTTTTTAAAAAATTTAACAGCTAGTTAAAGATCAACAAAGAAAAACGTCATTTTAACAAGTAGGCACAAATTTGACCAAATATGAAAGTTGTCCAGAATTAAAATTTGCGAAAGACCCAGTTGAGATTTGAGAATTTCTACTTGGAATCCACCTTTATTTTTCATTTTTAACAAGTGAATAAAAAGCAGCAAAGAGAAAACGTTTTAACAAGTTGGATAAAAAGAGAAATAAAGTGACAGTGCCTAGAAATTAGATTGACAAAGACCCATTTCAGATTTACTGGAATGCACAAAAATCTGCCATAAGAAAAACTACAGAGAAGTAAATAGAATCCAAAATGAACATTATCCAACCCCCATGTTTTCACAAAAATAAGATAGAAGAATAAATCTTCCATTAGCAAATGCAAAACTTACCATTCTCAAGCTAAATCGCATTCAATACAACCAAAAATTCAAAGGATTCAAGAACCACAGAAAAAATACCTCAAAGTTGCCCCAAATTGAAATGAGAGAATTCTTCTACTGTAAAGCATGACTGGGTTCCAAAATGGGACAACAAGGAGGAAATGGCATGTTGAAATCAACAATCAGATGCCCACAAAATCTTCTCAACAAAAACTCCACATTTCTCCCCAACTCTATCTCCCAATTCATGGGGTTTTCCTTCTCCTTCCAAAACAGAAAATTTCTTCTTGTCCCAAAAGAATAACCCCCCACAAAATAGAATTTTCTTCCCTTTTATATTTTCTCAAAACAATAAAAATGAAATAAGGCATTTATTAAATAAGTTATTAAAGCTCCCCAAAACAATTTATTAAAATCTCTAAATATACAATATTCTCTTACACATAAAATAATAATTTAAATCCAACATTAAATACACACAAGCTCCCCAGGAAGATTTAAATAAAACTATAAAAGCTCACAAAATGATTAATAAAATCATTTAAATTTTCCAAATGAAATATATTATTCTTTTGAATGATCAATGAAAATCATTTAAAATAACATATTTAAAACATCATGGATATAACCATTCAAATATCCAATCAATTAAACACCATAAAATACCATATATGAAATCACGAAAAGATGTCAAAGAAACCACATCAAGACACCGACAACCAATTAAATATATATAACCACATAAAAGATTAACGGAAACCAAGACAAAATACCGCAATGAGACATACTAGTAAACCACATACAACTGAAAGGTGCTCCAAACATACGGCTGAAAGGTGCTCTAGACATTACCATTAGGTAATTGGATGGTAAGACATTAATAAGGAAACACTACACTAATAGGGTACAGTGGGCTAGGGCATGGGACATTTGGATTGTATGACTACCTCCAGTTACCACCATCAGAAAATATGAGTACGCTTAGGCCTATGGATCCAAGCGGAGTCGATACTTAGTACCTGCATCACTTCAATTACATGTCAAAGTACATGTGCATATAACATATATCATATTGTCAAAGCAACATCAATCATCAGGAAGAGGGTCATGATATCGTAAGCATCTCGGATATGAATGTTACGACATCATCCCTTTCCTCCATAATCATACAAAGTCAATGATAATAGTATATAAATGTATAAGCATGTAATCCAGAATAATAGCTAAACATGATAACCTTTCACATAACCATCAATTTCTAATCTCATTATAAAAACATTTAACATTTAAAATATCAAATCAAAATCAAAATACTATTTTACCAGGCTGGGGTTAGAGAGGTCTTACATGTCCATTTTATAAAGCTTAGAACAATTAAGAGATAAACTTGGACAAGCTAGTAGTTTTTCTCCTGATAGAGTAGCTATGATTCTTTCCCACATGCGGGAAGAAGTAAATGGTGAGGTTCCTTAAAAACAAATACAGGAGGCTATGACCAAAGAAATGATCAAAAACACTTCTTTTCCATTTTATCAAAATATACGTAAGGTGAAGGGATACCGGGTCACCAAATATGTGGATCCTCTTATGGCCCCATTGATCTACCCATGATTTCTTGTAGCACATGGTACGTATTCAACCAATGACCAACTTCCATTATATTTTGTTCAGCAGTTGTATGTTGAGGTCCATTTGGGCCTCAAATTCAACTACCTGGACATTCCACCATATGTTTGTCAAGGACATGGTAGAATTGTTGATAGGACCACCTATCGTGGAGCGGATAGACCAGCCCTAGTGTTTAGGGTATTGGTTGGTGATAGGTCTCATGTTCTCACCCTAGCTTTGGCCCCCTTAGCGGACCAGATTATCAATGTTGGCGACATTGCAGCCATGACCACTTGAATATCTATTGATCATGTGGGTCAATATTTGATGTCTCAACATTCGCAATCCATACCATTTACAACATAGGACAACAACATATATCCTTTTCAGGCGGCGGGAATCCTTGGACCCTCACTGCTCAATGGACTTACATGAGGCATGGCATGGAGGACTATGAATTCTTTGGTTGAGGACCTCTTGGAGGCATATGGTTACATCGCATCAAACTATGGGATCCCTATAGACCATGTTAGAGGTCATTTGGCTCTAGGAGTTCATTCACGTCTAGGATCCCATCATTCTCATCACTCTCAGCCTAGCAATAGTGCACATGAGAATCCACCTACAAATCATTCGACTGCTACACATACTACATGTTTTATGGAGTTGTTGATTGGTCTTGATTCATCGCCGATGCCATCTTAGTTGCATAGTCCCTCGACTCATCATTTCTGGCACACCATACGACGGGCCCTTAGATTGATACGTCGACTAAGCATTTAGTTGATTTGGTGGAGATAGCTATGGAAGAGGACCTAGAGCATTTGATACCACATGATGTGCATGTGCATGTTTCAATTCTTTTTTTTTTAATTATTTTTAAACTTTAGTTTTAACTAGATATTCATGTAATATATATGTATATATATTGTAGATGGACATGCCTCATGTTACTCTGAGCCTTAGTCCAAATCGTGTACATCGTCGTGACTCAATGGATGATTTTGTTGGCAGTGGACATGTGAGTTTTAAATTTATATATATATATATATATGTATATATACATGTATATGTACATGCATATGTATGTATAGATCTAGATAGATATTTAAAAATACATGTACATTCTTAAAAATAACTTTCATAAAATTTATAATATATTATATGTATTTAACACATTTTGTACACAATTTTATCTACAAGGCTCAGCACATCCTTCAGAGCAGGGTTCTCATTCAGATGATCGTTTGACTAGGAGTCGATATTCATATTAGGTTGCTCTAGATTTATGAGTTGTTTATGTTCATTATATATGGCTTGGGCTACATGTTTTATGACTTGGGCTACACATTTTATGTTGTATGACTCGGGCTACATGTTTTATGCTCATTTTATTTTCATTATATATGACTTGGGCTACATGTTTTAGATTGTTGATACATTGTTATAGGTACATTTGATGATCTCTAGTACATTTTCTTATATGATATACATATGTGCAATATTGATATTACCAATTTCTAAATTTGAACATTCATTTTGAGCTTGTAATGATTTTGGTTTGAATAACAGTGAGATTATGATTATGATGGTCATGTGGAAAATTGTGGTTTAATTAATGAGTTTTGAGGTTTGTATAACATAGAAAACTAGATGATATAATCTATAATTTATTCATTAGAAAACTATATGGATTAAAGATCTTAAAAATTTCATATTGCCTTGGGTTAACCATTATAAATTATTCAAGGGAATCAAAATTGAACATCTATTAGAAATATTCCATTCATGATATTATGACATAGAAAATATAATTAATGCACAACAATAAATTCCAATAAAGTCAAGACAACCTAGATCATGAGTTAGAATTGATAGAGCTCTTAGGTAACTATGTGGAAACCCTTTCCATCATAATAGTGTTAACACTAAATCCTAGATTTCCCTATTGTTTGCACTCTTTAGTATTTTGGTGCTCTTATAACAATATTTAATTCAAGTGTCTTGAATGGGCCCTATTCAATCCATTTATAGATGATTGTTAATAATGTGTTGTTTCTTCCCATTGACACAAAAAATTAATGGTCATTCGTTATAGTAAAAGATTTGAATCCTTCCATGATAACAATCTTTTAATATGTTCAAGCTCTATATTGTAGTCTCCAATGAACTTTCTTATTTTGTTGTTGAACTATATATTATTTGTGGATAATGGCATAAGTGACATATTTTTTTATCTATAGTTATCTACTACTAGAGGCATGAAATCTAGATTGGGTACTCATAGTTTTTGCAATCAATCATTTTATTCCACACTAAAATTATTATGGTGCTAGTGCTCTTTTTGGATCAAATTTGTATTTGTATCTCTATATGGATTTCTTTGTTTCCCATTTTTTATCACTCTTTATTATACAAATATCAAACCTATATGAAATTCTCTATTTGTTATTTTATACCTTATATAAATTTTGAAAGATAATATCCTAGAAAGGTTTTAAGAGTTATGCTTGTGGGGATTTTGAGTGCATATGTAATTGTATGTAAAATTGAAGGAAATCATCTTAGGGACTATAAACTCTTTTCATGGAATTCACTATATATGTGATTTATTGTTATTTTCTAATAGATGTCTTCAGGTATGGTATTATATTGAACTAGAAAACTATGTTATTTGTGAGATATATTTGTGGTGCTAGTTTTCCTATGATATGGCTTATTTTAAATATATCTTCTCTTTCGTGCTAATATTGCATCATCTACTATGGTTAGTGCATTTACTATATATCATACTTCTACCACTTCCACTATTGATTATCATATTTCAACCATTACTAATACTAATATCCCACCACATATTTTTTTCCCATCTCTACCTTCCATCCCATTTATATCCTACTCACTAATTATAGCTACCTAAGATACCCACATGCCATATGATGTACTAAAACTCTATACTATTCATCTACAACTATCTCTCCTATCATTAACCCTCTTACTATTAAAATTACTAAATCCACTATTAAGGTATTTATTTATACAATTTTAGGATGATTTGCACCTCAATATCTTTGTATATTTTATGTATTTATAGACATTGAAAAATAATTATTTCAAAATTCAAATAAATATTATTATTTAAATATGGTTCACCAAGTAAAAGTGATTCATACCCTTTAAATTATCAAATTATCTAAGCAACCTTTTGAAGGGTAATGATAAAAAGGAAAATGTTCATCAATTTGATAATTCATGTAAATTTACTTTACTTCAATCAAATGCTCTTATGACTCTTACTAATCTTCAAAAATACATAAAAAAATGTTTATCAAATATTGTTGAATATTAAATTAATCAATCTTTCTCACATTTTTCATTTGGATCCCAATAAACTAGAACTAAAACATAAAATAGCCAATAATTTTATGATATTTATCATGTTAAGTGTCATTCTATACTATCATAAAGCTATACAATAAAGGTACGCATGAGGTAAATAACATCTAAACATATTGAAGATATAAATAAATAAACATGCTCTTTTGGGGATCATTGAAACTAACACTAAATTTTCTTCTACTCCCACCATCACTCTTCCAATGACTTTTTTTATAAAAATTAGATACTATAGAATACTCATTATGGACCAGTAAATTTATTATAGAAAATTTTCATTGTTTAAATACTCATCAATATTCTTTAAGTTACAAGCCCTAATATGTACCCCATCAAAAGTAATACAAGTACAAAAGAACTAGATTCTTTAAAGGTTCTATTTAATTCTATATAAAGGACAATGCAATAATCTTTTCACCTTTAAATAGATAGTCATATTAAATAGATATAAACTTTACAATTGTTGTTTAACAATGTTTGCACATTATGTACATAACATTAAATTAAGCATTGAATTCTTGAATCAATTTATAATAACTTTTCTAGCTATAAGTGGAGATGAACTTTCAAATGAAATCATTTAGATTCTTGAAAAAGTACTTGAATTCCATGGAACAAATATATAATTGGAAATATCTACTCAATTTAAGGTTCTCAATGTGTTTCAACCACTAATTTGTGTCCAACCAAATTTAAAACACTTGTCATCAACATATATTATAAGTAACTAAAACAATCCAGAGTTCAAACAAGTTACTATAAGTTCTCATATTGAACATGTATGTACATGTACAAGTGAGCTTGAAAATCATGGATATAATCTAACTCAAACATTATGGTTCAACCCGCTCTTGAATAACATGTAAATTTTTTTTATGGTCATCACTATCTAGTCTCCATTTTTTTCGTCCACGTGCATGTGGAAGTGCATGAAGATGTAGGGCAATAGCAATTATTAGGTGACTATATTGATATACCTTGTTATCGACTTGATAGTCAACAAAATTAATCCCATGTTGAACAACTTTGACTTGTTTTATATATATCCCTCGCACTAAAACATAACCTGCATGGTAAACATGAACCTGAGGTAAGACATGTGCACGTGTACAAAAATTTTGTGCTCAAGGTTTGTACAATATATATTTAATATTTTTAAGGTAATGTACACATGTACACAATGTATATATATAATTTTAAATTCAAACTCACCTGTGGGAAATAACATTCCATCACTTGTTTCAGGTTGTGTTAGCTTATTCTTCTCTTCTGTGCAACACAATAAATAATAGCTAACACCTTCCATGTTTCCAGGCTCTGCTATGACTGCAAAAACATCTCCTATACACCAAATTTACACAATAAAATTCTTAAAAAATTAGAATTGTCTCTAGACTTTAAAGATCATTAAATTTATATAATATTTAAATTATTGAAAACTTACACATGTACCTTTTCTAACCAATCCTGAAATATGGTCATAATCAATTGATTGAAATCAAAGGAATGTCTTGAAATATTTCATCCTCATTTTTCGTCGTATGTGTCTGAAACAAATAGTGGCACCATATCCCATTTACTAACATATTCAAGTTCTTGGTTGTTGCATGCATGATATTTTCCCACAATGCACTTAGTGTAGAAACAAGAGTAATCCCTCATGTATAATGTCCATCCAAGGTGACTATCTGAACTCATAACACAATGCAAAGATCTTGTTTTGTCTACCCTCTTACATCCATACATCAAACTTCTATCCAAACCTAGATACATGTACTTGCAATAAAATTATGTGAACAAACATGTGTGTATATATATATATATATATATAAATTTTAAATTTAAAAAAATTTATTTTTTTGAAAATGTAATTTATACATACCCGATATCTCCTAAAACACTCTATGTGGAATGTTTCGGTTTGTTCTTGAAGATGTTCTGGCCTCATTTGATGCAAAATGTTTTATTGCAGTATTCAAAAACATCATGTGCATCATCTATATGATTTTCTGAATAACTCATTTGATGCTTTCTTAAAGCATGTTTGATGCAAGCTCCTACGCCATCATGCTCACCCTTTCCATGCCCACTCTCAAAGAAACTACAAACATATGGTATTTGTAAATTTTATGATATCTAGTTAGTGCATAAAATGGCCATGATGATTTGAATTGTGTCGCACATCCATCTGACCATACAAAATGCTTTTCAAATTTTACACCCCTGCTTCTCAAATTCTCAAAAAAACATTTTGTAAAGCAATGTTGTATGAAAAGTGTGTCATGCTCTTTATCATCACTAATATAAAAGTGATATTCTTTCTTGATGGCTCGTTTTTAATCTATACTCTCAACACCATCCAATTCCAATTGTGCATGTCGATAACACACATGAACCATAATAGTGATCTACTTTGAAAAGTAATATTCTAATTGAATCTCTTTTGGATGTAAAATTTTTTTTGCAAAGTCAGCTACTGATAGAACTGTTCCAAGTGGGAAAGTATCTCTTAATGTTTGAAATTGTTGTGCTTTCCACTTAGCATAAAAGAAATGTTGTATGTATGGTTGTATCAGTTTTTGAAAATCTTCCATAAATTTCCCAATAGGTATCTCCTCTTCTACATAGTTTAACCTTGTGGATTCTTTTCCAAAATTTGTTTGAAACTTTACATACTTGTAACTCTTGCAATTTACTTTCTTTGTTAGGTTAGCATCTTCATTTGTTGAAGGAAATTTAGCCAAATTTCCACATGTTTCATAGAGTCCTTTTATGCATTTTATTTGAGGTTCATTTTCATGATCGCATAATAGATCATTTATGAACAAACTTACCTATTTAGGAGATTCCTTTTGAAAACCATATCTTTCTTCTCTCATCTTTCGAAAAACCTAATAGTAGAGATCAAATTCAATATGATAATGACAACAACAAGTTTCAAAAAACTTTTTTATCTTCACATAATATGGCTTTAACCTTTCAAACATTTTTTGCCAATCTTTGTATGAGGATACACATTACAAAAGTTCATATACATCTCAAGATGTGTTATGTCTAGCCAATGCTTAATATGTTCTTCATAAATACTAGGCCCAATCATGTGCCTCATAACATCTCTAGTATTTGATGATGAACATGTCTGATCATTCCAAAACCTTGAGATCAAGTTCCTAACAACATCTTCAATCCTATCAGAATGGGGAGCTATACACATAACTGCCCAATTTCCTTCAGAACTATCATCCAAAACCTTTCTCTTTTTCTCATATTTTATTAGTGTGGTTCTACTATAACCAAAGTCAGTGGAAAGTGCTGACATTTTTCTTTTTCTTGATTTTTTTTATTTAAAATCGATGTCAAAATCACCTTTCTTGCAATGGCCTTATCCATTGATCGAGATCCTTTCCCAATGGAATCTAAACCTTTTTTTAACATTTTCAACAATATCTTTTTGTAGTCTCATGTGTTTCCTCTTATTTGATGCAAAATGTACACCCAACAATTGTAATGACTCTTTCAGCTCATTACGAAGAAGTAAACGTAATAACAATTGGGTTTTTTCAAGTGTTTCAAGATGATTGAAATGATCATGGATTATTCTATTTACAGATTTAGTCATTGACCTCTTACTCCTATTTTTTAGGTTGGTCGGCATAACATTTCAGTTTATCCATATCCATTTCAAGTAAATGATCTAAATTTCTATAAGAAATTTGTTTCCCCACCTTTTCAACTATTTTTATATGCTCATCCATTGGTGTAGAAGGAAGTGATCATGACCCCTCCAACATGCATTGTTTGAACTCGGTCCTCCTCCCTGTCTTCAAGGTCCATGTGTTCTTCAGCTGATTCGTTTGGTCCAATATCTAGGTTTGGCTCAACTTCTGCTTGAGAACTTCTTGCTTGTTGAGCCATTTCTACATGTCACAAAATATTGTACAAAGAAAGTGAATTATGATGATATATAAGTGGAGTTGAACATATGAAATCAAAGATTCTTGAACTTAAGAATTCCATGGAAAAAATGCATTTAAAAATAGATGATAAGCAATTATTAGGCTCTGAATGAAGAATAGAAGATAAGGATAATAAGTGGACACTTGAACTGTGGATTAATGGCATGGATTGTGTTAGGCGACTCTTAATGGTGAAGGTAGGTGGATGCAGGATGAAAGCTTATGTATGGTTGGTATGGAGGAAATTGATGATTTTTCTTTTCAAGTCTAGGGCTTTTTGGGCTTGACACGTTGTAGATTAATTGGCATTCAACTTGACTAAGGAGCATATTAGAGTAAATTGTAGAGATGGTGGTGAGGTCTAAACAATGCAATGGCTAGGATGAAAATGAGGATGAGAAGTTTGACTTGGAGATGATGTGGACAACTTGACTTGGAGGACACGTAGATTTGTTTGTTTTTGAAATGTTTCTAATGTTTTTTAATTTTTGACTCTTCTTGTTGACCAAATTTGAGGTGATTTTGTGAAGTGTGATTGTTCTGATTTTCAACCCAAGATAATGTATGAAACCTAAGATGTAATGAAAAGGATATGATTCTAAGATGGGAAATGAAAATGGTATGATATGATGTGATAAGCTAAGAATGCAAGATCTTAAAGGCAACTCTAGGTCCAAAGTTGGTTATGATGCAAGGCTTGACTTGTGTTATGATGGATAAACACAAGGGACAAATGATCAAGAGAGGGTATGTAGGAGATGATGGACTCCAAAAGGATTTCCCTACTCAAGGATAATGGTATGTTCCCTAACTCAAGGATATGTTCCCTAACTCAAGGATGATAAACCTTAAGTGATGTCGGTGATAGATAGCTAATGGGTTGATTTTGAGACCTAGGAAGAGTAGTCGAAGTGCAAGCTAAGGGTTCTATTTGATCAATGATGAATATGCAAATGACTAAATTCATCGAACATGCAAAGGTTAGGTGAGATGATCTTGATATGCAAGGGGTTGTACATGCAAGAATTAGGTGGAATGATATATGTATGCAAGGACTATGTGATATGATATATGTATGCAAGACTAGGAATATGTAAGGACTAGGATGAAAGGGCTATGAATATGCAAGGACTATATGGGATGAAAAGACTAGGTAGAATGGATGGATTGAAAAATCAGAACTAAAAGATGATGGCCCCAAGAAATATAAGTGATAGGTTCATGTTGTATGTTTTTGTTGTTTGATGTTTTGGGATTTTGTAAGGTTTAAGGTGTTGCCAAGTACTAGGTGTGATGTTTGTTTGAGGTCTATTTTTAAACACACACGCAAGACATAGTAGACAAAATGTTTGATTTTAACAATACAAGCACAAATCCTAAGGTTGACAAGGACTATATTCATTGGATTCCACATGGGTTTCCCCAGCTGCACTTATTCTTAGTGGGTGACTTAGAAGCTTGGCCACACTGACTCCCCCAACACGACACTCACTTCTTGGGTCAACCAAGCTTCGAGCTCTCATGAATCTCCCATGACAGACTCTTCACCTCTACTAAGAATTGCGAGAATGTGGATGCCTTGGCAATGACCGTTGCTGCACCAACGAATAGAAGGGATTTTGGCTTTCTAAAACAAGAGGGTTCTAGTGAATACTCAGGGACATGGCACCTCACGAGCATACAACAAGCCACTAAAGGCTTTAACCACTCTACTAGGGGATCTTATACCTTTAAAAGAAAAGGTAGGTACTCATTTTCAAATGGAATTGCATGCCTAAGGCCTACATACCATGAGGACTTGACAGTTTAGTCTCATCATTTCATATACCAGCCCGAGCGAAAAGCTGGTTGGAGTCATTCCCTCTTGTGAGGTATGCCCCTCTAAGGTATTAAACACATACAAAGATGATGCGTCTAGTTTCTGATCACCAAGTTCACACAAGGTGAGAGCATACTCCCTACCATATCAAGCATAACAAACAGTGTTCATTCATCCCCTAATTAAATCTATATGATGGAAGACAAATGTTCATTTTAAAGAACCAATTGAAATGTGTTCTAAGCTAAAAGACAATTGGTTTCAAAATCAAGTCTTCAATCAATCGTCCTGCACCAAATTAGTTAGTAGTTCCAATTTTTAGTCTTCAACAAGACGTCCCGAACTAAAAATATGCACAAGAGTAGTGTGTAGTGTAATGTGGAGCGTGGTGGGAAAAATGAGAGGAAAACCTCCTTAAATAGATGTTTTTGAGGATGGAGAGATTGAGAGAAATGAATGCAAGACAAAATATTTGCAAAAAGGAGATTTTAAAATCCCACATTGCGTAGTAAAATGAGATGCATGTAAGTGAAAATGATAAAAAGAAAAAAAATGCATGGTGAATGATTAAATGAAGTAACTAAATTCATTTCTAAATGTGAATGAAAATGATTTAATAATGTTTTATTATGGATTTAATAGAATATGGATTATGTAAATAACTTATGTAACATTGACTTTAATGTTTTAAATGATGATTTATGAAAATACAATGAAAATGCAATGAAAATGATTGTCAAAACGATATCATGATTAATGATTTAAAACAGTTTATGAATGATCATGAAATGTTTATGATTTATTATGCACTATGAATGGTAATGAGATGATAATTATTTAATATGCTAATGATCTAATAATTTAATGATTCATGCAAATGAAATGATTAATGATAATTAGTTTATTATGAAACGATATTTGATGGTTATGATAACAAATTTATTATGATAATGAACTATTATGCTTTATTATGGAAATGGATGTGAACAATAATGCAAATGATAATGCAAACAAACATGAACGATAATGCAAACAAACATGAACAATAATGCAAATGAACATGAACAATAATGCAAACAAACATGAACGATAATGCAAACGATAATGCAAACAATAATGCAAACAATAATGCAAACGCACATCAATGATAATGCAAACAATAATGCAAACGTACATGAATGATAATGCAAATGATAATGCGATGATTGCAAGGATAAATTTGAGTGTCTATAGTTTCTTGGCTTTCACATGTTTACATGGTAGTTTTATTTTATACTATTCATGAGCTCACTATATATATCTAAAATTTTTCCACCTGTATTTATGTTCTTTTTGGTTGAATATTTTATAGATATTATAAACTCAAATGATGTTACAAAATCTTTCCTTGATGCATATTTTTAAAATATTTATACTAATGTTTGAAGTTTCATTTTGTTATTTTTGAGACACCCTAAAATCTATACTTGATAATCACAAGAATGCCTTGGAATTGATGGAGGAAATTGAGGGGGTTATTTTATGCATTTCATTCAACATAAAATTTACCGTGCATAATTTATTGACTTAGAGATGAGTGTTTGGAGGTGTTGATAGATTCAAATTTTCTAATAACTAAAAAATGATTCAACATAAATGAAATACAAGTGATTTAATTTTGAACTCAAATTGCTAAAAAATTAAAGAAACTTGCCCATTCCATGTTATAGAGAAATGATTCATTAAATTAAAATTACCCCAAATCAACAAAAATACACTCACACAATAATTCTATCCTATTACATGAAGAAAATAACACACATTACTCATGACTATTTTTCATCAAAAAAAAGAGTGTGTTACAACATGGTAGCACTATTATATTTTCATGTTTTAATGCAATTAAATTTATGCATGCTAGTGACTAAGCTTTAGACTTGTTACTATCAAACTATAATTCAATCATGTTATAACATAAGAATGCTATGGTTTCTATAAAAAATAGCATGTTATTAGATAGTGTGGTAAGTCTATGAGCCTCTTTGTACCTAAGTAAATAGTTGATATTATTTAAATATTTTATTTTTCTTCCAAGGTATCCCATTATGGGAGGTCATTAGGATTTGTGTCTCAACCTTGAGTCCCTATATTAATACCACAAAATCTAATTTTTAAGTTATAAAACAACCAATATATATAAATTTCAACACTCAAATAATTTAATTTTTGGCTTGGAACATGTTAGAATAGACATTAATTAGAACAAGATAGTTACAACAAAATGCATCTCTTTCACATCTTAATATGTTTTAAATGGGCACAATCATATAGAACCCATTTTTATGGATGGAAAATATTTTAATAAACTTGGGAGTAGCTGTTAAAATTATTCTTCAAATAAATTGGGAGGAGCTTGGGAAACCAAATTTACATGATACTCCCTATGATATAGTACTAGATGAGGGAACATCCAAAATTTTCATTAGCACATGGTAGAATATAAAGTTCAACCTCTTGGGTTTAAAGGAAAAATAAATTTTGAGGTGTTTGAGATGAAAGGACTCTTGGATGCTTTTAAAATTTTGCTTAATCTTAAATTGGTTTGTAGAATGTAATGAAATCTTTGACTCCCAAAAAGAAGAATTGACATTTTATATGGAGGGATAGATGGTGCATATATCATTGAATATGAATATGGAATAAGATTATGACAAGGAGATAGCAAACGAAAGAGATGTAGAAGAAGATGATGTATTTAGATGGCTATATTCATTGAGGAAGCTGCCTAAGATTGATACAAAGGGAGATACCAAGATAGAGGGGGAAATACAGGTGAAAGATGGTGATACAAAATAAATATAAGGATGAAGAAGGACACAGACACATATATATACAAAATTGGGTGCTACACAAAAATACAAATAAAGAGAATTTATTGTAGATCAAAACTAGTAGAGCATTCAGTATAAGGATTCATAAAAGAGTAGTAGTAGGCACCACAAACATGTTTGCAATTGATATGGAGATTAGATAGAGTACTAAAAATTTAGAAACCTATTTTAGGAGGTAGGAGATATATGGAATATTATTAATAGAATGCAAAAAAAGGTGGGGCACTACATATTGGTTGTTACCAAGGAAGGAAGATGAAGGCCCTAGGATCAAAATATGTATTTCAAGAAGGAGGAGACACTAGTACAGAATGCAAAAGGGATGCTAAGTGAAATTGAAGAAGAATTCACATCAACTCATGTAACAATAATAAATACATTCAAGATAAGAAATATGAAGGAATAATAAATTGTGATGATGTAGAATAAAAAAATCAAGGATTTACAAGAAAGCATAGATGGTGATAAAAAGGAAGGTTGTAGCATAGAAGAAGAATATATAGATTTGTGAGAAAGTATCATGGATCTAATGAAGAAGATTTGAAACTAAGAAAGTATAAAGATGAACCATTGATGCTACAAATAATTATTTATGAAGAAAGAGAGGAAATTGAGAGTAATGCAGCACTATGAAATCTAGTGATAACTTGCAAATTTTAGTTTTATAGAACTCATTGAGGATGTGCATTTGAGTTTTTATTTTCATAAAATTGAAATGATGAACCTTCAATTTTCTTATATATCAATTATTTGATGCATTTTTCCTTGTTGCTAGATAAGACATTTGATGAACCCACTATTGTAAGTAAATAAATTTACCCATATTTGATGAGAGAGAGAAGAAATAAACATGTACCTTGTTTCCTTCTATGATAATTTGTCAAGTTTTGTTTGCACCTATTTTCTTATTTTTCTTTTGAAAAATTCCGTTGAGCCTTATTTTTTCTTTTTGCTTTTTGTCCCATTTTCTTCTTCAAATTAAAAATGATTCAAAATAAATTCTCCTCCAAAATGCAAAAAGTATGTGGTAAAAGAATTGTGAAAAACTTGCAACAGTTGCCACATAGATAATTTCTTGAATAAGAAATGCAACAATAAAAAAGAAGATTTACAACTTTCTCCAAAATTTACTCGCTTTTCACCTGTAAATTGTCTTTTTTCACAGATTGACGTCGACACGCCCACAAGAACAAGGGTTACAGACTTCTCTGAGCTTAGAAAAACACAAACAAACCTTGAAAAAGTGGTTTGACTTTTGTATGTACATGGTGGGGGTTCGATCGAACCCATACTGGGGGGGTTCGATCGAACCCTCCTAACCAAAAGTTTACACATTATTTTAAAGGGGTTCGAATGAACATATGTTCATTCAAACCCATGTTCGACTAAATGTTATTTTTGGGTTCGTTTGAACAGTGGTTCAAGCGAACCCCCCATTTCCCCCTGTCTCTCAACAAGCTAGTAAATTTCTATAAAAAATTGTCTTTCAAAGCTCAATTTGAGGATGAAAATGGAGAAAACTTCAGAAACCCAACTAGATAATGATAGTCCTCAGAATGAGCTATTCGTCGAATATAATTTTAATATGTTTTGGTTTTATTATATATTTTATTTTTTAGTTTTATTAAACATAGGTTTTTCACTGAAAATCAAGTTCTTTGTTCTGCACATGTGGAAAAATTGCAGATTATCAAAATAATATTAAAAAAAATATGTTCAGGCTAGGCATTGACGTCCTTGATCCATTAAAAAAAAAAAAGGATTTCGATACATACAAAAAAAGTTATGTTGTATACAGTCCACTTATGTTTGAATTGTAATTGGTTTGACTTCGAAACTTGATTAAGAAAAAAATATGCAATAAAACACTATAAAACCAAATGAAAGGGCTAGATATCGTAGTTAAAAATCTAAATTTGAAAAAATTAGAATTTTATCCTTCATGGAAAAAAAGTTATGTTGTATAAGGTGAGCGTCACTCCTTAAGAAAATTGTTTATTAAAAAAAACTAGTTTTCGAAGGAGATGGAAAAAGAAGTGCAGTTTGATTCCAAAATTTTTGAAAAAAATATATTTAGAATCTATAGACAAAATGTCACAAATCACTAGTTTGCATCATCTTCAAATTCCTCACGGTTTAGCCGCTATAGGAGTCCGAAAGTGAAGATTTAGTTAAAAAAAATCAGTTCAGTGTCAAGTTTGCCCAAAAATTGTAAACTAGTATTGTGGGATCACCCTTAGGGTTTTGCAAAGTCATTTTTCATTTATTGGTTAACAAAAATTAACTACTGACCCCTTGATATGAAAAAGGGAAAAAAATCGGGGGTTGCACCCTCCAACCCTTGCTCTCAGGGGTTGCCGCCCTCGAACCTCGATAAGGATACATTAAGACTATATAATATTTGCATGATCAATCACCACATACCAACAATCTCCCACTTGGAGACTGATCAGGCTCCACACCAAACACTTATCTTGTTGATGTATGCCACTTTGAGTTAGGACCTACTAAACAAGTCATTTTCAAGGTATAGTAGCATGACCCTTTTAGATCATTTACTTAGACTTCTTCTATCATTTCATATGCTATAGAAATACTAGCTAATATTTAATTTTATGATCTCCATCATAATATTAGCAAAAGGGGAACTTCACAATTTCCTTTAGGTATTGCTCTATTCACTACAATTATAAAAATTGAGCAGGTACGATCACAAAGTGCCTTGCCCACCACCTTGTCCTACATGCCAATAACATCTAGAGCCTTAACCTTGGTACTATTGGTTGTTCTATTGTTTAGTCTACAACTAAGTTCAAATAATCATTATTGATTCACCAATTTATTCTTTAGGAACCAAAACCACTCTATAAGCATTGGTGTCATGTGTGGATCTTTGGCACACTTCACACTAAAAATTGATTGTCACCAATTATAATTCTCATAATGATGCACAAGAAGAAGTTTTATATGCTACCTAGTATATGAAACATTGGAGGATGTACAAATTTACATGAAACATAGAGTAGCCTATTCCTTAGGTTCTTACTAATTACCATATGCCTTTCATCTTGGCACCCTATACACAAGAGTCCCCTTCTTCTATTGGATTGGCCTATAAGCTACTTTAGATTGAGTAGCCATTTGTGTATTCTTCTCTTTGAACCATGCAATGGAGCCTTATGATTTTAATTCTCCTAGATACTCCAATCAAATTGTGGCCTCAAAGAACCTATTTCTAAATGGGTATCACACATTACACTAATTCCCTTTGGATGTACAATATCACTCCATCGATGAGCCACTCCTCCTTTATAACATCATTTATGAATTCTAGAATCTTTAAGATCATACATGTACATTATACTACCTTATCTCCTTTACTGTAGTTATGTTCTAGTAGGATATCTCTAAAATAGTCAAATTCTAAAAGGAAATTGGTTCTAAGATCACCCATTTAGCCAAGATGCTAGTCGGGTCATAGCGTGCATGCTAGTCGTTCATGCAACCATATAATGTGTTTGCAAAATTTTAGTGACCATTAGTTAATGTTGCTTAATTTACGGTCATGTCTATAAATAAAAAAGCATTGAATGAAAGGTGAAATTTTCGATAAACGGTAAAAATTCTGGAGGAATCTGCTTTGATGTTTTCTTGTTTAACCAAAAATGGCAAAAAAAAATTTATGACCGGCACTGTCGACCCTTCAAATTTACGCCTTACATGTGGAGGTATGAAGCAAAAGCAAAAGTATTATTATTGTTATGATGTAGGGAGCGCAGGGGCAGGGGCAGGGGCAGGGGCATGTAAAATGATACTTGTGTGCAATCCCTGTGGATATAGGCCGTCTCCACATTATGGAATTGCAATGCCCCTCTGCGTTCAACCCCTGGTATGGAAGGCGTGAGATACTCCCTTCCCAACATTGATGATGTCCTCGTCATCACCATGATGAGCCCAATGCCCATAGCATGACCTCCAAATTGTCCTGCTCAACGCACGCGCGCCCCTCTTCTCCTCCTCCTTCTCCCTCTCCTCTATAAATCGCCACTCTCCTACCGCATTCCTCGCATCCTTAACCAACTCCAACAATCCGCTTGGACAACATGCCATTTCTTCGTACCCAAAGGTACAACAATTTCTTGTTAGCTGCTTTTTAAAACTGTGTTTGTCTGGTATTTGTTGTAATGTAGGCCATAATCCATTGAGATGTTTGCGTTGGCAAAGTTGACACTGTTAATAGGGGTTGTAGCTAAAAAGCTAGACATGCGAGAGAGCAGGGCAATTAAAGGTCCAGAATGCTTATCCGTTTGCCCACGCCTGCAATCACTTCTCCTTCACTACTTATCTATGTACGCCCGTGTCACTCTGTGTCAATCCCCCCTCTTATCCGTTTCCAAGCTTTTGGCCCCTTTCCTCTCTACATTTTTTTGAGCTCTTTCTTCTGCTATACTGCTCTTAAGTTTTTATGCAAGTTCTTCAGTGCTACCATGGTGTGAATGTTTTTCCAGCAAATGGAAGTGGGTAACTTGAGCTCTTTCAACACCACTTGTTGGTGAATCAGGACGCTCACCTTGCTTCTGTTACCATTTCCTTTTATATAAACCAGTTGGGTTTTTCTTGTACAATGTTTAGGCTAGATACTACAGCACATGAGCAATAGATATAGTATCCAGGAAATTACCATCAACAGAGCATATTTATGTGCCACGGTGGATTCACAATGCTTCTCCACAACCGCGTAACACAGTAGGATTTTGGGCTCATCTTTGTATTACTTGGGGAATGCCATAATTGTATAGCATTGAATGGGTTTTGTCCGTTTTAGATTGTAATGCTTTGTTTCTGGATAACTTTTCATGATTCAGGGGCAAAGGAGAATGCTGTAATGGGGAAGAGAGGAAAGAGCATGATCAACCGTGTATCGCATTATGGTCGAGATAGTGAGGAGGTGAAAGTAAGGACGTTGGACCCCGCGCCTGCATCCACATATAACTTCTTGTTGCTTACTGTAAACTGTAATGTGAGTACTCCACAGCTGTGCTGCCTTACTGATAGCTTAAAGCGGATTTTCGTTGTGTCTAATCATGACTCATGTACTGTGCAGTGTGTGAAAAAGCCTTCCGGAGCTGCTCGTTTTTAGCAAACCTGAAGTTAACAAGTCTTGGAATGGTTGATAAAATGGCTAGTGGTGGTGTTGATGGAACGGACGCCGTGCCCTTTGAGGGCTTCGAGAAGAGGCTGGAAATGGAGTTCGAATTCATGGCAGAAGCAGCAGCATGTAAGGAGAAATCATTAGGGCTTAGAGGTCTGAGTGTGGCAGAGTTGGAGGCAATTCTGAGGGAGGCGCAGTGCAGCATAGTGGCTGGGCTGAGCAATGCCCTGTTCGACTCATACGTTCTGTCGGAGTCGAGCTTGTTCATATATCCGTTGAAAGTGGTGATCAAGACTTGCGGCAGCACGCAGCTCCTCAAAGCAATCCCTGCGCTTCTGTCCCACGCAGCACAGATGTGGTTGAGCGTGAGAGGATGCAGATACAGCCGCGGGAGCTTCCTTTTCTCCGCCGCTCAGCCCTTCCCTCACCGCAGCTTCGCTGAGGAAGTGGAATTCCTCGACCGCCACTTCCCCACCCTCACCACTAAAGCATCCTATGTCATGGGCAATGACAATGAATCGAAAATGAGATGGCACGTTTATAGTGCAGTGAGAAAGGAGGAGGAGTCGCTGGTTCCAAACTACACAGTGGAAGTGTGCATGAAGGAGCTCGACAAAGGGGCAGCTGCTCATTTCTTCGACAAGACCTCAAATGAGATGACGGTGTCGTCGGGCATCGGCACTCTGCTTGGCAACTGTGACATTTGTGATTTCGCCTTCCACCCATGTGGGTACTCCATGAACACCACCGAAAGAGGGGGCGCGGGCTATTCGACCATTCATGTGACTCCAGAGGAGGGTTACAGCTATGCCAGTTTTGAACTCATGGATTTCGACCTAAACACTCTGGATCTGCAACACCTGTTGAACCGCGTTGCCGCCATATTCAATCCTTCCACTTTCTCCATCTCTCTGTACACAAACCGCCACATTCAATCCTCCCGCTTTCTGTCGCCTCGTCCTACCAGTTACCAATGCCAAACCTCGACCCGCCGCTACCTTCCTGCAGGTGGGCTGCAAGTTTTTCATACCTTCACCAAGCAAAACAACACAAATTGCATTGCCGACAAAGTCTCTCTGCCACTGTTTCCGAAGGAGATCGGGATAGAGGTCGAGGTAGAGGTGGATGTGGAGGAGAACAGTTTGAAGGGCATAAATAATAACATATGCTATCGAATACAGTGCTGCGGAATGGATGCTGCTTCCCTGCAGGCAGATGCAATATCTTCTTCTGCGGCGGCTGCTGTGGACTTAGGTAGAAAGTATTGATTCTAATCTTCCTGCCAGATACTCACGTGAGGTTGGGGTGGAGTTTGGTGGGGTTTCATGAATTTAATATCAATCGTACAAAGCTTCGTTGTCCGGCTTTGTGCAACACAGCTCACCTAAATGTCATATCGATGTTCCAGTTTTTGGCTTCTCGATGTTCAAATTTTTCATATCCATTGGACAGAGATACTGTGGGACATTCTCTTTGTACGGCACACAAAATGGCGTGCCTTACTATTTTTGGTCTGCTAAGGATAATATGTTTGAATTTGATGTTAGTAGTCGACCTGATAGCGCACAAAAGAGCTTAAAACCATGAACAGCTATAGCACATTCCTCGGATAAATGATAAAATCATTACTTGTTTTTTATGCCCATTTATCTTCATTACTTGTTTTTTATGCCCATTTATCTTCAATCAAGGAATTTATATCTCAAAACCAGCTAAGGATTCATCCTTCTGCACATTTGGTTTCAATTTTAGATTAACTGTTTGGCCGGGACGGATGTTTATTTGTGCATTGAAAACTCAACAAAGGTGGACAAAGCTATAGTAGTTATATTGTTTTATGGAGGGGTTGTTTAGATTTATTCAGCAGGTGTGTGTTGATAAATTTAGAAGTTAATAATAGTCCGCGGTTTTATTAAAAAAAATTGATGTAATTAATATAAAAAAATTAGAGGACAGTTTTTAGAAATTGGCAGTTTAAGATTTATTTAAGAATGTAATGTTAAAAAATATTTTTTTCTTTTAAAAGTTATTTCAAATATCAATGTTTGAATCTAAAAATTCAAATGTTTTCTATTGATGTTACATGGATCAAAACTTTTTAGGTTGGTGGGAAAATTATAGCCTCACTTGGCATGCATCCATTAAGATTGGATTAAGCATCTCTTGTAGCTTACATATGTGGAAGCATGGATTGGGATGTGTGGTGACATGGTTCTCATTTGTTCGTTCACATGGAGGAGTGCAATTGTATTGCTTAATGCTTCAAAGGCCTTGCATGAAAACTTTGTATGAGTATTGTAATCTTGTTCTTGGGATAAGACATTGAGTGTGTGAGTGCTTTTGGAGGCTAGGTTTTCCATTGAAAGGGTTTTCCCAAGGTACATCTAGTGTTATCTTTTGGTATGTTTGTTATTCTTTTGCATTGTGAATTCTAAATGCTTGTTTTGTTTTTGTTTCTCTCATGAGGGTTATGTGGAAATGATATATTATTGCTACAATTTGCTTTCAAAAACTCCCTATTTGAACCCCCAACCATGGATTGAATCTTACTAATATCTTCCCAAAGGAATTTTCATAGGTCTTTTGTTTCCTTTTTTTTTTGTAAAACCTAAGATTTTTCTCTTCCACACAACCTTAGTAGTAAGTTGATTACTTATTTTGAATTTTTTTGGCAAAGGCATGATCTCTTCATAAGCATTCTATAGTACAAGCCTCTTTAAATCCCTTAGGCTCTCCAAATCAATCATTTGTTAGTTCAAAATATTTATAATCAATGGTTACAATAGTACATACTCTCGAGTTTTTGTTTCCTCAATCTTTTTTTCTAACTTCTCCACTCCCTTTTCATCAAGAAGGATTTCCAAATTTGTGAGAACGAAAGAGATGGCATCAAGTTTAACCTTTGAGGATTTGAATGCCATATTAATATTCATTAATTTTGAGATTATTCATATCCTAATCATGGAATTCATTTATTTCATTTTCAATTAGTTAGAATATTTTATTTAGTAAATTAGAATAATTAAAATCAAAGTTAGTTACTTTAATACCTTTTCTCTAGATCTACAACATTTCATTACATTTTCTCAAATTTAGCAATTAAAGTAGATTATATCATTCTAATTATATTACTTCAAATTTGTTGCAAATCATTATTTTTCTATAGCGAAGTATCAACTTAAAAGGTGAGGGAGTTAAAATTCAAAATATGTTATTACATTGATGAGAATGAACTTGGTTAACAAAAATTCAACTATGAAACATTTAGCTAAATTAGTAGCTATTTACAACTATAAATAATTGGATTTGGAAGTACAGGAGACCAACAAAAGATCAACTATCAATATAAAACTATGTTTGTTAGTGTAACTATTAATCACTCATGTGAAGATTCTAGTGGTCTTGGAAATTGACAATGTTCATTAGTGTGACTTTCGGTCTCTCTTTCCATTATACATACAAAAATAAAAAATACATCATGAATAATTTGGAGATGAAAAGTTGAAATTTGATGGACCTATAGATCTACTAGGGTTTTGTCTTGGATTGGCTTGTGTGTCCTTGCTTGTACTAGTGTCTTATCCTTATCGCCCTTTTTCATTCTATGTTTAAAAGTAGGAGGTATCTTCACTTATTGTGAGCTATTTTTAGTTTTTTCACCTTTGATTTATTGTTTTTTTAATGGCTACCAATCTTAGTACCCTAATAGTTGTTGTTGGTTTGTATAATGGCCCAAGCTTTAGCCCAAGACATTAATAAACAAAAATTAGATGAACATTTTTTTCACTTTACAAGTAAGAAATTTACATGTATTTCACAACACAAAAGGCATCACCAATAATGCTACAAGAAAGGTGGAACAAGTAAAATAATTCGAACACATGGAATAAGTCACCACAATGATTATGCAAGAAGATGGAGATTTCTTCACACCAAACATCAAGCACTAGCCCATGATTTTGTTCCCTAATGAACGCATAGAGTAGAATGAGAGTGAAGCTCACTTTATATCCATTCCAAGATGACAAAATATATCCATACACATAAGAATAACTTCACAAGAGGTAGATCCATTGAGGTATAATATTTCAACCAATCAAATTATCAGCTAGTCAATTTTACTCTAAGGCACACATCCCAACATGAAAGAGTGATAATATAAAATATATCATATTTTGATAAAGTGGGATGATAGGAAGTTAGAGAAAACCAAGGGGAACAATATTCGTTTAGAATTTATCTTCAAAATAGTCTAGAAAGTTCTTATTGTACATGATCAATCAAGACTATAACACATAACTAGACAACAACACATGATCAAGACTCTAACATAGCTAGAGGAATCAAATGTGCTTGCACTATAGCCCTAGCTAGGTCTTTTCTAAAGCTAGCTACTTTAGGAACCAAAAATAGAAATTTCTCAAGGTTCTTCACTAATATTAGTCTTATAATATGCTACACACCCAAATTATTCAAACAAGTTCCATAAGACAACCCATAATGTTACCAACTTGAAATAGTTTTAAAAAGCATAGTCACCAAGATGTGAATTTGACATGCATATCTAAGGATCATGTGCATATAGAACTAGAGATGTAGGGGAAACTTACTAACACACCCAATATACTATATGGTACTTTTTCTAACACAAGGCATGACCAAATCACACAAGAGTGTTCAAAACTCAAAAATATAAGACTTCACTCAATTCAAGGGTTGGATAAGTGGAGAAATCACATGACTTCAATAAAAAACAAGAACCATAAAACCATTTTTAACTGTATAAAGTACATTCCAATTACATCAATTATAGATATCATAAATTTTATCTATACAAGTTTGCATGTTCATACTACAAGAATATGAAATTGGGATTCCCTATTCATTTCCACCAGAGGAAAATATGATAAACATATAAAATTATATGTAAATTCAAAGCCAACAAGGAGATGTACCAAAATAAAATATAGATCCCTTGACCACATAAGTAGGTGGAATACAATCCAACTCAAATAAGAGAAAAATAATTAATAAAACTTTAAATATGAGGGCACTAACATCCATAATTATACAATTTCTTCAAATTGCATAAAAGTGATAAATTACAACACTAATAAGATGCAATCCTTGCCACACAATCTCAAGCTCCTCCAAAGGACCTATGAGTCCTTAAAATTGGTTCACCACCACCCAACCATGTGGAGCTCATAGGCCCTCCCCTCTATATTAAGATATGGTTGACTAGGTAACAATCACATCAAACACATCAAAAATAAATATAGATACACACATGCCAACCATATCATATATAGAATTATACTAAAAAAACATACATGCACAAGGGTTATTCCCACCATCAATATACATATGAGGTGTATGAGCATACATTAGATACAAAATCCAATGAAGTAATTAGCAAGAGGATCATATATGTAAGGTAAGTGTCAATACTTTTACACAATGACCATGTAGGTTGTTTAGTGGTCCTCCTATCCATGATAGTAGAATCTAGTGAAATCCATCCAAATCAATGACTTGTAAAACATCCTATTCCTCCAAGTCACTAATCCTTTAAGGCATTACACCATTAAACCGAATGTTTATCTTTCTTATGATTATAATTTTTTTAATCCCCATTAAGTTAAATTGTTCAAGTTTCATTAGACTCTCACTTAGCATGGTTGATGTGTTCCTTTCAAGCCCTAGTAATACATCAATTCCTAAGTTTCTAATTTTTTTTGTGGCACAAAAATCAATGCATATAGTCGTGACACTTGATCCAATTATGTAAAAATCACAAACAAATATGGAGGCTACATATCCCAAAGAATACAATGTATGCTAACATATAAGAATTTCAAAATAAAACTCAAAGAGGTTCTAAACTACAAAATTCCCAATTACACTACTAAAGGATATCTATGAACCTTTATAACTTCAACTTTTTTAAAAATACACAACTTCTCAAAAAATCAAAGCATGTATATTAAATTTCCAAAAACTCCAAAACTACACAAGCATCACACCACAAGATGAATGTAATCAAAAGGGTATTTATGCTACAAAGAAACTTAGCCACTGCATTAGAAAAATATCAATCTACAGATGTAGAAAATTCAAAACACATTAATCACATCCAAAGGGGTATATCACATATCAAACTACCAAGGTTTTCAGGGATAGGATATTTAGAGGAGTATACATTTGAAAAAGAGAAAATATTTTAAAATGAATTAATGGGGATGACGATGGGCTTCAAGACACCTTGGTATGTAATGTCGCTTGTTGGTGGCATACACACAAGAATAATACTTCCACATGTCATACATTCCAAATTTTCATCAAGGAACAATACATGCAAGAAGAGGGAGAATACACCCTAATCCCCAAATATGAAGGACTAAATACTCCAAAGAATCACATTCAAATTCACATCAAAACTTGGAAAGGAGATAGGGAATATGATCATCGCATCTATATTCAACTATTTTATTTGACCTTAACATTGATAGTACAAACTTAGTTTATATTAATCAAGAAAGAAGAACGAAAACTAAAGATTGAGAGAAATTCAACAATATTGTATCCACACATTCTCCTTCTAAGATAATAATGAATAAATATGTACCCCACTAAATAAAATCAAGGAGATTATCCTCAAAGTAGTTTCAAAGAACACCAATCCTCAACAGCTAAACAATCTACAACCCTAAAGCCAAGGAATCTAGAAGCTAGTTGAATGGATGGACAAACAAGCACATCTAGTCAAAGTAGATGCTATAAAGTACAAAAGGATGACAAAGAACCCGACCCAAAAATTAATATCACCATGGAAGAAGGAGAAAGGGAACTACAACTAAACTATGATTTTAAAGACCATTATTATAACCAACTCATCAAGTTAAGAGAAGAGTTCATATAGCCCCCAGAATAATCCTAACATGGAAAAATTTAGAGATTATTGGGAAGAACTAGTTGCACCATTAGTAATTGAATTAATGTCAGAATATAAGGAAGTATTCCCATGAACACTCATAAAAATGAAAGGAATAAAAGAAGAAGTAGGAGTCATGAAAATACAAGTAAATGAGGGAACTAAACCACACCAAAAACTACCTCACTACCTTAACCCTAACATGAACTAAATATTCAAAAAAAAATTAGATACAATTTTGATGGTAGGG
This sequence comes from Sequoiadendron giganteum, assembly GCA_007115665.2. Classification (NCBI taxonomy): domain Eukaryota; kingdom Viridiplantae; phylum Streptophyta; class Pinopsida; order Cupressales; family Cupressaceae; genus Sequoiadendron; species Sequoiadendron giganteum. The sequence continues at coordinate 354,877,250 of CM021103.1, read as the reverse complement.
ATTATCAAACCGGTGGAATATTTGAATTGATAAGCCCCATAGTAATACAAAATAAAAATATAGGATAAATCCAAATATGTGTATATTATTGGGAACTTAACAAAGCATGTATTCATGATCCCTTTCCTACTCCCTTCACTAAGGAAATACTCAAATTTTATCACAAGGAGAGATATTTATTCATTCACTAATGTGTTTTCTCGATACCACCAAGTTTGGATTAAGGAAGCAAATCAGCCTAAAATAAAATTCACCAAAGAGAGGGGATCTTTCATGTATACGATAATGTCCTTTGGATTGAATAATGCAACAACAATATTTAGCAAAATTATGGTGAATACATGTAAGGATTTTATCCACGACTTCTTAGAAATATATCTAAATGATTGGATAGTCTATGGCCTAGTTAAGAACCACATTTAGTCACTCTGAGCTACGCTAGAAAAATGAAGAACTATGAAAATATCATCAAATATTAAGAAATGCATTTTTGCAGTACCTTTTGGCATATTACTAGGGAACATAATATATAAAGAGGGACTAGTGGTAGATCCAATGAATATTTCCTTGATTCTACAATTACCACCACCTAAAATAGTACCAAAGATTAATAAAATTCTAGGCTATATTGGGTATCACAAAACTTTATGAAAGGATATGCCACCCTAGCAGCTCCTTTAGAAGAAATCCTCAAAAAGAGAACTAATAAATCTATTTCTTGGACCGATCAATTGTTGATGGTGAAAATGACACAAACAACGTTTAAACAATATATCTCTACTCTATTTCTCCTGAAAAAGAAAGACAACATAAAGTAACCTAACTCCCAAGGTCTTGGTAGTTGGTTCTCAACTGTTTGGTGTCATTCAAGCGGTCCATGCAACTGTAATATTCAAGGGGCCTTTGCTGGTAATAAGGAATGCAAGAAATGACATATTCATCGAACTATTCTTAATGAAAAAGGGGTTTTTAAATAAAAGAAAAAGATAGATCAAAGCGTACATCAGTGAAATATGAATAAAACTTATCTAATGACATATATTTTCAACAATGAATGTTCTTCCAATAGATCAAGAAAACCATAACATGATGTAATTTACAGAACAATCTATACTATTGCATGCATCTATGGTGCTTAATTTAACCATCACAATCACACATCATAATACTTTAAAAACTCCAAAAAGAACAAACTCCCATTCATTGCTAAAATTATAGATCAACAGACTTTCAATAATTCAATCCACAAATAATTTAATGAAATAATCTTCAAATCTGGTTCCTTCTAATAATTTTCATCACATAAGAAACACTTATGCTTCAACACAATCACTGGCATACAGATAGACTATAATTCATTAACCTTATCCAATAAACTCAATTCCAACACCATATTGCCTAAAAACCTGTATTGTATTCAACTATAACTAAAAATAACAAAGTATCTTTTAAAAGCTATAAAATTCCTATCTCCTACTATCAGGTGGCCAATTCTATTCACCTTAGCCGACTTTTACAATATGGTACCTTACAGGTATATATAGATGTACAAAATATGAAGTCCTCTCTACCTAAAGTCGAGATCCATTTTTTTAGGAACTTAAATTTTCTTGGAAACACATATCAATTGATCTCTAGTTCCCACATTGATCATCTAGTAAAATGGAGAGAAAAAGAGAGAAGAGAAAAGAAAGCCATGCGCCCATAGGACTGTCAATCATGCATGCAGAGTTTGCTTTGAAGTGTACTCATCATAACTAGAGAAGACTTGTTGAAGCATATCCAAATCTAGTCCATCAATCGACTTGTCTTCGAACTTGATCCTCTTCAATTCAATAGCAAAAAACTCTCCCATGTCTCTCAGCTTTGTCAACTCCCTTCTAGTAGCCCTTACCTCTTCTCTAATATCTATCAACCGATCCAACAAAAAATCTTCTCCATCATCTCCCTTTTGTACAACCTCTTTAATTCTATCATCCCATTTCTCTTTTAACTGACTTAAAGGTAGGCCTTCCTTCACCTGTATATCAACATTCACTGTAATACCAATAACACCTTCTAGCCCATCAAGCTATTCATTTAGATCCTTGCTAGAATCCTGAACTTCATTCAAGAACTATGTTTGTACAAAAAATCAGATCTAAACCGGATTATGTTGGAGGTCTTTTCCAAGAAATCTGTGTTTTCCTATTAAAGGATTGACTGCTCTAGAAGAGTGGATTTCGGCAATTTATCAATCTCTTTTAGTTTCTGGATATACCCTCTATACTCCTCCTCTTGCTCTCCAAATGCTTTAGCATCCTGATTCATCTCTTCTATTAACTCCAATGTCATCTTGTGAATCTCAAAACTGTTTCCTAGCACCTCACCTATCTCCTCATTAAGCCCGTCGGTTCATCTATCCATCATCCCAGCATTACTCCTTATCTACACCAAATCATCCACCTTTCTCTTGCTAAACAGAGCTGGTGTCTCTATAGTGGTACTTTGCTGTGACCTTGGAGCAAAAAAATTCTTCAAGAAAGTGTGTAATTGATCCAATTGAGCCTTAAGCTCATCCTTTCTCTGTTTATCCTTTATCATCCTTGATTTGGTGGATGATGCTACCACATCAATTAAGTTTATTTGCTGATTTCTTGTGGGTCTTCCCAAATTGACCGTGCCCAACTGGTAATCAGTTAGCTGTATATCCCCCACACCCTTGTCCACCACTGGTATTGCACATTCAGCAACAATTTCTCCTCCTTCAGTGAGTCTAGTGGAATGCAAAATTTCAGCTTTCTTCTTGGGTCTTTCTTTTTCAATCTCTTTCATCATGTCATCCCAATTAAGAGGTTGTGAGGGTGTTACTGGCCTCTTTTGAAGATCAAGTTTTAACCAAGTGGGAGCACTTGGATTAGTGTTCATTATAGATGAAGAAGAAGCAATAGTAGTAGAGGGTTGTAGCATTAACCTTAGGTTGAGAATCAACCTCTTGTACATTTTGTTGTTCTTGCTCTACATTTTCTCGTGCAAGATTTTTAGCTTCTTCTTTATCATTCTGATCCTGCACCCTCTTGTCTTCCTGTTCCTTCTTCAGTTTTTCGTCTTCCAACCTCATCTCCTCAAGTAACTTGTTTCTCTCTTCTTACAACACTTTAAGTCTGTCCGAGGCTTTCTTTTCCTTTTGTAGCTACTTGGCCTGCTCCTCAACATCTTTCCCCTTTTGTGTGCATTTTGCCTCCTCCATTTTCTTGTAGGATTCTTCAACTAGTTTCAATTTAGCCTCAATGGCTTCTCTTTCTCTCCTCTATTTATCCTTTTCCTCTTCTAGCTCATGGATCTTCTGCACCATCTTGAGCTTGTCATTTTCTTCTTTGGTCTTGAGCTCCTGCTCCTTTTTCCTTTGTTGTTTGTGCACTTCACCAGCTCTTCACTTGGCTTCCATTTGTTGTTGTTGAAGTAAGGCATTTGTTTGTGTCTTATCATCTATTGACCTTTGCTTCTCCATTGCTTCTGCATGTGCTTGAGCATCTGAAGCTTTCTTTGCTTCCTCAAATAGTGCCCATTGATCTTCTTCAATTAACACATGTTCAGTTTCCTCCTCTAGAGGCATCTTTTCTTGTGCATCCTTCTCTGATAAGGTCTCATCAAATTCCATTTCAACATCATGGATCTCCAACTCCACTCCTTTTCCATTTAATGTTTTAGCTATACCATGAAGAGTCCCCTTAGGCATCTCTCCACCTTGTTGCTCTATAAGAGGGACTTGAGCAAATGACTCACCTATTGCTCGTGTTGAAGCCACAGGTCCTATTTGGGCATCCTCCTCTTGTACTCCAGGTAAATCTTGAGTCGGGGCTTTAAGCTCGATTTCTTCAATATCAGGAGGGAAGAATTCCAAAGGCTCCTTGGGAGGAAATTTCCTCTTGATTCTCTTATATCCTTTCCCTTTCTTAGGAGCTGGACCCCTAGGAGTTTTGGCTCTTAGAACAACCCAGTGGATACTCCTATCCAATACTGGTCTCCCTATTTGCTTGATGTCGATGGTCTCCTCACCATCCCAATCTACCGGATCCAAAATCTTGGTACCTATGTTCAATGCTTCATATGAAGGATCCAACACTACCCCATCATCTACTAGTGTATCAGGAATGTCAACTTTGACCCCAAACTCCACCATGAGTGAAACATGCAACCTCTCATAATTCCTCTTCCAGAGGTCATATTCATCCTGAAGATCACTCCAGAAGTCCTCTAGCAGGTTGAAATGTTTGTCAAAGACCGAAGCCAACAAAGCATTCATCTTCTTCTTTGGATCAAAGTGCTTTCGGGAAGTATACAAGCCCAAATTTAAGTGTATTAATTCACTACAAACCACTTTAGCTCCCACAAGGTGTGGGCAACTGTATTCACCCAATTGCATGGGAAACTTGTGACAACCTAGTTTTTGTTCTATTCCAAATCGGACATTGACCCCCACAGCTTGGTAGACAAGCTCCATCAAAATCATCCTGTTGTTGCAGCATCTTGGAAGTAAGTGGGGATGACCCTCAAATCCTACCAATCTGAAATAAGTAAACTTGGGTATTGGATATACCAACATCCCCATTTTGTGATAAAGTCCATGGCCTCCTGGCTCAATTTGTACCCTGCATCTCCATTAAGTTGGTTAATGACTACATATATTAATGCATCATTAAATCTTCTAAATTGTGTTTCAGAAACCTATAGGGATAGCTTGTCGTAATGATCTCATACTCTCTTTTGTCCATCAGCTTCCCCCAATATTCCCACTCTGTTCAACCCTAGAAAGATGCCTCCTCTGGCTGCAACATAAATAACATAAGAGGTCATGAAAAAGCTCTTAGTTTCCCTTATTCTAGTCAACTGATCATGTATAGTATCCGAGACAATCATAGGCCAATCAAACTGTTGCCTGCCATCAAAGATTGTCTGAATGAAAGGAAACATCCATTCCTTAAAATGAAATTCATCCCTCTTCCCAAAGACTCTAGACAACATCATTATAAGGTCCGATACCTCTTTGCAAAATTCTTCCCTCTTTGGTTGATCACGGAGCTTTGTCAGGGACTTCTTCTCCATTCTTAACCACTTCTTGTTCAGATGAGCGTTATTGGCCTCCTTGTGCTTGCTATATATCTCCAACGCATTTTCCTTATTCAGCTGTGCCAGGTTCTTTGGATCAAGGACACTGAACACTAGCTGAAACATTTGAGGAGTTAGGTCTATGATCACATTGTCCTGTTAATCCATACATTGTCTCGTGGCTAGATTGTAAGCTCTTGTTGCTGTCATGATAAATTTCGGGCATTGGATGGATAGAGGAAACACAGTGATTAGAGCCAAGCAAGACTCAACTATTCTTCCAGTTCTCCCTGTTATATCCTCAGTAAATGTTTCTGAGTACAACTCATTGTAGTTGAATGGGCCTAGATTGGTGTCAGTTATATCAGCCCAATCAAATTCCACCTTGCTGATAGTGATGGCAGGATCCCTATGGTTATACCTCAAGGTATAAGGCAGCTACTCCGGTTTAATCTTCTTAGTCTTAGTTGATGCCTTTGAAGTTTCGACAGGTTGACTCCTCTGAGAAGCTTCCCCTGATATCCCTGACATTCTTTAACTTCCTGCAACAAAACCTTAAATTAAATCCTTGAACAAATATAACAAAATATGCTTTAAGATCTTACCCTTCTTATATATACCAGAGGCGGAACCAGGCATAAAACATTCTAAATAATATTTTTAAAACAATGTCAGGATCAGAGTCAAAAAAATTATTGAGCGTGTAATAATAACAAGGCAGGACTAGAGTCAGAGTTGGAAAAGTAACCGGAATTGAAATTGGAACAAGAACCAATTTGGGTCCATGAAGATTTTCTAATTTTATATTCAGTTCCGCTTCCGCTTCCGCCTGGGTTACTAGTATTGTGAAAACTTGCTTCTTATTGTAAAGTGGAGTCGGAGACGGGATGGAAATGGAATCGGTACTTTCTACAAAATCTGGTTCAAAGTCTAAACCGATTTTGATCCTGCTTCCACCTAAAATAACCATGACGTCATAAGAGATTTTAGCAAAATGATAAATGACATCATGATCTAAGGACTAGGTCATACCAAAATGAAAGGGGCTTAAAAATAACCTATACAAGACCATCCCCATATGACTGAGAGGCAACCATAATAATTAGGGCATCATATTTAAAACAAGAACGTGTCAAAACCCTAAATCACAAACCCTCAATTTCAAATAATTAGGGCATGAATTTAACCCCATTCAAACTAATCATATTCAATGCACAACAGGATTCCTAAGTAAAACCATAATTTATCAAATCGTACCAATGTAAAAATAGTAACTAATCTATGCATTTAAAAACTAGGGCACCATGATGCGGTCACGATTAAAATGTGAAAACGACTGTGTCAAAAACAAACAAACGAGAAATAAAATAATAGAAAAGAAAAAAATGAAAACAAGAAAACCAATCAAAAAGAGAATAAAAATGAATCACATGAACTCACAATAGAACCGAGAATCGTGAATTCGCATGAAACCAACGACCGAACAAAAACGTAAACGTGAAATAAAACAAAAGAGAAGAACAAAAAACCCTACCTCAAATGCAAATAAATAGGTTAGTCCCCTGAAGCAACCCACACGTAATTGTCTCCCTTTTGATCGACTCACACATAGAAATGCTCCACTGCTACTCTGGTTCACTCTTGATTTTTTTTAAACAATGATGATAACTACTAGTTTATCCCTAATTAAGGTAAAAACTCATAGTTTCATATGTGCAGAGCTCCTAGAATTAATGCCATAAATGTGGTAGAGTGGAGTCAGAATTGCAGAGGGAACTGGCACATTACTGTTGTGCGACTTTAGTAAAGTCAACGACCAAAAAAAAACAGCGGGAGCGGAATCGGAATAAAAAATGATTTAGAAACTTGGGTAATTTTCCAACTCGGTTCCCATTCCGGCTCCAGTTTTTCCAACAAAGAAGAAAACGAAACAAACAACAAAACAAAAACACAAAGGCTGAAATGAGAAAAACCAACACAAAAACCTAAGACTAAACAAAAGACCAAAAAGTAGAGGTAGAGGCGGAACGGGAATTGATTTTGAAACCTTGAATAATTCCAGACTTAACTTCCACTCTGGCTCTAGCTCCGACAAAGAAAAACAAAAAAGACCATCTGGACAAGGATCAAAATCGATCTTTGAAACAAGTTTCAAAACCCAATTTGGTTTCGGCTCCGGTTCCGACAGAACAAACCAAAGAAAAAAAAAGTGTTTGAAAAGAAAGACTCCAAACTTTGTTTGAAAAACACCCAAAGACAAAGACAAAAAAGGGGGACCCATTTTGACCAAGGAAAAAGATGGGGTGGTTATGCAAGGCATTACAAATGGCGACTCAGTTGGAAAAATGGTTTACCCATTTTCAAGACACCCAAGAAAAATTCAGTCACCCCAAAACTACTTGGCTTATGAAGCATGTTAACTTGAATAAGATCAGATATATACAGGGTAAGGTTGAGCTGGAATCTTAGATGTATGTGCTCATGAGCTATTTATGAATCTAAGTGTGTGCGTATATTGTGCATCATTCTTTATAAATACTTTCTCTACTCATGAACAACTATACCTAAGATTCAAGCTACATAGGTCGAGTCCTTTAACTATCATGCAATAAAATCCTGGGTATTGCTCTGCTGCCAGACATGCATCAATAGCCCCGATGAAGATACCTCTAGTTCTGTCAAAGCATTTCTCTACTACCAGCCAAGTGTCCATAGCCCCGATAGAGATACTTGATTACCCATTTGATATTGAGCTTGCCTTTTCTTTCTTTCTTTTCATTTTTTACTTAAGCTTCACTTGTGGAAATCTTTTATGCACTTGCCTCAATACTCAGATACAATTGATTTGAAAAGTGGGTTGAGAACTACAATGGATTTCATGATAGTCTTGGAATCAGATTTTTCACTTGAATCAAAGGTAGAGCCACTCTAAAACAGATAGGTATTTACTTAGGCATATTCTATCTAATTTGGTGACAGATTCTTGATCATAATTCATGAGATATTCACAATGTATCTTCTATCCTTAATAAATTTTCAAACCTAGATTAGAATGGTCATAAAACATGAGTTTCAGAATAAAATCCTTATCAAATGATGATGATGAAAATACCTACACCAATTTTTCTCCTAGTGCTAGTAGCATACTTTGAATAACAACCCCTTGTCTTGAGATGGACAAAAAAGAAGATCCCCAACGAAACAAGACACAACAAAACAAACAAAAGAAAGAAAAGAACACACAAAACAAACAAAACAAACAAAAACAAACAAAGAACAAAACAAAAACTTAATTACATATGATACAGTATAATACATTCCTCTTAAAAACATCAGACCTTTCATGAACCGAAATAGTGTTTGAGAAATTGACCATTAACTGGTAATGGAATAGGCTCTCCTGTTAAGTACCTACTTAAATGAAAATCATTCTCACCTAGTATCTCAACCACTTGATACGGACCTAACCAGAGCCTATCAAACTTCTGGTGATCTCCCTTCTTTTCCTTGGCTTTGTCCCATAGTAATACAAGATATGATATCCTAAAGGCTTTTATCTTGGCTCTTTTGTCAAACCAACATTTGATGACAACCTGATTTTTAGAGAATTGCTGCAAAGCAACACCTCTTTGCTCTTTCATGTTAAGCAAATTAAGTTATCTAACCTCGATCCTATCATCCTTAGAATAAAGTTTCTGCATAAACTTAAGAACAGGTATTTGTAAATGGATTGGGAAGACTGGGTCTTGGCCATAAACTAACTTAAAAGGAAAATTTCCTAGAGCTGCTTTGATTCGGGTTTGATCTACCCATAAGGAAAATCTCAACTGGGTGTGCCAGTCCCTAGGATTGTTTTCTAACAATTTTCTTATCACTTCCAATAGGTTTTTATTAGTGGACTCAACCACTCCATTTCCATGAGGGTAGTAATTAGACGAATACTTCAAAATAATTTTATGTTCAGAAGCCCATTGAATGAATTCAACAGAAGAAAAAGCAGGGCCATTATCACATACCAAAGCAAATGGAACTCCAAACCTAGTTGTGATGTTCTCAGTCAAAAATTTTATGACCACCTCTGTGGTGCTATTTTTGTAGGGCTGGGCCTTAGTCCAACATGTACAGTAGTCGGTTGTAGTCAAAATGAACTTGTGTCCTGCAGAAGAATTGGGATTAATAACACCTACAAAATCCAGGGCCCATTGAGCAAATGGCCTTACCTCATACACTGGTTGCAAAGGCATTGATTTCTTTCCCTGGGGAAAAAGTTTGACATACATGACATGTTCTGACATGTTGGTGTGCATCCCGAAATACATAAGGCCAATAATAGCCTGATCTAAGAATCTGATGAGCCAAAGCATCCGCAGATCCATGTCTCGTTCCATGCCTTCCATGAAACTCAAAAATGGCATGCTTGGCTTCTTGCTGATCTAAACAACATAAGTAAATCCCTTGAAAATTCTTTTTGTAGATGGATCCCCCTTTAAGCATATAGTGAGCACTCTTCATGCTCAATGCTCTCCTCTGAGTAGCATTCATTCGTTCTAGACATCTGTTATTGAGGAGGAAGAAAATCAAGTTTGTGTACCAGGGATCCTTAGTAAATAACTGGACAGTATATTGCTGACAAGTGATGTTTTTGTCCACATCTTCCATTGCTTTTGATAAACCTTACCCTCAGACATGTTTCATCAGACGAATCTCTAAGTCAAACTCTTGTAGAATTGCTATCCACTTTCCTCTTCACTCTCCCAATTCACTTTGCATCAAGAGAGACTTCATAGCTGGACCTGGAACTATGGCCATTACTTGACTTCGAAGAATGTAATGCCTGAACTTCTTTACCGCTTGTACCAATGCGAAGGCTTGTTTCTCCAGTGGTGGGTATCTCACTTCTGTATTCTTAAATGGAGAGCTCATGAATGAAATAGGTCTTTCCTCTCCCTCTCCTCTTCATTGTGTTAACACAACTACACATGGATGGTTAGATGCGAAAGAATAGATATAAAAAGGTTTTAAATAATCCAGGCTTATCAAAATAGGCGCCTCAGATATTGACTATTTGATCTGTGAGAAAGAAGATTTAGGCTCATTACTCCACTCAATCTTTTCATCTTTCTTCATCATCTCATTTAGAGGTTTGACGATCTCCGCAAACCCTATTATAAATTTTCTAACAAAATTGATCCTTCCGAAGAAGGATCTCATTTCTTTCTTGTTGCCTGGCCTTGTCAATTTCAAGATAGCCTCCACTCGATCAGGGTCTATGGATATCACTTCCTTTGATATGATGTGACCTAGGAGTTTCCCTTCGGATACTCCAAACACACACTTCTTTGGATTGAGGGAGACACCATAGCTTATACATTTCTTGAGGAGTTTTTCTAGATCAGCAACATGGTCTTCTCTATTCTTAGAGAAGATGTGTTGATGGTGAAGATGACACAAACAACATTAAAACAAAATATTTCTACTCTATTTCTCTTGAAAAAGAAAGACAACATATAGTAGCCTAACTCCCAAGGTCCTGGTAGTTGGTTCTCAACTGTCTGATGTCACTCAATCGGTTCATGCAACTGTAATATTCAAGGGGCCTATGCTGGTAACAAAAGATTCAAGCAATGACTCATTTGTTTATCAAACTGTTTATGTAAATCAATGGGTTTTAAACAAAAGAAAAAGATAGGACAAAGGGGTAAACCGGTAAGTATGAATCAAATTTATCTATTATCTGGACATATACCTTCAACAATGAATGTTTCCTAACAGATCATAAAACCAAAGCATGACAAAATCTACAGCATAAACTATACCATTGCATGCATCTAAGGTGCTTAATTCAATATCACTTTTCACTTATCACAACTATCTCCAAGATTTCAAAACATACATCCATTCATTGCTAAGGTCATAGATCAATAGACTTTAATAACTTTAACTCAATGATAATCTAATAAGATAATCCTTAAATTTGATTCCTTCAAATGACTTTCATCACTCAAGAAACTGTTATGTTTAGCACAATCATTGCATACAGATAGATTATAACTTATCAGCCTTATCACACAAACAATTTAATTCTAAACATCATATTTCGAGAAAACCTATAATTCTATTAACTTCAAAAGGTCAAGGTCAAGTACAATGTATCTCTGTAAATCACTACAAAATTCTATCTCCTAATCTCAGGTAAGCCAATTCTATTCTCAATTAGCTGACCTTTACAATATGATACCCCCAGGGTATTTATAGACTATACAAATTTTGAACTCCACTTCTATTGTAGGCTATCCACCTTCTTAGGAACAAAAATTCTCTTGGAAACTCAGATCAATTTGACCTTGAGTTCTTACATTTAGACATTTAGTTTAACTAAAAAAAGAAGATAGAAGAGAAAAAGAAGCCATGCACTCAAAAGTTGTTAGTGTTGCATGCAACATGCAAAGAAGAGACAAATCATGCATGCAGGAATTCATGCATGCAAAGCTGGATCTGCAATGAACTCATCGTAGCTGGTGAAGACTTGTTGTAATGTATCTATTTCCAGCCCATCAATCCAACTATCTTCAAATTTGATTCGATCCATTTCTACTACAGCAAACTCCCTCATACCTTTTATTTTTATCATCTCTCTTCTAGCAACTTTTATTTCTTCTTTAACATCCATTAACGATCTATCATCAAATCTTCTCCATCATCCTCTTTCTGCATGAGTCCTTTGAACCTTTCATCCCACTTTTCTTTTATTTGACTCAAAGGCACGCCTTCTTTCGTTAACACATTCACATCTACAATGATGGCAATGACTAATTCCAGCTCCTCCAATTGCTCAGTCAAATTATTAACAACCTCTTGAATCTCATCCTTATGTTTACACAAGAAGTCGGTTCTAAAACGGAGTATATGAGAAGTTTTCTCCACAAAATCCTTATGATTGCTCCAAAAGAGTTGTTAAAGGCAATGGATTAACCTTCTCTAATTTCTAGTTGTATTCTTTATACTCTTCTTCTTGTTTCTCCAATGCCTCCATGTATTGATACATCTCTTTTATTAACCCTTATGTGTCTTTGTAGGCTTCAAAACCTTCAACCAGAACTTCTTCCATCTCTTCAAGAATGAATGTATTTGATCCAACTGAGCCTTAAGCTCATCTCTCTTTTGCTTATCCTTGATCATTCTCGATTTGGTTGTTGAAGCCACCACATCAATCAAGTTCATTTGCTGATTCCTAGTGGGCCTTCCCAAGTTGACAGTACTCAACTGATAATCTGTTAACTGCATGTCCCCTACCTCCTTTTTTGTCATTGGCATGGCACATTCAGCAGCAATCTCTCCTTTATCTATGAGTCGAGTAGAATGTAGAATCTTAGCCTTCTTTTTAGGCCTCTCCTGCTCAATTCCCTTCATCATATCCTCCCAATTGAGAGGTTGTGGAGGTGTTATTGCCCTCTTCTGCAGGTCCAGTTTTAGCCAAGTAGGAGCACTTGGAGTAGTAGTCATCATAGAAGAAGAGGAAGCAATAACTGTAGAAGGTGGCTGTATATTTACCTGGGGTTGAGAGTCAACCCTTGCTTTCTCTTGTTGTTCTTGTAGTACATGCATCTATACCAGCTTTTCAGCCTCTTCTCTATCTTTCTGTTCTTGCCTTTTCTTTTCTTCCTCTTCTTTCCTCAACCTCTCTTCTTCCAATTGATCTTTCTCCACTCTTTCTTCTTCCAATCTTTCTTTTTCTAATCTTTCTCTCTCTAGAGCTTCTTTTTCTTGTTTCTCTTTTCCTAAAGCCTCTAGCCTTTCATTTTCTAATCTTTCCACTTCCAAAGCCTTAAGTTTTTCTACCTTTGCTTCTTCTTCTTACTGCTTCCTAACCAGCTCTTCAGTATCTTTCTCCTTTTGCAATTGTGTTGCTTCTTCTTCCTTTCGGCGAGCTTCTTTTGCAAGTTTCAACTTAGCTATCAAGATTTCTTTCTCCCTTCGGTTTCTCGCTTTCTCCTCCTCAAGATCATGGATCTTTTGTATCAACTCTAACTTATCATTCTCTTCCTTTATCTTGAGCTCTTGTTCTTGTTGCCTTCTTTGTTTCTCCACTTCATCAACTGCTGCCTTTTCTTTAACTTGTTTGGCTTTCAATTGTTGCTAGTGCAATACAGCATCAGCTTGCACCTTGGCTTCCATTTCCTTTTGTTTCTCCACTGCAACCCTTGCATTAGAATCTCTTGTCCCATCTTCAAATAGCTTCCATTGATCTTCTTGTGTTAAGATTTGCTCAATATCCTCTTCTAAAGGGATGTTCTCTTGCATATCTTTCTTTGATAGAGTCTCATCTGAATCTGTCTCAACCTCTAGAATTTCCTCCTCCACTTCTTTTCCCTTGACAGTTTCAGCCATGCTATGAAGAGCTCCTTCTTGAATTTCTTTACTCTTCTTCCTTGTAAGTGGGACTTGGGCGGATGATTCACCTAATGTAGGTGTAGAGACAACAGATCCTACTGGAAAATCTCCCTCTTGTGTTTCCTCTTCATCATCTACCGCCTCAAGTTCTATTTCTTCAATGTCCGGAGGAAGGAATTCCAATGGCTCTTTGGGAGGTGTCTTTCTCTTGATTCTCTTGTATCCTTTACCCTTTTTAAGGACTGGTCCTTGAGGAGCTTGAGTTATTAACATTAACCATTGCACACTTCTATCCAACACTGTCCTTCCAATCTTCTTAATATCAATTGTTTCTTCCGCATCCCAGTCAATTGGATCCAGGCTCTTGGTGCCAATATTCAAAGCTTCATAGGATGGATCCAATACAATTCCATCATCCACTAGTGTGTCAGGAATGTTTTCTTTAACACCTAGCTCTGACATGAGTGAAACAAACAATATTTCATAATTTTTCTTCCTTAGATCATACTCATCTTGTCGATCACTCCAAAAGTCTTCTAACAAATTGAAATGTTTAGTAAACACCAAAGCCAACAAGGCATGCATCTTACCCTTTGGATCAAAGTACTTACGAGCTGTGTACAATCCCAATTTCAACTGTATCAATTCATTACAAACCACCTTTGCTCCTACCAAGTGTTGACAACTATATTCACCCAACTTCATGGGAAGTTTATGACATCCAGTTTTATGCTTGATCCCAAACCGAGCATTAACTCAAATAGCTTGATATACAAACTCCATTAGCACTATCCTATTATTGCAGCATCTTGGAAGCAAATGTGGATGGCCTTCCAAACCAACCAACCTAAAGTATGTAAATTTGGGGTATTGGATGTACCAACATCCCCATTCAACAATGAATGCCATGTCTTCTTGACTCAACCGATATCCTGCATCTCCATTCAATTGGTTGATGATCACATATAAAAATGCATCATTGACTCTTCTGAAATGAGTCTCAACAACTTGAACAGACAACTGATCATAGTGCTCCCATACCTTCTTCTTTCCATCCAAGGCTCCCATTATGCCCACTCTGTTTAAACCTGGGAAAATCCCCAATCTGTCTGCTGCATACACCACATAAGAAGTCATAAAGAAACACTTAGTGTTTCTAATGTTAGTCAGCTGATCATGGATAGAATTTGACACAATCATTGGCCAATCAAATTGATAGTCACCTTATAAGATTATTTGGATGAAAGGAAACATCCATTCCTTGAAGTGGAATGTATCCCTCTTCCCAAACACCCTGGACAACATCAATATTAAATATGATATTTCCTTCTTGAAATATACCCTCTTAGGTTGGTGTGCAAGCTTGGATAGAGATTTCTTTTCTGTCTTCAACCATTTTTGTTCAAATGAGACCTATTGGAGTCCTTATACTTACTATATTTCTCCAAGGCCTTTGCCTCATCCAACTGCACCAAGCTCTTAGGATCCAGGACATTGAATATACTTTGAAACATCTAAGGAGTAAGATCAATGATTACCCTATTTTGTGAATCCATGCATAGTCTTGTAGCAGGATTGTAGGCACTAGCTGCTGTTAAAATCAACTCCAGGCACTGGACTAATAAAGGGAACACAGTAATATGTGCCAAGCCAGAATCAACAATCCTTTGCATTCTTCCTATTAGATTTTCTCGTTCTGCAAAGGTTTCTCCATGTAACTCCTCAAAGTTATATTAGCCCAAGATCATATCAGTGATGTCTGACCAGTCTAATTCCACCTTGCTCACCTTCACAATCAAACTCCTGTGATTATACCTTAAGGTATAAGGTAGTTGTTCTGGCTTTAACTTCTTTGGTTTTGGTGCTGCCTTTGATGTTCCTATAGGCTAGTTCCTTCGAGCAGCTTCCCCTGATGTTCCTGACATCTTTCAACTTTCTTGCAAGCAAAACCTCTAATTAGATCTTTAGATATCACCATAAAACATGCTTTAAAAACCATACCTTTCATATATACACCGGAGGCGGAACTAGGCAGAAATACAATCTAAAACAACCTCTTTCTACAACACTATCCAACTCAGAGCCAAAACCGATATAGATATTTCACTAACAATAAACGGGCTCAGAGTTGGAATCGGGAAGGTCATCGGAACCGGGATCGGAATGGAAAACGGATTTGGTTTTCTTCAAATTTTATATTTTCATATTCTATTTTCATTCCGCTTCCGCTTCCGCTTCCGACTAGGTCATTGCTATTTCGACAAAAGACTTCTTTATTATACGCGGGGCCAGAAACAAGATGAAAATGGAATCGATATCTTTTGCAAAACATAATTCTCTAGTTCAAGATCGATTCCGATCCCGTCTCCGCCTAGGTTGACCATGACATCATCAAAGATTTTATCGATTTAACACATAACTTTGTGATTAAAACCAAGGTCGCTTTAAATGAAAAAGGGGCTTTAAAAACACTACACTCATATGACCATGGGGAACGACTATATTTTAGGGCCATCATATTTTAATCATTTAATTGTGATCACTAAAAGACATGAAACCCTAATCTAACAAACCTAATAAAACTAAGGCACGGATTTTAAACCTTGCCATTTACTAGAAAGAAAAACGCGACAAAACCCTAAGTATAAATGATATTCAATTAACCCTAACTCACTATAAATCATTAATCTACCTCACTGTAGATCCCTAACTTTATCCAACACCATTAAAAACCTTAATTTAATCTAATCTACTACAAACAAAAACAACACGACGCAATCACAATTAAGATGTGAAAGCGACCGTGCCCTAAAACAAAAAAGAACCAAAAAAAAAAGTAAAAGAAACAAGGAATAACCAAAAAAATAAATAAAGCAAGAACCTATTCAAACCAATCATACCAATAATCATGAATTCATTTAAAATGACATGATTGAAAGCACGAGCAGTTATAAAGAAAAATGCAACAAACACGATAGTAAATAAACAAAGAACAATAACAATAAGAAAACCCTACGTCAAACACAAAAGAACTGAGATAACCTTCGAACTGATTCACACGCAATATCCTTCCTCTCTTTCGATCAATTTACTCGAATGAACTCCGCTGCTACTCTTTCACTCTCTTTGATCTCTTAATAGTGATAATAATGATCCATTTAACCCTTAATGAAGGTAAAAATGAGGATTTCTACCTACATGAGTAGCTGTCATTAATGCATTAAAACACAATTACCAAAAGTCAAAATAGCAGAGGTGGGGGCGGAGTCGATTATGATTTTGCAATTTTTGATAAGGACCAACTTAACACCCACTCCGGCTCCGAGTCCGCTTAAGACCAAAACAAAAGACACAAATGAAAGACTGTCGAGATGGGAACCAAAACAAGTTTGAAATGAACTTATAGAACCCGACTCAGATCCAGTTCCGGTTTCGATAGAGAAACCAAAGAAAAACAAAGTATTGGCAAAACAAGACTCCAAACTTTTTTTCAAAACAACTAAGTATAATTACACAAAAGGGGACCCATTTTGACCAAGGCAAAAGATGGGGTGGTTATGCAAGGCATAACAAGATGGTTAAATCATCCATATAAATAATTATACGCTTCCCTATCAAATCTTTGAAGGCTACGTCCATTTCCCGTTGAGAGGTTGCTCTAGCGTTGATAAGACCGAACGACATCCTTCGGTAGGAAAATGTGCCCCATTTGGTGGTGAAAGTTGTCTTCATTCTATCCTCATGACTGACAAGGACCTGATTATACCCAGAATAACCATCTAAGAAGGACATCATCTAGGACCCATTAACCTTTTGTATCACTTCATCAAGAGAAGGCAATGGATAATTATCTTTCTTAGAGGCTTTATTTAAATTCCTGAAATCAACACATAATCTGATTTCACCATTCTTTTTGTGTACAGGAACTAAATTTTCCACCCAGGTAGAATGTCTAACAGGAAACATTATTCTTGCAGATAGGAGCTTTTGCACCTCTTTGTGGATTAGGGGCTCAATTAAAGCATTGACCGGGCGTTGTTTTTGACTGAAGGGCTTGGCTTCTGGCTTGAGAGGTATGGTATGTGTGATCACCGAAGTGTCAAAGGTTTTGAGGTCATCATAACTCCAAACAATGACTGTAATGTTCTATTCCAAAACTTTGACTATCTTGTCCTTAATTTCTTGAGGACAAGTCTTTCCTATGAGGGCATTCCTTTCGGGGCCTAAGTTAGTAGTCAGATTGACAGATTCATATTTCCCTCCATCACTCTCTATGGGCACCCTTTAACGAGCTCGTGGGTTAGAATCAAATATTCTCTCCAATGCTACCATCCCTTTTGGAATACTATTGCTCTTTAGCTCCAATATCCCCTCTGCACTACCATTCTCCAGATCCCAATCTCCCTGATCTCTTTTAGATTCATCTATTATCTGCCCTTCAAAGACATCTGAACTTGCCAAAAAGGCCAATATATGTTGATCGTCATCAAATACCTAAAATTTTTGGGCATTATTAGGAACAGCTGGGACTGAAACTAATTCAACTGAAAATATCTTTAGATTAGATTCTTGCATGGGTTTCAATGTGTTAGCAGCAATGAAAAGGGCATCTGCAATTTGATTAGCTTCTTTAGGGATTAGAGTAATCCCAAAAGCATCAAAGTCTTCAATCAAGTTCCAAACTTTGTTTTTGTACGCAACCAATCTTTTGTTATGGCATGTATATTGGCTACGTACCTGTTTTACGATCACTTCAAAATCCCCCATAACCATGAGAGCAGTAACCTTATTTTTATGAGAAAACATAAGTCCACGAGCAAGTACTTCATACTCTGCCACGTTGTTTGTGCAACCAAAATTCAATATGTAAGACATAAAGTAAATTTTCCCTTTTGGGTTGGTTAGTTCAATCCCCGCTCCACTTCCTGCTTGGATTTAGAGCCATCAAATTTAAGACTCCATAGTTGGTCTTTAGCTAGGAGCTCCTTCCTTTTAGGGATAATAGGGGATGACTTACTTGGGATATGTGGTGGCTCAGACTTTTGCCGGTCATCAAAAATTGACTCAGGGCAAGTGTAATGCCCCGCCAAGTAACCCTAAAGGAAGTTGTAATTAACGTTTTAAGCGAACCAATTTTTTTTTATAAAGTGCATTTAACATACACATTCACTTACTAGTTAACAACAACCTCTAAGGCTACAAGGTTAGGATTACTTAAACCCACACATACATATAACATATAACCATAGCCTTATGAACTTTATGAAATAAACATCATACATCATAAGAATACCACATAACATAATAAGATAATCAACCGAGATACAATCTCATAAACATTATCTTAAACCAATAGTTACATCACTCATTCCCAGAATGAGGCAATAGTACAAAAAATTACAATTACAAAATTCCACCTCATAAACATAAGAGGGATAAAATAACTTATACAAGTTAAAATATTACAATGCAAGAAATTACAACAAGAACCACGAGCTATCCATCTGGATGTCTCGCCACCAAATACTGAAGATCGATGGGGACCCAACGGTTTTGGTGCATGTTCCACCTTACCAATGTGGTACCCGAAGGCCCACCCCCCATGCTAGGAGATAGTAACAAAGTAACATGGACAAAGATCTACTACCCCTAACCAAAGGCAGACTCAAACTGACTCATACTATTATAACCCACCAAATGAATTAATAAGTACAACTCATTCACCATACAAGTACAAATCAAGTACAACTCATTCACCATACAAGTACGAATCAAATACAATGCATGTACAAATCAAGTACAATACAAATACAAATCAAATACCATACAAGTACAATACAAGTACAACTCCAACATCACTGACATAGGTTACATTGCTTCCAGACATAAAGTAGATCAAGTATGTTCAAATAATCATACACATAAAATAATTAACAACAGTTGTCATAGATAGAGTGTCATCGCAAGGTTTGTCATGAGATCTCCTCTGGGCATTCTTCATAGGCTCCGGCACAAGTAATCTTGGTGGCCTCAATCGAATCCCGGCACTCATACTCACTCATGCGGAATCAACTACCTCTCACAAGAACTAGATAGTTGATCTTGCCATTCCAGGCCTTCTCACTCATCCCAAATCTAAACAAGCCCTTGCGTCTATGAGTGAGGATTAAATTATCTTGATCAGTGAGAAGTTAGTCCTAATCTTCTAAGTACATTATTTTAATTATCACTTGTTTAAATCACTCCTGAAGGTTATCCAGTTTACCTCTTTGGGCTCTGGTGCCTAACAGAAGCCACTTTCTATTCGACAACACACACCCAAACAATCCACCAAGGAAACCACAAGTGCATACCAACTAGGCATCATAATCCACTCCAACACAAGGAGGATAAAAATAATAGAAACTCACTCCAAACATTTTGGAGGAAAACACACATAGTCCACTCATTTCACAGGAGGCAACAAGATGAAACTACATAACAAGGTCACTCCATACAAGGAGACATAGATCCCATAATCCGCTCCTAAACCAAGGAGGTGCAACCATCCCCGTTCATAAAAACCGAGTAAAATTGAATATGCACTACCCAAGGGAAAACAATTGGATGGCATAAAGATTCAACAACTCTTATCTTCTAAGTTCTTCTGGAAGACTTATAATTTAGGACTAACACTAAATCCCAAAACCAACAATGCAACTTGACGACATAGCAACAAAATCATTCAAGTCATCAATCAAATCTAATATTTGGATTTCCTAAATCCATACTCATTTAATAGGTAGTGTAGAAAAGTCAAAGTCATAATAACTAGATCATCTAAAATAATTATAACCCCTATTTCCCTTTTCATTATTGAAAATCTAAAACAATTAAACTTACTTCCTTTTACTGAATACAGAGAATTAAATCCTTTAAGAAAGTCATGAGGAAGATACTACTTTTGGATATACTAAATCCATATCTTTTTCATAATCCAATCACAATGATTCAACTAATCTAAATAGAAATTAATAAATAACATAATTGATTGCCTCATCAATAAAACAACTTCTTAATTTACTTTTAAATCGACACAAATCTATGCAAGTAAACTATTTCCATTTCTAAACCAAATTTTGCATCTCATTCAATTTTCTATTCAACACATTCAATCACTTTAATATAATAACATATTGTTTCTCTATCCATTTTCCATATACACTAATCAATCCAATTTTAAATCTCTATTCAATAATATATTGCATTCTTTAAATCAAATATTTAACTCTTTCAATTAAACTTTAACAAGCCATTTTAAAATAACAATAATTTCCCATATGTTTATAATTTTAATTCCACTAATCTAATATACAAATTTTATTTAAAATAATATAAATAAATATAATACTTTAGTATTATAAATTATAATATAAAATATTATTAAATAATATTTTAATATTATAATAATAATACATAAAATATTAATATTTATAAATATCAATTTATTATTATTTTATTTTCAGCACAGCCATGGGAAAATAATTTAACAACAGTCTCATGTTTCAAGTATAACTCAAAAACTACGATTTGGGTATTTATGATTTTTGGACAGGGGTTAGAAAATTGCAAAATGCAAAAACCCTTTAAATTTTTTGAAAACCCAGTTTGTGAAAGTAAAGATATAGGCGACGCAATGAGACCATTTTACCTTGAAAATATAATTATACTGCAGATTTTAAAATCCGTTTTTTGATAATAACCAGAAAGTTTCATTTTCTAAAAACATTCAAAATGCATTGTTCAATCTCTATGTTTAATTTCAATAACAATAAAATCAATTTTTCTCCAAATAATTTAAATTCAACTAAGGTTTTCACAATTTTCACTCAAGAATTTTCACAAGCAAAAGCTGTAACTTTGTTTAATTTTTTTCTTCTAACATCAAATTTTTTTTCTAAAACAGATTTAACAAACAAATCTTTAATCATTACTATTTAAAAAAAAAACAATCAAGAACAATAAAACACAAAGAAGAAAACCTGGTACAAGAAGTTACAAGAAGAGATGAATTTTTGATGCAAGCCTCTTCCAAAGATTTCTTGAATTTTCTTCAATCCTCCAATGAATCCAATCCAAAATCCAACAAATGCAAACAATCTTTCCTTCAATCAATTCTACAATCAAACTTTGTTCAAACCCTTGTGCAAATTTTCCAAAATTTCTTCCCTGCTGTAAAAATGTATTTTTCTAAAAGACTTTCTCCCTAGAATTAAAACATATATTCTTATAAATCAAAAATACCTAATTCAACCCTAATTCACATTACATGCAAATTAGATATTTCAATTTCAATTTCAATTTCACTTTCAATTTCAAATTTCAATTTTAATTTCAATTTCACTTTTGGAAAACCCACTTTCAAATAATAAATTAATTTCCAAAGTTGCAACCAATTTTCCAAATAAACATTTAATTACAATTTCTAATTTAATTCCCACACGTTGGAATTAAATTCCAAAATTAATTCTAATTCTTTTATTTCTTTTCATTCTCTTGCATCACATTTAATTAATTAATTTAATTATTTAATAACTAAATTCAACCCCTTGGATCAAATTTAATTAATTAAATAAACTAAATATAATTAATTAATTTAAGTATAAACTTTTATCCACATTGCATTATTTAAATTAAATAATCATCAACATGATTTAAATGCAATTAATCTAAATATCTATTTCCAAATCAAGAATGCTTCAGAATTAAATAACATCAAAGCAAGACAGAGAATGACTCAACACACACAACTGATGACACACTAAGGCTAGGGTATAGACTTGACACATGTTACCTAGCTACTATCTCCCGTTCAACTTAACCATTGGATCGACACGCTCAAACCTGTGAACCAGGTGGAGTCGATGTCATGTATCTGCAATCCTGCAACCAAGTAAACAACATTGTATAATATATCCAGCATATAATACACACCGTGAAGAAGAAATTACGGATTCGCAGGGTGCTCGCAAGTGAGTGATACAAAACCGTCCTCTTCACCAATACACTCATTGAAACTGACACTTCCATCATAATTTCAAAAATCTCATAATAATATCTCATGTTAACTCTACAACATCATTAATCCATAATACATGTGAAACAATAATCAGATAACTACATCCCACAATAATAGTTGTCGCTCAATAGTAGCGATCAAAACATCATAACAAAATGTATCTAGTATCAAAGTAATTGCAACCAAACATAGCATAAAACAATTTGAACAAGAATCAAAACGGAGGGGTATTACATGTGTATTAGGTTTAAACACTGGGTTCTCTGGGTGCAATTGTGCCCACTATGTTGTTCTTGTGATTTGTTAGTAGAGTGTTAAGTAATCACGTGTTCTTGGTTTTTACTTTAGCATGATATACTATGTGAAAGAGAGTAGCGTGTTAGTAACCTGATATAAGGTTATGGTGGAAAAGTAATGATACATATCCCATGAGATATGGAATTGGATATTCCTATGGGATTATGTATGTAGTCATTCCCCTTGTTATTGTAAGAAACCAATAATTGTAGCTTGTTTGAGAGTCGTGGATACACTCTGGGTCGTGTGGTTTGTGTGCTCATTCCGCACCACATGAGGGTTGTTATAATTCCAGTTGGACGTTGTTTCCTCCTTCTTCGTTTTGTGGCTAGTATCTAGTCACATAGTTGTTGTATAGTGGAATTTAAAGATTGTGAACTTTTTTTCAGTTATTGATGATTCTTTTCAGTTGATTATGAAGGTCGACATTTTATTTATCTTTGATTGTGAAGGTTTAGCCACAACTTGTGATCTTATTTTCTTATAATCCTAGTGGTTATGAATTTGATTCAGTGTTGAAATTACGTGTATTTATTTCTTTATTGTTGAAATGGAACTTTAATTTGATCTTCTTTACGAACTTGGTGGCTAAGCTAGTTATCTTTGTTGTTTTCAATGTCGGCTATGTGTTGTATTGTGATTCCTTTCCAAGGTTGTTTGAGGCAAACTTGGTGAGTGTGTACGAGGAAGTAGATGCAGGAAACATTGAGAACGAGGGTATGTGAGGCTGGACGCATCTAGAACCCACTACTAACCTTTGTGTGATGACTATCTCTTAGAGGCTGATCACCTTACACAACAAGAGACATGTCATTGTGGTCTTGTTTGGATGGTCTCACTTTATGTATGACCTAGCTCTATAAAGCCATTGGTTTGATGTTAGATTCAGTTGAGATAGTTTATATTCTTGATTCATGGATTCTTCTATCATGGATTGGTGTGTTGCTTCTGGTGTCAATGTGGACCCTTGTGTAGTATTGTGATGGTTGTTGGGGTTGTGTATTGGTACATATGTGTATTATGTATAATAATCTATAGATAGGTGTCTTTGGAAAATTGGTTGGTGGTTGTTTCACCATGTTGTCTTGGTTGGATTTATAGTGTATTTGGCTGAGTTGGTTACGGCACGGGTTGTCGTTGTTTATGTGTTGAGGTATGGAGTGGTTTAGTTTGGAACCCTTGGTTACGTGTGATTGTATGGAGTTTGCTCTTGGGTTTCTGCAGGCTTCCAAGAGTAAGCCTAGTCTTTGGGGGGGAGAATGTAATACCCCTCCGTTTTGATTCTTGTTCAAATTGCTTTATGCTATGTTTGGTTGCAATTACTTTGATACTAGATACATTTTGTTATGATGTTTTGATCGTTACTATTATTGTGAGATGTAGTTATCTGATTTTGTTTCACATGCATTATGGATTAATGATGTTGTAGAGTTAACATGAGATGTTATTATGAGATTATTGGATTATGATGGAAGTGTCAGTTTCAATGAGTATGGGTGAAGAGGAGGAGTTCGCATCACTCGCTTGCAAGCGCCCTGCGAATCCGTAATTTCTTATTCACGGTGTGTATTATATGCTGGATATATTGTATGATGTTGTTTACTTGGTTGCAGGAATTGCAGGTACATGACATCGACTCCACCTGGTTTCATAGGTTTGAGCATGTCGATTCAATGGTTAAGTTGAACGGGAGATAGTAGCTAGGTAACATGTGTCAAGTCTATGCCCTAGCCTTAGTGTGTCGTCAGTTGTGTGTGTCGAATTACTGTCTGTTTTGTTTTAATGTTATTTAATTTTGAAGAATTTTTGATTTGGAAATAAATATTTAGAATAATTGTATTTAAATCATGTTGATGGTTATTTAATTTAAATAATGCAATGTGGATAAAAATTTATATTTAAATTAATTAATTATATTTAAATTATTTAATTAATTAAATTTAATCCAAAGGGGTTGAGTTTAGTTATTAAATAATTAAATTAATTAATTAAACGTGATGCAAGAAAATGAAAAGAATTAAAAGAATTAGAATTAATTTTGGAATTTAATTCCAACGTGTGGGAATTAAATTAGAAATTGTAATTAAATGTTTATTTGGGAAATTGGTTGCAACTTTGGAAATTAATTTATTATTTGAAATTGCATTTTAAATTGAAAGTGGGTTTTCCAAAAGTGAAATTTGAAATTTGAAATTGAAATTGAAAGTGAAATTGAAATTGAAATTGAAATATCTAATTTGCATGTAATGTGAA
This sequence comes from Sequoiadendron giganteum, assembly GCA_007115665.2. NCBI lineage: Eukaryota > Viridiplantae > Streptophyta > Pinopsida > Cupressales > Cupressaceae > Sequoiadendron > Sequoiadendron giganteum. The sequence continues at coordinate 354,852,163 of CM021103.1, read as the reverse complement.
TTAGGGTTGTAAATATTGAAATTGAAATTGAAATATCTAATTTGCATGTAATGTGAATTAGGGTTGAATTAGGTATTTTTGGATTTATAAAGAATACATGTTTTAATTTTAGGGGAGGAAAGTTTTTAGAAAAATACATTTTTACAGCAGGGAAGAAATTTTGGAAAATTTGCACAAGGGTTTGAATAAAGTTTGATTGTAGAATTGATTGAAGGAAATATTGTTTGCATTTGTTGGATTTTGGATTGGATTCTTTGGAGGATTGAAGAAATTTCAAAAAATCTTTGGAGGAGGCTTGCATCAGAAATTCATCTCTTCCTGTAGCTTCTTGTACCAGGTTTTCCTCTTTGTGTTTTATTGTTCTTGATTATTTTTTTTAAATAGTAGTGATTAAAGATTTGTTTGTTAAATCTGTTTTAGAACACAAATTTGATATTAGAAGAAAATAATTAAACAAAGTTACAACCTTTGCTTGTGAAAATTCTTGAGTAAAAATTGTGAAAACCTTAGTTGAATTTAAATTATTTGGAGAAATTGATTTTATTGTTATTGAAATCAAACATAGAGATTGAACAATGCATTTAGAATGTTTTTAGAAAATGAAACTTTATGTTTATTATCAAAAAAATGGATTTTAAAATCTACAGTATAGTTATATTTTCATGGTAAAATGGTCTGATTGCGTCGCCTATAACTTTACTTTCACAAACTGGGTTTTCAGAAAATTTAAAGGGTTTTTGCATTTTGAAATTTTCTTACCCCTGTCCAAAAATCGTAACTACCTAGATCGTAGTTTTTGCATTATGTTTAAAACATGAGACTGCTGTTAAATTATTTTTCCATGGCTGTTCTAAAAATAAAATAATAATAAATTGATATTTATAAATATTAATATTTTATGTATTGTTATTATAATATTAAAATATTATTTAATAATATTTTATATTATAATTTATAATACTAAAGTATTATATTTATTTATATTATTTTAAATAAAATTTGTATATTAGATTAGTGGAATTAAAATTATAAACATAAGGGAAAATTATTGTTTATTTTAAAATGGCTTGTTAAAGTTTAATTGAAAGAGTTAAACATTTGACTTAAAGAATGCAATATATTATTGAATAGAGGTTTAAAATTGGATTGATTAGTGAATATGAAAAATGGATAGAGAAACAATATGTTATGATATTGAAGTGATTGAATGTTTTAAATAGAAAAGTGAATGAGATGTAAGATTTGGTTAAGAAATGGAAAGAGTTTACTTGCATGGATTTGTGTCAATTTAAAAGTAAATTAAGAAGTTGTTTTATTGATGAGGCAATCAATTATGTGATTTATTAATTTCTATTTAAATTAATTGAATCATTGTGATTGGATTATGAAAGAGATATGGATTTAGTATATCCAAAAGTAGTATCTTCCTCATGATTATCTTAAAGGATTTAATTCTCTGTATTTAGTAAAGGGAAGTAAGTTTAATTGTTTTTAGATTTCCTATAATGAAAAGGGAAATAAGGGTTATGATTATTTTAGATGATCTAGTTATCGTGTCTTTGACTTTTGTCAATACTACTTATTGAATGAGTATGGATTTAGGAAATCCAAATATTAGATTTGATTGATGAATTGAATGTTTTTGTTGCTATGTCGTCAAGTTGCATTGTTGGTTTTGGGATTTAGTGTTAGTCATAAATTATAAGTCTTCCAGAAGAACTTAGAGGATAAGAGTTGTTGAATCTTTGTGCCATCCAGTTGTTTTCCCTTGGGTAGTGCATGGCGTCTTTTCAGTTTTACCCGGTTTTCACGAACGGAAATGTTTGCACCTCTTTGGTTAGGAGCGGATTATGGGATCCGTGTCTCCTTGTGTGGAGTGACCTTGTTATGTGGTTTCATCTTGTTGCCTGCTGTGAAAGGAGTGGACTATGTGTTGTTGCCTCCAAGATGTTTGGAGTGAGATTTTTTGTACCTCCTGTGAAAGGAGTGGACTATGTGTTGTTTCCTCCAAAATGTTTGGAGTGAGTTTCTATTATTTGTATCCTCCTTGTGTTGGAGTGGATTATGATGCCTAGTTGGTATGCACTTGTGGTTCCCTTGGTGGATTGTTTGGATGTGTGTTGTCGAATAGAAGAGTGGTTTCTGTTAGGCGCTAGAGCCCAAAGAGGTAAACTGGATAACCTTCAAGAGTGATTTAAACAAGTGATAATTAAAATAATGTACTTAGAAGATTAGGACTAACTTCACATTAATCAAGACAATTTAATCCTCACTCATAGACACAAGGGCTTGTTTAGACTTGGGATGAGTGAGAAAACCTGGAATGGCAAGATCAACTATCTAGTTCTTGCGAGAGGTAGTTGATTCCGCATGAGTGAGTATGAGTGCCGGAATTTGATTGAGGCCACCAGGATTACTTGTGCCGGAGCCTATGAAGAATGCCCAGAGGAGATCTCATGACAAACTTTGCGATGACACTCTATCTATGACAACTGTTGTTAATTGTTTTATGTGTATGGTTCTGTGAACATACTTGATTTATTATGATGTCTGGAAGCAATGTGACCTATGTCAGTGATGTTGGAGTTGTACTTGATTTGTACTTATATTGTACTTGAGTTGTACTTGATTCGTACTTGTATGGTGAATGGGTTGTACTTGTTAATTCATTTGGTTGGTTATAACAGTATGAGTCAGTTTGAGTTTGCCTTTGGTTAGAGGTAGTAGAATCTTTGTCCATGTTATTTTGTTACTATCTCCTAGCATGGGGGGTGGGCCTTCGGGTACCACATTGGTTGGGTGGAACATGCACCAAAACTGTTGGGTCCCCATCTATCTTCAGTATTTGGTGGCGAGACATCCAGATGGATAGCTCGCGGTTATTGTTGTAATTTCTTGCATTGTAATATTTTAACTTGTATAAGTTATTTTATCCCTCTTATGTTTATGAGGTGAAATTTTGTAATTGTAATCTTTTGTACTATTGCCTCATTCTGAGAATGAGTGATGTATCTATTGGATTTAGATAATGTTTATGAGATTGTATCTTGGTTGATTATCTTATTATGTTATATGGTATTCTTATGATGTATGATGTTTATATCATAAGGTTCATAATGCTCTGGTTATATGTAATATGTATGTGTGGGTTTTAGTAATCCTAACCTTGTAGCCTTAGAGGTTGTTGTTAATTAGTAAGTGAATGTGTATGTTAACTACACTTTATAAAAAAAAATTTGGTTCGCTTAAGTTGTTAATTGCAACTTCCTTTTAAGGTTTAAACACTGGGTTCTCTGGGTGCAATTGTGCCCACTATGTTGTTCTTGTGATTTGTTAGTAGAGTGTTAAGTAATCACGTGTTCTTGGCTTTTACTTTAGCATGATATACTCTGTGAAAGAGAGTAGCGTGTTAGTAACCTGATATAAAGTTATGGTGGAAAAGTAATGATACATATCCCATGAGATATGGAATTGGATATTCCTATGGGATTATGTATGTAGTCATTCCCCTTGTTATTGTAAGAAACTAATAATTGTAGCTTGTTTGAGAGTCGTGGATACACCTACCTCAGATACTCTGCGAATGCCTAAGGCATTGATAAAAGATGAATTGGATTACAATTTAACCCAAGAAATTGTTCAGGAAGTGATTTTTGAGCAAGCTGAAAACATAGAAAATTTTTCGAGTGAGCCTTGCCCTGAGTCAATTTTTGATGAACGACAAGTAACCTTAAAGGAAGTTGCAATTAACATCTTAAGTGAACTAATTTTTTTTTTATAAAATGCATTTAACATACACATTCACTTACTAATTAACAAGAACCTCTAAGACTACAAGGTTAAGATTACTTAAACCCACATATACATATTACATATAACCATAGCCTTATAAACTTTATGATATAAACATCATATATCATAAGAATACCACATAACATAACAAGATAATCAACCAAGATACAATCTCATAAACATTATCTTAATTCAAAAGATACATCACTCATTCCTAGAATGAGGCAATAGTACATAAGGTTACAATTATAAAATTCCACCTCATAAACATAAGAGGGATAAAATAACTTATACAAATTAAAATATTACAATGCAAGATAATACAACAAGAACCGCGAGCTGTCCATCTAGATGTTTCGCCACCAAGTATTGAAGATTGATGGGGACCCAACGGTTTTGGTGCATGTTCCACCCAACCAATATGGTACCTGAAGGCCCACCCCCCATGCTAGGAGATAGTAACAAAATAACATGGACAAAGATCTACTACCTCTAACCAAAGGCAGACTCAAACTGACTCATACTATTATAACCCACCAAATGAATTAACAAGTACAACTCATTCACCATACAAGTACAAATCAAGTACAATTCATTCACCATACAAGTACGAATCAAATACAGTGCATGTACAAATCTAGTACAATACATGTAAAAATCAAATACAATACATGTACAAATCAAGTACAATACAAGTACAACTCCAACATCACCAACATAGGTCACATTACTTCCAGACATCATAATAAATCAAGTATGTTCACAGAACCATACGCATAAAACAATTAATAACAGTTGTCATAGATAGAGTGTCATCGCAAGGTTTGTCATGAGATCTCCTCTGGGCATTATTCATAGGCTCCGGCACAAGTAATCCTGGTGGCCTCAATCGAATTTCGGCACTCATACTCACTCATGCGGAATCAACTACCTCTCGCAAGAACTAGATAGTTGATCTTGCCAATCCAGGCTTTCTCACTCATCCCAAGTCTAAACAAGCCCTTGTGTCTATGAGTGAGGATTAAATTATCTTGATTAATGTGAAGTTAATCCTAATCTTCTAAGTACATTATTTTAATTATCACTTGTTTAAATCACTGTTGAAGGTTATCCAGTTTACCTCTTTGGGCTCTGGCGCTTAACAGAAGCCACTCTTCTATTCGACAACCCACATCCAAAAAATCCACTAAGGGAACCACAAGTGCATACCAACTAGGCATCATAATCCACTCCAACACAAGGAGGATACAAATAATAGAAACTCACTCCAAACATTTTGGAGGAAACAACACATAGTCCACTCCTTTCACAGGAGGTACAAAAAATCTCACTCCAAACATCTTGGAGGCAACAACACATAGTCCACTCCTTTCATAGCAGGCAACAAGATGGAACCACATAACAAGGTCACTCCACACAAGGAGACACGAATCCCATAATCCGCTCCTAACCAAGGAGGTGCAAACATTTCCGTTCGTGAAAACCGGGTAAAACTGAAAAGACGCCATGCACTACCCAAGAGAAAACAACTGGATGACACAAAGATTCAACAACTCTTATCCTCTAAGTTCTTCTGGAAGACTTATAATTTATGACTAACACTAAATCCCAAAACCAACAATGCAACTTGACGACATAGCAACAAAAACATTCAATTCATCAATCAAATCTAATATTTGGATTTCCTAAATCCATACTCATTCAATAAGTAGTGTTGACAAAAGTCAAAGACACGATAACTAGATCATTTAAAATAATCATAACCCTTATTTCCCTTTTCATTATAGGAAATCTAAAAACAATTAAACTTACTTCCCTTTACTAAATACAGAGAATTAAATCCTTTAAGATAATCATGAGGAAGATACTACTTTTGGATATACTAAATCCATATCTCTTTCATAATCCAATCACAATGATTCAATTAATTTAAATAGAAATTAATAAATCACATAATTGATTGCCTCATCAATAAAACAACTTCTTAATTTACTTTTAAATTGACACAAATCCATGCAAGTAAAATCTTTCCATTTCTTAACCAAATCTTACATCTCATTCACTTTTCTATATAAAACATTCAATCACTTCAATATAATAACATATTGTTTCTCTATCCATTTTCCATATTCACTAATCAATCCAATTTTAAACCTCTATTCAATAATATATTGCATTCTTTAAGTCAAATGTTTAACTCTTTCAATTAAACTTTAACAAGCCATTTTAAAATAAACAATAATTTTCCCTTATGTTTATAATTTTAATTCCACTAATCTAATATACAAATTTTATTTAAAATAATATAAATAAATATAATACTTAAGTATTATAAATTATAATATAAAATATTATTAAATAATATTTTAATATTATAATAACAATACATAAAATATTAATATTTATAAATATCAATTTATTATTATTTTATTTTCAGAAGAACCATGGGAAAATAATTTAAGAGCAGTCTCATGTTTTAAGGATAACGCAAAAACTGCGATCTGGGTAGTTACGATTTTTGGACAAGAGTAAAAAAATTTCAAAATGCAAAAACCCTTTAAATTTTCTGAAAACCCAGTTTGTGAAAGTGAAGTTATAGGCGACGCAATCAGACCATTTTACCATGAAAATATAACTATACTGTAGATTTTAAAATCCGTTTTTTTGATAATAAACATAAAGTTTCATTTTCTAAAAACATTCTAAATGCATTGTTCAATCTCTATGTTTGATTTCAATAACAACAAAATTGATTTCTCCAAATAATTTAAATTCAATTAAGGTTTTCACAATTTTCACAAGTAAAAGCTGTAAATTTGTTTAATTCCTTTCTTCTAATATCAAATTTATTTTCTAAAATAGATTTAACAAACAAATCTTTAATCATTACTATTTTAAATAAAAACAATCAAGAACAATAAAACACAAAGAGGAAAACCTGGTACAAGAAGCTACAGGAAGAGATGAATTTCTGATGCAAGCCTCCTCCAAAGGTTTCTTGAATTTTTTTCAATCTTCCAAAGAATCCAATCCAAAATCCAACAAATGCAGACAATCTTTTCTTTCAATGAATTCTATAATCAAACTTTTTTCAAACCCTTGTGCAAATTTTCCAAAATTTATTCCCTATTGTAAAAAAATGAATTTTCCTAAAGACTTCCTGCCCTAAAATTAAAACATATATTCTTTATAAATCAGAAATACCTAATACAACCCTAATTCACATTACATGCAAATTAGATATTTCAATTTCAATATTTACAACCCTAATTCACATTATATGCAAATTAGATATTTCAATTTCAATTTCAATTTCAATTTCGATTTTCAATTTCAATTTCAATTTCAAATTTCAATTTCAATTTCAATTTCACTTTTGGAAAACCCACTTTCAATTTAAAATGCAATTTCAAATAATAAATTAATTTCCAAAGTTGCAACTAATTTCCCAAATAAACATTTAATTACAATTTCTAATTTAATTCCCACACGTTGGAATTAATTTCCAAATTTAATTTTAATTCTTTTATTTCCTTTCATTCTCTTGTATCACGTTTAATTAATTAATTTAATTATTTAATAGCTAAATTCAACCCCCATGGATTAAATTTAATTACTTAAATAAATTAAATATAATTAATTAATTTAAATATAAATTTTTATCCACATTGCATTATTTAAGTTAAATAACCATCAACATGATTTAAATGCAATTATTCTAAATATCTATTTCTAAATCAAGAATGCTTCAAAATTAAATAACATTAAAGCAAGACAAACAAAGACTCGACACACACAACTGACGACACACTAAGGCTAGGGTGTAAACTTGATACATGTTACTTAGCTACTATCTCCCGTTCAACTTAACCGTTGGATCGACATTCTCAAACTTGTGAAACTAGGTGGAGTCGATGTCATGTACCTGCAATCCTGCAACCAAGTAAACAACATCATATGATATATCCAGCATATAATACACACCGTGAAGAAGGAATTACGGATTCGTAGGGCACTCGCAAGTGAGTGATGCGAAACCGTCCTCTTCACCAATACACTCATCAAAATTGACACTTCCATCATAATTCCAATAATCTCATAATAATATCTCATGTTAGCTCTACAACATCATTAATCCATAATGCATGTGAAACAATAATTAGATAACTACATCCCACAATAATAGTTGTCACTCAATAGTAGCGATCAAATCATCATAACAAAATGTATCCAATATCAAAATAACTGCAACCAAATATAACATAAAGCAAACCAAACAAGAAGCAAAACGGAGGGGTATTACATTCTCCCCCCAAAGATTAGGCTTACTCCTGGAAGCCTGCAAAAACTCCAAGTGCAAACTCCATTCAATCACACGTAACCAAGGGTTCCAAACTGAACCACTCCATACCTCAACCCATAAACAACGACAACTCGTGCCATAAACAACTCAACCAAATACACTAGAAATCCAACCAAGACAACATGGTGAAACAACCACCAACCAATTCTCTAAAAACACATAACTATGGATTATCATACATAATACACGTGGTATCAGAGCCTAGGTTATATGTAATATGTATGTGTGGGTTTTAGTAATCCTAACCTTGTAGCCTTAGAGGTTGTTGTTAATTAGTAAGTGAATGTGTATGTTAACTACACTTTATAAAAAAAAAATTTGGTTCGCTTAAGTTGTTAATTGCAACTTCCTTTAAGGTTACTTGCCGGTCATTAAAAATTGACTCAGGGCAAGGCTCACTCGAAGATTTTTCTATGTTTTTAGCTTGATCAAAAATCACTTCTTGAACAATTTCTCGAGTGAAATTGTAATCCAATTCATCTTTTATCAATGCCTTAGGCATTGGCAGAGTATCTGAGGTAGGTGTATTGGAAAAGAATTGAGACACCTCAATTTATTCTTGAATGTTGGAGCCTAGAACCTGAGTCTTCTCTACTAGTGAAGAACCCTCCTCCTGAGGAGGGCTAGTCCTCATGAGGATGATAACATCCTTAACCTTAAAAGAAAACTCATTGATATGGGTCTGGGATTTCTCTTGACATATTTGTTGAGGCTAGCCTACATGACTTAAGATATCTAGGCATGATTGGCATGTTAACTCTGAATGATTGTGATAATGAATCCTACACCAATTAGGAAGCAACAAACTACTCAAATCAATTTCTCCTCCTAATACCAGACTATATTGTTGCAACTTCCTTATTAGAACCTACTGGTTGATGCATATCATTGGGTTACTATGTTCTAGGGGCAATATATCCTCAGGATTGAGTACAGAGAAAGTAAGGACTTCCTCGTGTTTGTAAACTCCTATCTCAGTCTCAAAATATGCTACTTCATTTGAAGCATCATATGCTTGAGTCTTGGTTCACTCTCAATCCTTATCTACGTTGCTACCCTCTTCTAGGGTAGCCACATGTGAGAGAAATCCAAAGAAAAATATCCCCCAATACTCTTCATTAGCTCTCGACTTAGGAGCATACCATAGATCTCTAGGATGTCAACCACTTGGATATATATGTAGGTTTGGATCCTTGGATCTGATCCAACCTGCACATGCATGTTCTTTAGTTCTCCTACAACATTGACCTCAGTTTTGTCTAACTGGATCACTTTCTTATTGGTCGGGATAGGATTTAATCCTAAATTCTTACATATTGAAAAGGGCATAACATTACCCGATGCTCCAAAGTCCAACAAACAGTTATGCAAATTCTTTCCAAAAATCCTTAAACTTAGAAGAAAAGGTGGGGTATTGGTCTTACCTTTATAGATGGCTGCATTTGTCTCCTTTGTTGAAGTCATTTTACCTTTTCCCTTTAAGCAGTCTACCTCCTCCAAGGCCTTCAATACCACTTCACGTTGAGTTGGGCACCACTTCATGATGTCAAAGACTGCTAATGATGTCTTCTGTCTCTGCAATTCTGCAATAAAATCAAATTCTGAATCATTCCTCACCTGATATTTAGGAAAAGGAGTCGGATTTCCTTTATTCTGAGAGTCATAAGGTCCCTTTGGTGGCGGTGGGTTATTATCTGCATTTTGGTTAGGTGGGACCATGTTGTTTGGGGGTGCAGATGTAGTAAATGGGCCCTTATTCTGATTTCTTATAAAATGACCACCTTTGGACTGAAAGGCTTGGGCATTATACACATCCTCCTCTGGCTCATTATCTCCCTGCATGGGGAATTGGTATGTCTCATCAATAGTCTCAAAAGTCATAGCAATACTGACTGGCCCATTATCCTGATTGGAATTTCCTGCTGGAGGATGGGAATCAGCTTGTGCAATCTTTACCATTTTCTCCATTTCAAGGCAATTAACCTCAGAATGTGCTTCAGTATCGTGTATCCTACACCAATTAGTCATAAAATTAAGGTCAACCACATTAGCAATATGTTATCTATCCTCACTTGACTAATAATTCTGGGAAACTCCCCCATTGTTAGGTCTAGTATCCTACTGCCTATTATTGTTGTTGGACCTCTGGTTATATCCTCTGTTCTGATTTTGATAATTTTGATTAGAGGAGTTCGAATTCTGGAATTCCGGTTGGTGTTCTGATTCACATTCTGATTGGAGTAATTCCCTTGGTTGTTGTAACCTCCATGGTTTTGATAATTCTGGTTTTGGTTGTGGGGAGGGTTTTGCCTAAGCTATGCCATGTCATTAAACATTTGAGATAGAGTCTTTTTGAGAGTTTCTAGCTCACTGTTCAGTTGAACAGTTTGTTCATTTTGCACATTTTGCACTATGGATGGGGAATGATCATGCGCTGATCCTCCTGCTTGTTGTTTTTGTTGGTTTTGAGGTTGTTGGGAAGATTCTTGCTTTCCATTTCTGAAAAAAGGCATGGTAGGTGGGGCTTGCAACTCAGACATAGGTCTGTATTGGGAGTAAGACATCCCTGGGACAATGTTGTACAATGGTGGGTTAGGCATCTGATAACTCATGGGAGGAAGAGATGCTCCCAATCCTCCTTATTGCAGACTTATCTGTTGTTGCAATTTGATGGCTAGATGATATACCTTAGACAAAGAGTCAATCTCATTGGCAGCATAGGTTCTCTGCAAGAATAGACCAATCAAAGGATCCACGACTCTTAAATATGCCTGAATGGTAATATTCTCAGCCACTAAGTAAGGATCTTGCAACCTACAAAACATCCTTTGGAATCTAGTGTTGAATAGAGGAAGTGGCTCATGATGTTCCTTTCTTATGGTGGAAAACTAGTGATACAGGATGGTAGGGTCTACATAGACCCAAAATTGATTAATGAATGCATTTTCTAAATCTGTCTAGCCTAGAATAGATCCCCAGGGCAGATTTAAGTACCAGTTATACGCCATGTCCCCTAAAAAATAAGGAAACAATCTACATACCACATCCTGATGAGCAACTTGAGCATGTGTACAAGCATCCTTGAATGCTTGTATATGCTCCTCAATGCTTCTTGATTCGCCATGCATGTACTTGGGACAAATATTTTTTGGGTTCTTCGATAGATCATGGATTCCCCCTGGAATAGTCCCTAGCGGAGAGGGATTATTCACAAAGTAAGCCATGGGTAGGATTGGTTGAGTAGGTGGTGGTGATATAGGCCAAATTGGTGGCGACACAGGCCAAACCGGTGGTGGTGATACTGGCCGAGCCAATGGTGGTGATGTAGGTTGAACTGGTGGTGGTGTACATGGATTTGTTTGAAATCCAGGTGGAGTAAGCGGTGGAAGCAATGTAGGTATCAAAATTCTACGAACGTGGGGTCTAGGTCTAACCGGGGTTTGGAGTTCTTCTAATAGTTCAAGATTAGTAGAGGATCTGATAATCCTCCTATATTTCTCTGTTGAGAATGACACAAGGGAAGCCAACTTGTTCCTTCAGGCCCTCCTTCTAGCACCAGATCTTTTGATGGTGAAAATGACACAAACAACGTTTAAACAAAATATTTGTACTCTATTTCTCCTGAAAAGGAAAGAAAACATAAAGTATCCTAACTCCCAAGGTCCTGGTAGTTGGTTCTCAACTATCTGGTGCCACTCAAGCAGTCCATGCAACTGTAATATTCAAGGGGCCTTTGTTGTTAATAAGGAATGCAAACAATGACTTATTCATCAAAATGTTCTTAATGAAAAAGGGGTTTTTAAATAAAAGAAAAAGATAGATCAGAGCGTACATCAGTGAAACATGAATAAAACTTATCTAATATCCAGACATATATTTTCAACAACGAATGTTCTTCCAATAGATCAAGAAAACCATAACATGATGCAATTTACTAAAAAATCTATACCATTGCATGCATCTATGGTGCTTAATTTAACCATCACAATCACACATCATAATACTTTAAAAATTCCAAAAAGAACAAACTCTCATCCGTTGCTAAAATCATAGATCAATAGACTTTCAATAATTCAATCCATAGATAATTTAATGAAATAATCTTCAAATCTGGTTCCTTCTAATGATTTTCATCACATAAGAAACACTTATGCTTCAACACAATCACTGGCATATAGATAGACTATAATTCATTAAACTTATCCAATAAACTCAATTCCAACACCATATTGCGTAAAAACCTATATTTGTATTCAACTGTAACTAAAAATAACAAAGTATCTTTTCAAAGCTATAAAATTCCTATCTCCTACTATCAGGTGGAAAATTATATTCATCTTAGCTGACCTTTACAGTATGGTACCTTACAGGTATATATAGATGTACAAAATATGAAGTTCTCTCTATCTAAAGTCGAGATCCACCTTTTTAGGAACTTAAATTTTCTTGGAAACTCGGATCAATTGATCTCTAGTTCCCACATTGATCATCTAGTAAAATGAAGAGAAAAAGAGAGAAGAGAAAAGAAACCCATGCACCCATAGGACTGTCAGTCATGCATGCAGAGTTTTCTCTGAAGTGTACTCATCATAACTAGAGAAGACTTGTTGAAGCATATCCAAATTTGGTCCATCAATCCAACTGTCTTTGAACTTGATCCTCTTCAATTCAGCAGCAGCAAAATCTCCCATGTCTCTCAGCTTTGTCAACTCCCTTCTATCAGCCGATACCTCTTCTCTAATATCCATCAACCAATCCAAAGACAGATCTTCTCCATCATCTCCATTTTGTACAACCTCTTTAATTCTATCATCCCATTTCTCTTTTAACTGACTTAAAGGTAGGCCTTCGTTCACCGGTATATCAACATTCACTATAATAGCAATAACAACTTCTAGCTCATCAAGTTGTTCATTTAGATCCTTGCTAGTATCTTGAAATTCATTCTTATGTTTATAAAAAAAGTCAGATCTAAACCGGATTATGCTGGAGGTCTTTTCCAAGAAATCTGTGTTGTCCTCTTTAAGGATTGGCTGCTCTAGAAGAGTGGATTTCAACAATTTATTAATCTCTTTTAGTTTTTGGATATACCTTGTATACTCCTCCTCTTGCTCTTCCAATGTTGTAGCATGCTGATTCATCTCTTCTATTAACTCCAATATCATCTTGTGAATCTCAAAACTATTTCCTAGCACCTCACCTATCTCCTGATTAAGCCTGTCAGTCCATCTATCCATCATCCCAACCTTACTCCTTATCTGTACAAAATCATCCACCTCTCTCTTGCTAAGAATAATTGGTGTCTCTATAGTGGTACTTTGTTGTGACCTTGGAGTAGAAACATTCTTCAAGAAAGTGTGTAATTGATCCAATTGAGCCTTAAGCTCATCCTTTCTCTGTTTATCCTTTATCATCCTTGATTTGGTGGATGATGCTACCACATCAATTAAGTTCATTTGCTAATTTCTTGTGGGTCTTCCCAAATTGACCGTGCCCAACTGGTAATCAGTTAGCTACATATCCCTCACATCCTTGTCCACCACTGGTATTGCACATTCAACAATAATTTCTCCTCCTTCAGTGAGTCTAGTGGAATGCAAAATTTTAGCTTTCTTCGTGGGTCTTTCTTTTTCAATCTCTTTCATCATGTAATCCCAATTAAGAGGCTGTGAGGGTGTTACTAGCCTCTTTTGAAGATCAAGTTTTAACCAAGTGGGAGCACTTGGATTAGTGGTCATTACAATTGAAGAAGAAGCAATAGTAGTAGAGGGCTGTAGCATATTAACCTTAGGTTGAGAATCAACCTCTTGTACATTTTGTTGTTCTTGCTCTACATTTTCTCATGCATGCTTTTTAGCTTGTTCTTTATCATTCTGCTCTTGCACCCTCTTGTCTTCCTGTTACTTCTTCAATTTTTCCTCTTCCAACCTCTTCTCCTCAAGTAACTTGTTTCTCTATTCTTCCAACACTTTAAGTTTGTTTGAGGCTTCCTTTTCCTTTTGTAGCTACTTGGCCAGCTCCTCGACATCTTTCTCTTTTTGTGTGCATTCTGCCTCCTCCCTTTTCTTGTAGGCTTCTTCAACTAGTTTCAATTTAGCCTCAAGGGCTTCTCTTTCTCTCCTTTGTTTAGCTTTTTCCTCTTCTAGCTCATGGATCTTCTGCACCATCTTGAGCTTGTCATTTTCTTCTTTGGTCTTGAGCTCCTGCTCCTTTTCCCTTTGTTGTTTCTGCACTTCATCAGCTCTTCGCTTGGCTTCCATTTGTTGTTGTTGAAGTAAGGAACCTATTTTTGCCTTAACATCTATTTCATTTTGCTTCTCCATTGCTTCTACATGCGCTTGAGCATCCGATGCTTTCTTTGCTTCCTCAAATAGTGCCCATTGATCTTCTTCAGTTAACACATGTTCAATTTCCTCCTCTAGAGGCATCTTTTCTTGTGCATCCTTCTCTGATAAGGTCTCATCAGAGTCTATTTCAACATCATGGATCTGCAGCTCCACTCCTTTTCCCTCTAATGTTTCAGCTATACTATGAAGAGTCCCCTTAGGCATCTCTCCACCTTGTTGCTCTGTAAGAGGGACTTGAGTAGATGACTCACCTATTGCTGGTGTTGAAGCCACAAGTCCTGTTTGGGAATCCTCCTCTTGTACTCCAGGTAAATCTTGAATCAGGGCTTCAAGCTCAATCTCTTCAATATAAGGAGGGAATAATTCCAAAGGCTCCTTGGGAGGCAATTTCCTCTTGATTATCTTATATCCTTTCCCTTTCTTAGGAGTTGGACCCCTAAAACTTTTGGCTCTGAGAACAACCCAGTGGATACTCCTATCCAAGACTGGTCTCCCTATTTGCTTGATGTCGATGGTCTCCTCACCATCCCAATCTATCAGATCCAAACTCTTGGTACCTATTTTCAATGCTTCATATGAAGGATCCAACACTACCCCATCATCTACTAATGTATCAGGAATGTCAACTGTGACCCCAAAATCCACCATGAGTGAAACAAGCAACCTCTCATAATTCCTCTTCCTGAGGTCATATTCATCTTGAAGATCACTCCAGAAGTCCTCTATGAGGTTGAAATATTTTTCAAAGATCGAAGCCAATAAAGCATTCATATTCTTCTTTGGATCAAAGTGATTTCGGGCAGTATACAAGCCCAACTTTAAGTGTATCAATTCACTACAAACCACCTTAGCTCCCACAAGGTGTGGGGAACTGTATTCATCGAATTGCATGGGAAACTTGTGACAACCTGGTTTGTGTTTTATTCCAAATTGGGCATTGACCCCTATAGCTTTGTAGACAAACTCCATCAAAATAATCATGTTGCTACAAAATCTTGGAAGTAAGTGGGGATGACCCTCAAATCCTACCAATCTGAAATAAGTAAACTTGGGATATTGGATATACCAAAATCCCCATTATGTGATAAAGGCCATGGCCTCCTGGCTCAATTTGTACCCTGCATCTCCATTAAGGTGGTTAATGACTAAATATAAGAATGCATCATTAACTCTTCTAAATTGTGTTTCAGAAACCTATAGGGATAGCTGGTCATAATGATCCCATACTCTCTCTCTTTTCCATCAGCTACCCCCAATATTCCCACTCTGTTCAACCCTGGAAAGATGCCTCCTATGGCTGCTGTATAAACAACATAAGAGGTCATGAAAAAGCTCTTAGTTTCCCTTATTCTGGTCAATTGATCATGTATAGTATCCGAGATAGGCATAGGCCAATCAAACTGTTGCCTTCCATCAAAGATTGTATGAATGAAAGGAAACATCCGTTCCTTAAAATGAAATGCTTCCCTCTTCCCAATGACTCTAGACAACATAATTATAAGGTTTGTTACCTCTTTGTAAAATTTTTCCCTTTTTGGTTGATCATGGAGCTTTGTCAGGGACTTCTCCGTTCTTAACTAGTTCTTTTTCAAATGAGCCTTATCGGCCTCCTTATGTTTGCTATATATCTCCAAAGCATTTGCTTCATTCAACTATGCCAGGTTCTTTGGATCATGAACACTGAACATTAGCTGTAACATTTGAGGAGTTAGGTTTATGATTAGATTGTCCTGTGAATCCATACATTGTCTGTTGGCCGGATTGTAAGCTTCTGCTACTGTAATGATCAATTTTGGGCATTGGATGGATATAGGAAACACAGTGATGTGAGCCAAGCCAGACTCAATTATTCTTCTAGTTCTCCCTATTACATCCTCAGTAAATGTTTCTGAGTATAGCTCCTTCTAACTGAATGGGCCTAGATTGGTGTCAGTTATATCAGCCCAATCAGATTCCACCTTGCTGACAGTGAGGACAGGATCCCTATGGTTATAACTCAAGGTATAAGGCAGCTGCTCCGGTTTGATCTTCTTAGTCTTAGTTGATGCCTTTGAAGTTTCAGCAGGTTGACTCCTCTGAGAAGCTTCCCCTGATATCCCTGACATTGTTTAACTTCCTACAACAAAACCTTAAATTAGATCCTTGAAAAAATATAACAAAATATGCTTTAAGATCTTACCCTTCTTATATATACTGGAGGTGGAACCAGGCATAAAAAATTCTAAATAGTCTTTTTGAAACACTGTCAGGATCAGAGTCAAAACAATTATTGAGCATGTAATAGTAACAAGGTGGGACTAGAGTCGGAGTTGGAAAAGTAACTAGAATCAGAATCCGAACAAGAACCGATTTGGTTCCATGAAGATTTTCTAATTTTATATTCAGTTCCAGTTTTGCTTCCACTTGGGTTACCAGTATTTTGAAAGCCCGCTTCTTATTGTAAAGTGGAGTCGAAGATAGGATGGAAATGGAATCGATACTTTCTACAAAATATGGTTGAAAGTCTAAACCGATTCCGATCCCGCTTCCGCCTAAAATAACCATGATGTGATAAGAGATTTTAACAGAATGATAAATGACATCATGTTCTAAGGACTAGGTCATACCAAATTGAAAGGGGCTTAAAAATAACGTATACAAGACCATCCCCATATGACCGAGAGGCAACCATAATAATTAGGGCATCATATTTAAAACAAGAACGCATCAAAACCCTAAATTACAAGCCCTCGATTTTAAATAATTATGGCACGAATTTAACCCTATTCAAACTAATCAGATTCAATGTGCAATAGGATTCCTATGTAAAACCATAATTTATCAAACCCTACCAATGTAAAAATAGTAACTAATCTATGCATTTAAAAACTAGGGCACCACGATGTGGTTTTGATTAAATTGTGACAATGACCGTGTAAAAAAAAAAACAAACGAGAAACAAAATATAAAAAACAAAAACAAAAACAAGAAAACCAATCAAAAAGAGAATAAAAACGAATCACATGAACGCACAATAGAATCGAGAATCACGAATTCACACGAAACCAATGATCGAACAAAAACGCAAACGCGAAATAAAATGAAAGAGAAGAATAGAAAACCCTACCTCAAACACAAATAAATAGGCTATTCCCCTGAAGCAATCCACGTGTAATTGTCTCCCTTTCGATCAACTCACACGCACAAATGCTCCACTACTACTTTGGTTCACTCTTGATTTTTTTAAAATAATGATAATAACTACGTGTTAATCCCTAATTAAGGTAAAAACTTGTAGTTTCATACATGCAGAGCTCCTATAATTAATGCCATAAATGTGGCAGAGCGGAGTCGGAATTGCAAAGGGAATTGGTATATTGCTGTTGTGCGACTTCAGTAAAGTCAAAGACCAAAAAAAAACAGCGGGAGCGGAATTGGAATAAAAAATGATTTAGAAACTTGGGTAATTTTCCAACTCGATTCCTGTTCCGGCTCCGGTTCTGCCAACAAAGAATAAAATGAAACAAACAACAAAACAAAAACACAAAGGTCGAAACGAGAAAAACCAACACAAAAACCTAAGTCTAAACAAAAGACCAAAAAGTGGAGGCAGAACGAGAATTGATTTTGAAACCTTGAATAAATCCAGACTTAACTTCCACTCCGGCTCTGGCTCCGACAAAGACAAACCAAAAAGACAAAAAAAAAGACCGTCAGGACAAGGATCATAATCAATCTTTGAAACAAGTTTCAAAACCCGATTCGGTTTCGGCTCTGGTTCCGACAGGACAAACCAAAGAAAAAAAAAGTGTTTGAAAAGAAAGACTACAAACTTTGTTTGAAAAACATCCAAAGACAAAAACAAAAAAGGGGGACCCATTTTGACCAAGGCAAAAGATGGGGTGGTTATGCAAGGCATAACATGAATGTCAACAATCATTTGACATATTGAAACAAAAATAGAAAAATCTCCTATTCTCCTATTCCCAAATTGGTCAATACCTTTTCATGTCCATGTAGATGCTTTCAAAATACCAATAGGAGCAATCCTTGACTAACTAAGTGGAAATAAAGATCACCCAATTGCTTATTCTAGTTGCAAACTTTCTCAGGTTGAGAGAAATTACACTACCATTGAATGAGAGGCCTTAGCCATGGTTGATGCATTACACAAAATTTTCCCCTATCTCCTATCCACCCCATTCACACCCCATTCACATTTTAGATTTACCACGAGCCCCTAAAATTCCTACTAAAAAAATTAGTGATATAAGGAATAATATTATGATGGTTACTACTATTTTAGGAATTTAATTTTAATATAATGGTAAAAATAGGGAGGAATAATCAAGGTCTATACTACCTATCTAGAATTGATATAGTTGAAGATCCCAAGGATGATTATGGAGAGGACTTACTTGATACTCATCTATTTTGAATAACTATGATACCAAAAGAATTTCATGATGTATCCCAATTACTTTCTACCAGTAAATATCCCACTTATATGATAACACATGATAAATAGTTGTTAGTACAAAAATTCCTCCCTTTCATGATAATAAAAACACTTTGTTAATTCAAACTTGATAATAACAAAGTTGATAATAATTACTTTATGATCATAAAATTCCTTCGTTTATTGGTCTTTTTTTTAGTCTTTGTTTCTTCTTATAGTCTTATATAGACAATATATTACAACATCTATTGTTTATATAATGAAATACTTTATTTTATCTTTATTAGTTAAATATATTAATTCTTTTCATTTTATTCATCTCTTTAAGTTATCGTGGTGTCTCTTTTTAATTCTCCTTATTTGTGTAGTTAATCTCTCATTTTATTACTTAATACATGGCCTTCTTTTCCTCTTCATCGCTTTGACCCAATGGTTTCCTATTTTTTGGGTGTTAGTGTCAACTACACTAACCCAACCCCTCACCTATTTATCTACCCAAGTCTTCTCTATCTACATTGCATCCCGATGATGGATCATGGAGTATGATCCAAAATGTTGATGGAAAAAATAACACACAATTTAATCCAGAAATTTCAATACACTGTATACAATTTCCTTCCTAATAAAGTTATGTATTTTGGATTGGTCAAGTTTATGGGAGAGTGTGTCACCCTCCTCTATAAGTTCTTGGAAACATGTTCTATCCAAACCTACAAGGAAATATAGATAGACATGCATAATGTCATCTTTCATAAATTCAACAAACCTAGGAGAATATTCAAGATGGTTTATCATGTCTTCTTTGTCAACTCTAAGGTCGACTTATGAACTCTCACCTTGACTATACTAACTAGTTGCAAATGGATTTTAGCTATTTTTTTCCATGTTGTTCTTTTTGTAACCTAGTAATAGGTGGCATGAACTTATTAACTAATTTTTTTGTTAGTTTTTGGATTTTTATAATTTTATAGTTTCATTTTTTTTAGTTATTTTGGCTTTCAAAAAATTTAAACTAGGAAAAATAAAGAAATATTAAAAAAGTTAGGATCAAATGATAAGCTCCCCTTTTCTCTTCAAGTGGGGAGGTTTTAATCTAACAATGAAAAACATAAAAGATATAAGAACAATCATAAAATTATTGATATATTGCTTCTAGATTTGATTGTGTTTGAGATTTTTTGCATCAACATTTCGGATCACACTCTGTGATTCAACATTAGAATAGAAGAGAGCAAGAGGAAAAAGAGTGATAAGTTGTAGAATTGAGCAAGCTAAAAAGGAAGGGGGGTGAGGGGAAGGGAAGATGCATGGGTTTCAATGAGATAAGATAGAAATAAAATAAATTTTAATCAAGACAAGGGAAAGAGTAAACAAATAAAATAAATAAAAGGATGTAAAAGGTAATAAAAAGACTAAAAGATATAAAATGGAGCTCAAGTCTGTTGAGCTCCACTTTATATCTTTTATTCTCTTTATTACCTTTTACATCCTTTTATTTGTTTAGTATTTCCCTTGTCTTGAGTAAATTTTATTTTATTTCTATCCCATCTTATTGAAACCCGTGTATCTTCCCTTCCCCTCACCCCTCTTCCTTTTTAGCTTGCTTAAGTCTACAACTTATCACTCTTTTTCCTCTAGCTCTTTTCTATCTTGATGATGGATCATAGAGTGTGATCTAAAACATTGATGTGAAAAATCTCAAACGCAATCAAATCCAGAAGCAATATATCAGTAAAAATGGATTGTGTAAACGTGATGCCATTAATCATAAAATTAATTAGGTGGGAGTGATCTTAGTGTGGTCTCACATTAGAAATAACTAATATGAGGGATACCTAGGGAGTATTGCATAGCATGAGATCCCTTATAAAGGATGGAAAAAGGATTCACCCAATCTTATCTATATCTCAACTCATGGAGGTACATCATAAGTAACTTCAAGGGGAAATCCATTTCCCTTGCACTACACAAAAAGATGATTGAAATTTCTTCTCTAGGTTATACAATCATTGTAGGAGGATCCTCAAAATACCACATGAGCTCATATAGAAGCATGAAACCAAAGTATAGTCTCATATTATCACTTCACCTTATGTCTTGAATCACCAAGGGCCCCAAGGACGTGTCAATCATGATGATAAATAGATTGAGTAACAAATTTTGTTCTCGCCATTTTATATACCCTATTATAAAATATGGTTGAGGTCATCCTCTTGGTGATGAAATCCAAGGAAATCCCCCTAAAATTAAAAATAAAGAAGTGTCTTTGATTCTCAATATCACACAAGCATGCAAGAGAAGAGCATATACATGTAACAATGGGTATTTTCCTAGGGTTAGCAATATCACATGCAAAACATAAAAACCCAAAGTGATAATGGAGTGCAAAGGAATAAATGAAACAATCTCACCAAATGTCTTCATCCTCCATGAATAACCTCCATTATACCTTCTCAACTTGCTGAAAATATGTTGTTGCCCTTAGATTTATGATGAGCAAGCGAATGGAAATGACAAGCCCTAAGCAAATGTTGAAGGATTTTGAATGACTATATGCAATACTATGCCCTACTGCAACTAGTAAGCATCTAAAAATGTCTAAACTATTTCAAATAAAATCTAAATATGCCTATGAAAAATGAAGAAACATGCAAGAGTATGAAAGTGCAAAAAAAATGAGACTGCAAGATGTGAGGTTGCAAGATATGAAATTGCAAGATCTGCCAAAATGAGACCAAAATTACCATTTTATAGAAAATACAATTTTGTGTGAATGGCCAAGATTAAAAGTCAACAAGTGCCCTAGAATCAATGGACAAGATACAATATGACAACACACAATTAGGGTTAGGGAAACATTAGGTCAGATTCGAAATGAATGGACAAGATTGATTTTTAGAAAATCAAATCAATGGCTGACAATGCATGTGACAAGAGATTCTAGGCACACAAAACGAAGTTGCTGGAGAATCAAATAATAATTTAAAATTATTTGATTCAAGAGGTGATGTTGACCTTTTGAATTAAAAATTAATTTAATTCAAAAGTGGTGGGGTCATGTGATAGTAAATAATTTAATTTAAATTATTTACTAAAAGAGGGAAATTAGAAAGCGGGACTTATTTTAAATAAATAAATTTTATTTAAAATGAGCACAGTAAAAGAGGTGATAGGAGAAATTAAATAATAAAATTATTTAATTTAGGTGGAAATTAAATAATAAATATATTATTAAATTATAGAAGAATGTGACAAAGGGAACCTTTTAAATTTGAATATAATGATTTAACTCAAAATTCAGGAGAGTGGACTAAATTAAATAAATAGAATTTATTTAATTTAGGGGAGAAGAGGCTAATGAATAATTAAATAATTAAAAATAATTATTTAATTATAGTGGAAAGTGGACAAAGATTAAATAAAGAATTTATTTAATTTTAGAAAGAAGAGGACTTTTTAAGAATTAGTGACATATTAAATAAATAAATAAAATTATTTATTTAATAATCAGGAAGACATAATGTACAAAAAAAATTAAATAAATTAAGAAATTTATTTAATTATAGGAAGACATTAGACAATTAGTGACGCATTAAATAAATAATTAAAATTTATTTATCTAATAATCATGAAGAATAAACATATTTGAATTAATTAAATAATTATGAATTATTTAATTAATAGTCGAAAGTGAGTCAAGGACATAATTAAAATTTCTTAATTATGCTAGGAAGAAAAGGATTAAAAATAGAGCTTGCAGGTCGAGGTCATTTTTATGTGTCTACATTTGCCCCTCTTTGTCATAATGCAGCCTGTCACATTGTGGCAAAGAAAATAAGTCAAAAATATGCCCCAGTGCAAAATAAGATGAGGAAGAATGATGAGGAGGGTTGTGGTATGCCCCCTCGAGAGGACGGACAGGTTTCGAGAACACGGGTGTGCTCTCAAAATTGATGAGAAGACTAGAAGATGAAAGACAAAAGAAATGTTAGTGCAAAAGATATGGATGATGATACGGATGCAATGCCTATATGAGATGCATGTTAGTTCCTAGACCAAATCCTTCAACATATTACCATAAGGCTTCAATATTTATTGCTCTTAATCATCATTGGGTAGATTATTGTAATGGCCAACAAACACCATGATATGACATAACTCAAGGTGTGCAAGGTCGTACCATCACATAAGACAAGCCGTCACAGACAAGGATGATCATGACTCATACTAAAAGCGTAATTTCCCCAGTCTTTTCGTCATAACCAACCACAAGCAGAAAAAGACAAGGACAAACCATGAAACGTCCTTACTTCTCTAAATCCTGTTTCCAGGACATCCTCGAGAAACTAGCAACATGATTGCCAAAAGAACAACATAAAGCCACTATCATGATACGCCGCTATTTTTCTAAATCCCGTAGTCAGGACATCACTGAGAAACTAGTAACATGAGTGTCAAAAGACAAGACAAACGTCATGAGACGTTGCTGTTTCTCTAAATCCTATTGTTGGGATCTCGCTGAAAAACTAGTAATGTGATGAAAAGTTCAAAGACAAGTGCCAAGTGTTTGCTAAGTGTTTTAATATCAAGGTTGCCAAATGTCGAGCGATATCAAATTCAAGAAGGACACATCCTAAATGACATTGATATCTAGGAGATCAATTCTTGAAGTTAGGAGAATCCATCAAAATGCCAGATGATGAGGACAATGCTTAGGAAGGACACATCCAAAAGCATAAATAAATGATGAGAGTTGCTCTTCAGAAGGACACATCTTAAGAGGAACCCAAAGTTTTGCCAGGTTAAATTGTCTTGATAGAATTGATTACATGCCATTGCTGATATGCTGAATTGACCGAAATTGCTGATGAAATAGACTGTTGATAGATTGTTTGCTCGAGATTGATGGAAGATTTGCTTGATTTGAGGAAAACTTGACGTGTGAGAAAATGTTGTGCCATGAACCCTAGTGGACTAACCTAGTGCATCCTCAGGGGCCCGTCGATTGATGGCCTTGCCTACGTCATGCACTCAAAGACCTCGTAGTTCGACACGACCAATGACCTTGCCCAAAGGATAGAATTTTGAATCATGATTTTATTTTTACAAACCTAGAAATACTGACCTAATGTCTTGGGGATTCAAAGATGAATCTTCCCTATGTAGCAAGACAACGTAGTTCAGACATGGACAAAATATTGATTGACGTGATTGATTAGATTGATAAGACATTAATTTAATTCTGTTTTTGGGATTTTGACACTGATTTGGATGTTTTTGTGTTTTCTTAGGACATTTTTTGATTTTTAGGTATTTTTTCAGGACTTTTTCAGATTTTTAGGATTTTTTCAAGACTTTTTACAAATGTCGGATTATGTACGACACCCACTGCAGTTACATGATAAAGGTCTTGCCCCCAGATAGATCAAGGACTACCCAAGTCTAATGATATGGAAAAAGGTAGACACAAGGAAAACGGCAAGGATATGCAAGGGATGATGTCAACCAAATGCTAACCATGGCTAGAATTGATAGGACTTAGGATGAATGTCATGAATGCCATGTTGTTGTGATTATGGAAAGTGGATAAGGGTCGATTAGAGTAACAGTAAATGGCGAATCAACGGTCGACTATGCATGGCACTTGTTTGCCAGGTTTTTACCATGGTACCTATCCAAAGTGCCTATTTGCCAAGTTTTCACTATTGGATGAATTTATTTCTTTTTACTATTTTTTTCATTTTTGATTTTTTTGGTGTCACCAAGACGCTTGGTTTCCAAGTTTTCATCAAGGGATGATTTTCTTTATTTTTCATTTTTTTTGTATTTTTAGGTTTTTAGCCAAGCCCTCTAATGTTGTGTAAAAATTTCGCAAATGTAGGCTGTTGATGGGTTCTATCAATTGTTCTCCATTAGCTGTGGCTAATTGATAAGCTCCAGAACTGAATGCTACAGTAATAATATAAGGACCGAGCCAATTAGCCTCAAACTTCCCAGGCTTTTCACGGTCAGCCTGATTTCTTGGGTTCTACATGAGGACCAAGTCACCAATATCAAATTTTCTTACCATCACTCTTTTGTTATAGCTCTGGTAGAGACAATTTTGATATGCCTGTAAGTGATTCAAAGCATTTTGTCATCTTTCTTGTAACATTTCTAGCTCATGTAGGCAAGACTGTCTGTACTCTTCATCATCAATCATTCCTTTCAAGGAGACTCAGAGAGAAGGAATTTCAACCTCGATGGGCAATATGGCCTCAGATCCATAGACAAGGGAAAATGGAGTGCCTCCAACGGGTGTACGAATGCTGGTACAGTAGACCCATAAGGTGGGATTAAGTTGTAGGTTCCAATCTTGGCCAACATCATTGACAGTAGTCTTAAGAATGCGAAGAATTGTTTTATTTGACACCTCAGCTTGGTCATTACCTTATGGGTAATATGGGGTGGAGAAATGATGTTGGATGTGGAATCACTCATAGATTTCATGAACGTCCTAATTTTTGGATGGACTCCCATTACTTGTGATGATGGATTGTGAAACACCATGCAGGCAGATGATGTAATTGAGGATAAACTTTGATATTTTCTTACCGGTGATGTAAGTGAGAGGGACGGCTTCAATCCACTTAGTAAAGTACTCAATGGCGATGATTATGAATTTGTGGTCGTTAGAGGAGGATGGATGGATCTTTCCCACGAGGTCGAGTCCCCATTGTGCGAAAGGCCATGGAGAAGTGATCGGTCTTAGCTCCTGCATAGGTGCGTGGATTGGGTCACTACGCATCTGTCATTTCCAACATGTTCTGACAAACTGAAGAGCGTCATTTTCTAATGTCAACCAATAGTATCCCAGTTTGGTGACCTTCCTAGCTAACATTGGACCACTCGAATGAGATCCACATATACCCTCATGTACTTCTCATAAAGTTTTTTGGGCTTCATCAATGTTGAGACAATGATGAAGGGTGTTGTCAAAGCCACGACAATATAGGGTGTCATTGATGATGGTGTGTCAGGCAGTTTTTCATATTAAGGACTTTCTCTGGTTATTAGAGAGGTTGGGTGGTAAGGTTTGGGACTTTAGATAGTCATAAATATCTTGGTACCAAGGTGAACTGGGACAAACAATCTCGTAGACCATTTATGAGTCCGAGATGTCGTATGCTAGCATCAATAGTTGTTCGACTAAGAAATCAAATTGTGACACATTTTTGGTGATGTCCAATAGAGATCCAATAGTGGCCATTACATCTGTTGCCTTATTTTGTTTCCTTGGAATTTGTTCAAAGGAAATCAATTTGAAATATGTCAGGAAGCTATCCACCATTCACTTGTAGGGAATCAACTTTTCACCTTTGTTTCATAATCATCATTCACTTGGTTGATAATTAACTGAGAATCCCCGAATACGAGCAATGTCTGAATTTTATATTTTATTGCGATCTTGAGTCCTATGACCAATGCTTCTTTTTCTACAATGTTGTTAGTGCATGAGAAGGCGATCTGAAATGCTTTAGGAATGGAATCCCCTTGTGGTGTGATGAAAAGAATTCCAACCCTTGAGCCATGACCAGTATGAGAACCATCAAAATACAACTTCCAAGGTAATGTAGATTCTGCATGAAAGATAGACTCATCGGGAAAATCAATTACAAGTGGATGAGTGCCTTGGATGGGTGCATCTGCAAGTCGATCTGCTATTACCTGCCCTTTTATTGCCTTGATCTCAACATAATGTATGTCATATTCACTCAAAATCCATTTTGCAAATCATCCTGTCAATGCTGCTCGACTTAGAAGATACTTTAGTGGATCAATCTTGGCTACCAGGTGTGTTTGGTGGCTCAACATGTAATGTCTTAGTTTTTTCACTGCAAAGACAAATACAAGGCATGTGCATTTGATGGTTGTATAGTTCAACTCATATCCTATCAGTGGGCGACTGATATAGTATATGGCTCTTTCTTTCTCCTCATGGTCGTTTTGTGCCAATAATGACCCCAGTGCATTTGTAGTTGCTGAGACATACATGATCAATGGCTTGCCTTCAATAGGTGGCATTAGGATAGGTGGTGTCAATAGATATTCTTTGATTTGTTCGAAGGCTACGTGGAATTTGTTTGTCCATACAAAGGGTATGATTTTTCGTAATAGGTACTGGAATGGTTGACAGTTGTCTGCCAATTGTGCGATGAAGCGTCGGATGGACTGTAGTCTACCTTGAAGTGTTCTCAACTCGTTGATTCCTTTTGGTGGAGGCATGTCTAGAATTGCTTTCACTTTAGGGGGATCGACTTCTATGCCTCGTTGTGAAACTATGTAGCCCAATAATTTACCTGACGTGACCCCAAAGACACTTTTTTTTGGGTTCAAACGAATGTTGTAATCTTCTAGCCGTGTAAACATTTTGTCCAGGACCCTGAGATGGTCTTTCCTTGTCAAAGATTTGGCCAAAAGGTCATCCACATAATTCTCCATTAGGATATGCATCATGTCATGAAATATTGTTTTCATAGCTCTTTGGTATGTGGCACCGACATTCTTTGGGCCGAATGGCATGACATTCCAATAGTATGTTCCCCATGGGTGGGTGAATGCCATTTTGTGTTGATATTCAGTTGTAATGCAGATTTGGTTATAGCCTGAGAAATCATCCATGAGAGACATCATCTCGTTCCCTTGCTGTGAGATCAACAATCATGTCTATGTTCAGCAACGAGAAATCATCTTTTGGGCAAGCCTTATTTAACTCTATGAAATCCATGTAGATATGGATTTGTCCATTTGGCTTTGTGATAGGGACAATGCTGGATATCCAGTCAGCGTAATCTATTGATCTTATGAATCCCGCATCTAGTAAATTCTTTAGTTCATCCTTTACAAGTAGTGCAATCTATAGATGCATTTTCTGTAATTTTTGTTTGACTGGTTTCATATTTGGGATTAATGGAAGATGATACAATACCAATTCTGGATCTAGGCCTGGCATGTTGGCATATGACCATGTGAAGTTAACCTTCCTTTCTGTGAAGAATTGTTGGAACTCAGGTTTCTCTTCATCTGTTAATGATGCAACTAAGAGAACCATTTTGGGATTCTCTGGTGTGTTTATGTTAACTTCAATGGTGTCTTCAATTAGCATTGCTGATTTTTCTTGTGTTACAGGAAGAAAGTTCAATCCTCCATCCTTAGGCACCTCAGAGAGGTTTTCACCTTTGGATATGTCCTTTATTTTTACTATTTTGTTGTCAAAAGGTGCCTTGCGGTTTTCACCTAAAGACATTTCTTTTTGTGTCTTATTCTCTATCTTTTGTGACTAGAGGATTGCATAGTCTCCCCGAAGTAAGCTACATAATCTAGTGGTGCAGGAGCACCTAGGAAACACCTAGGAAACACTAGGCATAGGAAATTTTGTTTTTGAAGTTATAAGGTCATGTTGACCATTGCAATTGAGTTAGAGACTTAATAAAATGCCTTGGTTAGGAGCTATCATAAGCTATCAGGAGTGGAAAAGTCTATGAGTTTAGACACTCACTTTTGTTAGTTTCTAGGAAATTGGTAAAGGTGGCAAAATGGAACATTTTGCACTTTTTCCACCTTGTAACTAAAATGTCTGACCAAGGAAGGTATAACCACTTTGGGAAACCTATATAAGGGGTGCCTTGACCTGTGTGAAAGGTTGGAAGGCATTGGAAGTTTTATAATTTGAAATTTCATGAATGACAAGCGAGGAGAGTGAGAAAATTGACTAATTTTATGTGTTTTTGTTCTTAATAGTGTGTTAATGGCATAACCAGGCATTGATATACATGTGGAATGTAATGTAGTGATCTTCCAAGCATTATTTGGTTTTGTAGTTATTTTTTTTTCATCGTTTCAAGCTTTTGATAGTAGTTAGTTAGGTTCTTTCCACTACTGTTCTGACTGGCAGACCGACATAAATGGAGTTCTAGTCCACTCTTCCCCTGTACCTGGTGTATGGGCTCTTGGAAACTGTGGCTAGGCTCCATTCTTGTAAATATGGTAGAGGTAGGAGTCTTTAGGGGTCAGAAATTCATGAAAGAAGTCTGTTCCCAGGCGAGCTTGGCAGTGCCCGGCTAGGAAGGACAAAGAGTGCAGAGCACTAAAGTT
The DNA here is from genome assembly GCA_007115665.2 of Sequoiadendron giganteum. NCBI lineage: Eukaryota > Viridiplantae > Streptophyta > Pinopsida > Cupressales > Cupressaceae > Sequoiadendron > Sequoiadendron giganteum. The sequence continues at coordinate 354,823,089 of CM021103.1, read as the reverse complement.
GTAGGGGTGGAAAACTCTAGGAAAAACACAATGTGGGAAGGGTAGGTGAAAGCCATGCCAAGGCTTACCAAGAAGGAGGAAGCCTCATCAACTTGTTTGATGTGAGAAAACTCTTGATAGTCTGCAAAATACAGTGAAAAGGCCTAAAAAGGCCCAAAACCTGGGTCAGTTCCAGTTTATGGAGTTGTACGGACAATGGGGACCTAAGGCACCAAAAATATTTGAGAGGTGGGCTAAGGTATCAAGACCCTCAAGGAAAGACTTATTTCTCTTTGGAGAATTTTGGAATGGAAGCCAATTTTCTCAGAGTTGGTGGCTTAATTGGGACTCTTGGGCTAGTAGCCTAAAAACCCGAATTGAGGGTTTGGAGGTAGCGAATGATAAATGGAGTATGGGGAACTGTCAAGAACCCTAGGGAGATGAGTAGAAGCCCTTAGAAACATATCAACACCCCTACAAAGTTGAATTGAGTTAATGGAGATAATTAGTCTTTAGGGAAGATTAAGGGCTAAGGGAGAGTTAGTGGTAAGGCACCAAGATTGGCTTGGTAGATTGAGAATTTGAATAATAGTGGGGTTGGCTAGTAGAACTAGGGATACCTATACACTAGATAGGGACTAGAGGTTAAGGTGGGAGAGTCACCTAGGAGTTATTGAGAACAAGGACCCAGAGCATGGAACAGTGAGTGTTCCATCCAACCCCACCCTATCAGATTGGTATCAGAGCAAGTTAAAGATTTGGGATAGAGACTTGTATGTCAGAGTTTGAATCAAGTGGTTCTAACACCAGGGTGACCAATGCAAAATTGGCAAGAGACCTAACAGAGCAACAAGAGAAAAACAAACAGCTTGAAGAGGCAGTTGAAGAGATGAAGCAAAGGTTAGAAGAGGTGGTAGAGGCTGCAGGAAAGATGAAGGTACAACCAACAGTAGTCAAAGACAAGGCCGAGGATCAGGTGGAGGAAGACATAGAGCTAGAACTTGATCCTCCACTAAAAGAGGAACCCTTCCTCAAAGCATTGAAGGCCTTAAGTGGCAAAGCATTAGAAGGCATTCCCATCTTCATAGGAAGAATGGATGCAGAGTTGGTTATGGAGTGGATAGAAGGAATGGATAATCACTTTGAGTGTGATGGAGTTACTAAGGCACAAAAGATGAAGATAGCAAAATCAAGGTTAAGGGGACAAGCACTGACTTGGTGGAAGTTCCTACAAGAAGAAAGAGAGAATGAAGGCAAGAAACAAATTTGAAGTTGGAAAGCTATGGTGGCTAAAGTGAAGGAGTATTATCTACCTAAGGACTATGAGGTCCAATTACACAAGAAAAGACAAAACCTTAGGCAAACAGACCTAGATGTAGCTTCCTACATAGAGGAGTTCCAAAAACTAAGTCTTAGGTCTAGGGTGCAAGAAGTGGAAAGCATCAAGGTGGCGAGGTATCTAAATGGCCTCAAATACAACATCCAAGAAGAGTTGAGTCTCTTTACACTCACCAATCTCCATAGTTGCTATCAAATGGCTTTTAAAGTGGAGGAGAAACTGAAAAAGAAACAAGACTCTAATTCTAAAGGTAGAGGCAATGGCAGAGATCAAAGAGATCAAAGAGGACAAAGGGGTGGCTACCAAGGTAGATGGAATGAGCAAAGAAACCAAGGTGAATCTAAACTCACAGAGCATGGAGGTGAAGCACCTTCTAGAGGAGGTTATGGAAGAGGTAGAGGTTCTCAAGGAGGATCCAATAGAGGAAGAGGAGTAGGCAGGAGTGGTTCATATTTTTCTACTATGAAATGTTACCATTGTGGTCAAGCAGGCCATCTAGCTTATAGGTGCTCGGAGAAACCATCTTCATCAAACACTGAGAAGAGAGTGGAATATGCACAAGAGGACATCATGAGCACCAAATCACCTGAGGTTAGTCATATAGAATCTAAAATGGGGGAGAATCTGATGTTTAGGAGAGTTTTGATTAGACAACCGGTCAAGGAAGAACCAAAACAACGAAGAGCTCTATTTAGAGTGAGGTGCAAGATACTTGGTAAAGTATGCAAGGTCATTGTAGATTCAGGTTCAACAGATAATATCATCTTAGAAGAGACAGTAATGAAACTGAAATTGGAGAAGGTACCCCACACTAACCCCTACAAGGTCACATGGCTCAACAAAGGGTAGAGTGTTCTAGTTAATGAGCAAGTAACAGTGGAGTTTTCCATTGGAGGGTACAAGGACAAGCTAATCTGTGATGTATTACCCATGGATGCATGTCATCTTCTATTGGGAAGACCATGGTAGTATGACCAAAGTGCCATCTATGATGGAAAAGAGAATACAATTTCATTTAAGAAGGATGGGAAGACCTTTAAGTTGCAGTCACTATCAGAAGAGGATGAAGGACAGTCAAAGACACCTAGTGTCTTGTTGAGTAGTGGTAAAGAGTTCCTTAACACCTTACATAAAGGAGGACAAGGTTATGTGATCATGGTGCAACCCAAAGAGGAAGACAAGACTAAAAAACTAGTCATACCCAAAGCAGTCCAGAGTTTGCTTGAGAAGTACAAAGACATAGTAAGTGATGGTACACCTACAAATTTACCTCCTAAAAGAGCTATTAGTCATTAGATTGACTTCATACCTAGAGCATCATTGCCTAACAAAGCAACTTACAAGCTTACATCGGATCAGAATTTGGAAGTGGCTAGACAAGTGCAAGAGTTGTTGGATCAAGGATTAATCAAGAAGAGCATCAGCCCATGTGCAGTACCAGTAGTCTTAGCAACAAAGAAAGGAGGCAAGTGGAGGTTATGTACTGATTCCAGAGCAATAAATAGAATCACAATTAGGTATAGGTTCCGTATTCCTAGAATTGAAGACTTGATGGATTGTCTTGGAGGAGCTTAGTATTATACCAAATTGGATCTCAAGAGTGGATACCATCAGATCAGAATCAAGGATGGAGATGAGTGGAAGATAGCATTCAAGACAACAAATGGGTTGTATGAGTGGAGAGTTATGCCATTTGGCCTCTCTAATGCCCCTAGCACATTCATGAGGCTCATGAATGAAGTAATCAAAGACTTTACAGGGATATTTGTGGTTGTATATCTTGATGATATACTCATCTTTAGCAAGATAGTAGAAGAACACCTTAAACATGTGGAGATGGTTCTTAGAAGGCTACAAGAGGAGAAGTTAGCCATCAATCTAGAGAGGTGTGAATTCTTTAAACAAGAGCTTATATATTTGGGTTTTGTAGTATCCCAAGGGTCATTGAAAATGGATCCAAGCAAGGTGGAAGCTATCTTAAACTGGCCTACACCAACTACAGGGATTGAGGTAAGAATTTTCCATGGATTGGCTCAATTTTATAGGAAATTCATAAGGAACTTTAGTGGCATATGTAAACCAGTCCTAGAGACAATCAAGGGTGGTTTGAAAACTAAGTTTGTGTGGACTCAAGAAGCTAAGAAAGGATTTGAGAAACTGAAACAAGAGGTGGAAACTCAACATATTCTCTTATTACCAAGCTTTGACAAATTGTTCACAGTGGAGTGTGATGCTAGTGGAGTTGCAGTAGGAGGAGTGCTAAGTCAAGAAGGAAGACCTATAACTTTCTTTAGTGAAAAGCTCAATGAAGCTAAGAAGAAATACTCAACCTATGACTTGGAACTTTATGCTTTAGTTCATTCACTTAGGAAGTGGAGGCATTACCTTCTACCCAAGGAGTTTGTGGTGTTTATAGACAATCAGGCACTTAGCTATATCAACACCCAAGAGAAGTTGAGCAATAGACATTTGAAATGGATGGAGTACATCTAAGCTTTTACCTTCACCATCAAGCACAAGAAGGGACAAGTGAACAAGGTAGCAGATGCATTGAGTAGAAGATTGTTGATAGTCCAAGAAATACAGATCAAGAGCATTAGAATAGAGAGCTTCAAGGATCTCTATGGGGAAGATGAAGATTTTTCAGAAGCCTACAAGGTATGTTATGACTTTGAGAATCATTTCCATAGCCAATAATTAGAGTATACTTTGCAAAGTGGATTGTTGTTTAAAGGGAATCAATTCTGTGTTCCAAAAGGGTCAATGAGAGAAAAACTCATTCAAGAAAATCATAATGGTAGTCTTAGTGGACATTTTGGCATCAACAAGACATTAGTACTAGTGCAAAGGTTTTACTATTGGCCTAAGTTGGCAAGAGATTCCAAAAGGTATGTGGAGCAATGTGTTGTGTGTATGAAAGCTAAGGGAGGAGCTAATAATGCTGGCCTATATCAACCCCTACCCATTCCTAACAGACCATGGGAGTGTGTGAGCATGGATTTTGTGGTAGGACTCCCTAAGACCAAAACTGGTTTTGATAGTGTGTATGTAGTGGTGGACAGATTCAACAAAATGAGTCACTTTATTCCTTCCAAAACCACTCATGATGTTAGCTACATAGCTCACCTTTTCTTCAAGGAGATTGTAAGGATCCATGGATTGCCATTGAGTAATTTTTCAGATAGGGATGTGAAGTTCATGAGTCACTTTTGGAAGACTCTATGGAGCAGATTAGGTACCAACCTATCTTTTGGATTAGCCTACCATCCTCATACCGATGGTCAAACATAGGTGGTTAACAGGGTGCTAGGTAACCTACTAGGGTGTCTAACTAAGGAATATGGACATACTTGGGATATGGTTATCTCACAGGCTGAGTATGCTTATAATGACAGTGTGAACCAAACCACAGGGAAGAGTCCTTTTGAGGTTGTGTATGGAATGCACCCAAGAGGGATATGTGAGCTCAGGGATCTAGGAGCTATGGAGAATAGGAGTGGACATGCAGAGGACTTCACTCATACCATGAAGGAGATTCAGGAGCAGGTGAAGAGGATAGTCACTGAGGCTACTCACAAGTTGAAAGAGAAGGTGGATTTGTCTAGAAAGGAGTTACAATTTATAGTAGGATACTTTGTCATGGTTCACCTTAACAAATCAAGGTTGTAGAAGGGAATGCAAACCAAGTTGCAAATGAAAAGAGTAGGACCATGCAAGATATTAGCCAAGTATGGAAATAATGCATACAAGGTGGAGTTACCTTTAGATTTGGGAATTTCACCAGTTTTCAATGTTGCTGATTTGATTAGATTCAAGGGATCAGTCACTGAATTAGCTCAGAATAGTAGGGAGATCTTCAAGGATGTCAAAAAAATACCCCTACCTACTAAAGACAACCTACAAGCAGAGAGTATCTTGGAGTCAAGAGTACATAAATCTACAAGGAAGAGAGTGTACATGGAGCATCTTATCAAGTGGAAAAACAAGCCTGAATTTGAGGCTACATGGGTACAAGAAGATCAGTTTAAGAAGCATGGAATTGATATGTCATTGATCTCTCCTTCCATTCCTTAGTGTTTGGCAAAGGGGGGAGAATGGTGCAGGAGCACCTAGGAAACACTAGGCATAGGCAATTTTGTTTTTGAAGTTATAAGGTCATGTTGACCATTGCATTTGAGTTAGAGACTTAATAAAATGCCTTGGTCAAGAGCTATCAGAAGCTATCAGGAGCTATCAAGAGTGGAAAAGTCTATGAGTTTAGACACTCACTTTTGTTAGTTTCTAGGAAATTGGCAAAGGTGGCAAAATGGAACATTTTGCACTTTTGCCACCTTGTAACTAAAATGTCCGACCAAGGAAGGTATAACCTCTTTGGAAAACCTATATAAGGGGTGCCTCAACCTGTGTGAAAGGTAGGAAGGCATTGGAAGTTTTTTAATTTGAAATTTCATGAATGACAAGCGAGGACAGTGAGAAAATTGACTAATTTTTAGTGTTTTTGTTCTTGGTAGTGTGTCAATGGCATAACCAGGCATTAATATATGTGTGGAATGTAATGTAGTGATCTTCCAAGCATTGTTTGGTTTTGTAGTTAGTTTTTTTTCATCCTTTCAAGCTTTTGATAGTAGTTAGTTAGGTTCTTTCCATTGCTATTTCTAACTGGCAGACCGACAGAAATGGAGTTCTAGTCCACTCTTCCCCTGTACCTGGTGTATGGGATCTTGGAAACTATGGCTAGGCTCCATGCTTGTAAATATGGTAGAGGTAGGAGTCTTTAGGGGTTAGAAATTCATGAAAGAAGTCTATTCCTAAGCGAGCTTGGCAGTGCCCGACTAGGAAGGACAAAGAGTGTAGAGCACTAAATTTGCAGGGGTGGCAAACTCCAGGAAAAACACGGTGTGGGAAGGGTGGGTGAAAGCCTTTCCAAGTCTTACCAAGAAGGAGGAAGCCTCATCAACTTGTTTGATGTGAGAAAACTCTTGAAAATCTACAAAATACAGTGAAAAGGCCTAAAAAGGCCCAAAACCTGTGTCAGTTCTAGTTTATGGAGTTGTACGGACAGTGGGGACCTAAGGCACCAAAAATATTTGAGAGGTGGGATAAGGTATCAAGACCCTCAAGGAAAGACTGATTTCTCTTTGGAGAGTTTGGGAATGGAAGCCAATTTTCTCAGAGTTGGTGGCTTAATTGGGACTCTTGGGCTAGTAGCCTAAAAACCCTAATTGAGGGTTTGGAGGTAGTGAATGATAAATGGAGTATGGGGAACTGTCAAGAACCCTAGGGAGATGAGTAGAAGCCCTTGGAAACATATCAACACCCCTACAAATTTGAATTGAGTTAATGGAGAGAATTAGTCTTTAGGGAAGATTAAGGGCTAAGGGAGAGTTAGTGGTAAGGCGCCAAGATTAGCTTGGTAGATTGAGAGTTTGAATGATAGTGGGGATGGCCAGTAGAACCAGGGGTACCTATACACAAGATAGGGCCTAGAGGTTAAGGTGGGAGAGTCACCTAGGAGTTCTTGAGAACAAGGACCCAGAGCATGGAACAGTGAGTGTTCCATCCAACCCCACCCTATCATCTAGGTCAATGGAAAATTCGGCTTTGTGATCACCCCAGGGTATGCCCTCTCAAAGCCCCATGAATTTTGCTATTGCCTCATCATTCTGGAAGATGTCCATTAGTGGTGGTTCTTGTTGGTCCCAGTCAATCAGTTGTGGGTAAACAAGGGAAATCCCATCGTCAATATCGGTAAAAGATGGGGAAGATGCAAAAAGTGTGCAAATTGAAGCCTCAAGTGTGAAGGAAAAGTTGTCAATTTCAACTTTCGTATCAGATGCAATGGATGGACCATACTCAGATTCTAATGAGTTGAACTCAAAGTCATAATAGGGCACAAAAATATCAGCATCATGACTACTGGATGGCCTTTCAGAGGTATGAACAATAGGTTCAGGCGTGTCAGGCTCATGGGTGGATTCAGGAATGGGGCGGGAGATTTCAGGTGTTGCAAAGGACAATTCATGTTCTTCTGGATTCCAATGAATGCTTACCCATTCCTTATTTTTGGAGTGTCGGTCAAAAGGATCAATATTGTATTCTTTTCAAAATATTTCTTCCAAGGGGAGTTGACCAGGGTCTAGGAATAGTTTGTCAAGATCATAGTTGCTCAGGGTTTCCTTAGATCCCCATTCCAATTCATTAGAGTCATTTTCTCTAAGGGATTCTTCGCTTGTCTCGACACTTTTTGGAGCCGTTACGTCCTCACTTGATAGTTCATAGGTACATTGATCGTCAGTTCTGAGTTGGTCAAACCCTAGCCCTATGTGTCTTGGTCTTACAGAAATGATAATAGGTTCCCTCCTTCTATTGTCGGCCTTTCCAATGCCACTTGTGCCGTCAAAACCTAATGCTTTGCATATATCATAGCCTTTTCCATAGAGATGCACTGGTAGTGGAGGTAACTCTTCTGGGTCTTTATAGAGCTAGTTAGCTATGTCGATGATGAATTCATTACTCATATCCCCCCATAGCATGAAAACCATTTTTGGTTGAACCTTGAAAGTTGTCTTGGGTTCGACCGCAAAGCATGGTCTACCATAGAATTTAGGTGGCTTGGGCATTATAGTGATACAGTAAGCCGTATTCAATTTGAATTCTCCACAACCAAGGTCTTGGATCTGGAAGTCTTTACTTGGTATGGAGGCTGAGGAAGATGGTGTGGCAGAAGGTGATGGAATGGATGATTTGATGAGTGCAGATGGGTCAATATATTTGGAAGAGGAAGAAGTCGAGGCTTCTCGATTGATGGGTACCTAGTGCTCAGCGGTATTTCATAGATTGGTACAGTTTTGGAATGGATTAGGATCTCCTGGGATAGTAATCTCATTACCATCAAAAGGGAACTTAAGCCATTGGTGGTATGTGGAGGGAAGAGCCTTTAGGGCATGAATCCAAGGGCGACCAAGTAAGATATTGTAATGTATGTCACGATCTAGGACTTGGCATGTTGTATCTATAATAACTGGTCCCACCCGGACTGGAATTGTGATGACACCTTTAAAAGCACGTTCTTCATAATCATACACCTTGATGACAATGCTCTTGGTAGCATCTACACATGCATCAGAAAAGCCAAGATCTTTAACCAATTTTAGAGAACATATGTTCAGTCCTGCTCCGCCATCTACTAAGACTCGTCTAACCTTATGTTTGTGGACAAAAACCTCAATATGAAGGGCATCATTATGAGATGGTTTGTGCGAGGAATAGTCACTATCCGAAAAGGTAATGTGATGAGGAAAATTCAGATATCTGACCATAGTTTAAAAGTGGTTGACATCCATGTTAGTTGGGATGGAAGACTCCTGCAAGACCTTATCCAAGATGGCCTTATGTGCTGGTGAGATGTAGAGTAATTCAAGGATGGATATTTGAGCGGGTGTTTTATTCAATTGCTCAATAAGGTTTAACTCTGGTTCAGGGTTTGACTATCTGGTAGATGGACCAGGTATGGTAATTTTAGGCTGATGTGTAGAGGGACCTGGGATGGTGACCTTGCCTTTACGTGTTATAATGTTACAGTCTGAGGCCTTTTTAATGGTAATAGTATTGACACATTGTTCTTCGTCATCAACTCACAAGTTGTTGATGATGATACCACTGAAATAATTGAAGGAAGGACAGATGTGATTGGATTGGTTATCGGTAATCTTTGTGCCAGATGTGGAGGGTTTACTAGAACCATGATCCTGCAATGGGTTCTTGTGGATTGTATGATCTGCATTAGACATAAATGGTTGACCTCTTAGCTCAATGGTGTGGTTTTCAATAAGGTCTTGTACCAGATTTTGCAACTGATGGCAAGAGGACCTTTTGTGCCCTTTGACATGGTGGAAATCACAAAATGCATTATCATCACACCATGATGGCTTGAACTAACCATGGTCATATGGTTTAGGTTCTTCCAATGTTATGACTCCATTTTGGAGAAGTTTCTTCAAGACAACTTTGATATGTTCACCCAAGGGGGTGTATGTGCATTTTTGAAATTGTCGTGGTTGACGCAAGTGCCTTGGATTAGATTGAGCAGGATTATTTTGAACAACATTGGCAGTTGATGTGGATGTGGTCACAGGTACATTTTGATTTTGAACTCCTTTGATGGTGAGTACATGACCTGTTGCATTAACGGTTTTTGCATTGACCACACCATCATTTGTGATGTGTTTACTTTTAAACCAGTATTTGTGTTTATCATTGGAGTTGCTTGGGTTATCAAGGATTTTTCAAGTTGAGCACCTTTTTCAGCAAGGTCAACAAAGGTGATACAACAATGGACTTGTAAGCCATATCTGAGCGGTCCTAGGAGAGTTTGTACAAACATGGTGACTTTCTCCTTTTTTGGTATTTCTACCAGACATCTGCTCACTAAGATTCTCCCTCTTTGAAAGAATGGGATCAAAGTCTCTTCTGTTTCCTCTTGGGTAAGTCGGCATAAGGAGGCAATGTAAATATTCGTGTCAATGTTGTAGGCATAATTTTCAACAAACTTGTTTGCCAATTCGTCCCATGTTCTAATTCCTTTAGGCAATAGCGAGAACCATTCCTATGCATGACTTGCGAGGCTTCTAGAGAAAAGTCTCATGAGATAGGTTTGCACATATGCAATGTCCATGCAACTAGTGGTGAATTCTCTTATGTGTTCAATGGGGTTCGTTTTTACTACCACATATCCATGAGGAAATGGTGGCATATACAAGGTTGTGTCGAACGGATATGGACACAAGTCATGTGACATGTAAGATTTTTTGTTGGATTGTTGCAAGGCCTCCACTTGTGTTTGAAGAGAAGCAAGTTGGAGTGTGAGTGCTTCCACAATGGGGTTGTTGGTAGCATCACACATGTTGGTGAGAGGTATGGATTGGTTTCCCATTTGTTGTGATGAGATGTGTTGGTTTTGGATGTGTTGTTGGTGAGAAAAGCGAGTGTTCTGATTTTGCGGTTGTTGGAAATGAGTGTGTTGATTGGGGATACGCTGTTGTGTATGAACTTGAGTAGCATATGTGGGGAATTGAGATCCCGCCATGTTGGATTGAATTTGTGGGCCTTGTTTATTTTGAGTATGTTGATGTCTAAATGGAGTAAAATATTGGGTGTCTTGATTGTCTTGCCCAAATAAGAAATTATGACCATGAGGAATGTTTGTGTTTTTCCTCAAACGAATGTTGGTATTAACCTATGAGTAATTAGGTTAGGTGCCCTGAATAATAACTCTATTTATTTCTCCCAAGAGGATTCAATGAGTAAGTTGCCATAGTATTTGAGGAGCCTAATAATAGGTTTGTTGATGTACCCATGGAATTAGATGAAGTTCCAAAGAGGTTTGAGGTGGTTGCACCCATTGTTGATGAATTTTTTTGTGAAGGGATAGTGGATGTTTGTTGGGGGATGGATTGTGATGTGGTGTTAGTTTGGGTAGATGATCCCCCAATAGATGTTGTGTTGGTTGTGGTGGCTACATTAGTTGTGGTGGTAGCATGAGTTGTGGTGGGAGCACTAATGGTGTCAATTATATTTTGTGAAGAGGCTCCTATGGAAGGATTGTGTGATTAGTGATTAGGAGATGTTGCTCCAATAGTGTTGAGGTAAAATCCTTTTGGTAACCTAGCTCCTTGGTCAAGGAGCATGGCTAAATATATAGCTGAGTCATTTAGGACCAATTCTTCCACAAAAGAGACCACCTCTGGGTTTTGGGCAACAACTTGTATGTCTTCTTCATAGACTTCCCCATTTTGGTCAATGCGGATAAATTGTTCAAAGGGGTTGTGTGGAATGGACATCTCACTGAAAGGATTAATCATAGAATTTCCCATGTCATTAGAAAGAGTGTTCATGTTAATAGGGAATGGATTCATGTCATTTGTGAAATTGGGAAAATTGGTGTCTTGACTAAAAGAGCCCATGAGGTTTTTCCTTCTTTGTAACCTAGTTTCAACCATAAAAAGTTTTGCTCAACTTTGGGATGGTGAGGGGTAATGACCTAAATATGACACTATTTTTTTGGGTTTTTTGGGAATAAGGAATGCTATGAAATTTAAATGAGATTAAAAGGAGACTAAAGGTTTGTGGATGCAAATAGTATGACACTAAAATGAGGAGACTAATGGTATGCAAACTAAAAGGATCCTAAGATGCACTCACTATTGAGAAATATAAGGAGAGGACTACTTGACCAAACAAAGTGTTGGCAATGCTTCAGGTTTGGAAAATCAATGGACCATAAAAGGAGTAAAAGAGGACAAAGTGAATTTTCCACACTAGACTATTGAGTGGGAAATAATTCACAATTTTTTTGACTAAATGAAAAAGGGTGATTAGGTCCAATGATAACCTACTTTTGAAGGAAAAGTTTGACAATAGATGGTAAGGAGTGTACTCCTAAAATATTCAAAATGAGTGTCTAAGGAGATGGTAGAATTAACAATGCAACTAGTCAAATGCAAATAGAGACCTATGGTGATCCTAAGAATGTCATCTATAATGTCATGATGAGGGAAGTTGAGCAAATCAATATCTAGTTTGACAGAAACAAAAGAGAAGGATTTGATGAAATCTGGAAAAAGAAAGGTTGGACTTTGATTTTGATAGTGGGCAGATGTTTATGAAATCTGGAAAATGCGGTACGAAAGAGCACATGCGGCTCACAATTGCGAATGTGGTTTAGAAAAGAAAATGTGGCTTTGACAAGGTGCTTGCATTGTAAGAATCAATTCTGGGAATGTTTCAGTAGGCAAGCAAATGTGGCTCATACTAGAAAATGTGGCTCACATCCAAGCAAATGTGGCTTGACAGGGTGCTTGCATTGCAGTAAGCAATTTTGGAAAAATATCACCAGGCAAGCAAATACGGCTCAACAACGAATGTGGCTCATACTGGCAAATGCGGCTCGATTTTAAGAAAATATGGCTTAACAGGGGGATTGCATCACAGGAAGCATTTTTGGACCAGTGTCAAATTTATTAGATGCATTGTAAAATAGCAATTGCACTTCAGGAAATTGCAAATGTGGCTCACCAGAGCGAATGCGGCTCTGTTTTGATCAAATGCGGCTTAGCAGAGCAAATGCGGCTCACTAACAATCAGTTGCGGTTCAAGATGGTAAATGCATTGCAAAAAATGAGTTGAATTTTTTTTTTAGGCTGATTTGTAAAGACTTGTGTCAATTGGCAATGTTTTTTTGGATTTTAGCAAGTTTGATGTTTATTTGTCTGAAAACAGTTGGCAAATACATGGTGTTGTAAAAAGATGAAAATAAAAAACATAGAAGTCATTTTACAAAAATCTTATGGCTGCAAGGACAACATTCTTTTGGATCCCACTAACCGCATATCCTTAGCAAATGATTCAAAAGCTTGGCCCCATAGGCTTCCCCTTACAGGGCACTCACTTCTTAGGGCAACCAAGCTTCCAACCTCCACGAAACTCCCATGGAAGATTGATCATTTCTACTAAGAACTGCGTAGGTGCAGGTGCCTTGCAATGACTGTTGCTACACAAAAGAATAGAAGGTTTTTGGCTTTCTAAAATAAGGGTTTTAATTTAGGCACCTGTTCGAGTGGTCATACATGGGGCACAAGATTAAGCTCCATTAAGGAGGCACTCCAGCCTGAAGAGGTTAAGCTCAACAGGGTTTTGGGGAGTACTACTTGGTCCGTATGACATATCTGCACTCGTAATCCTAGGCTTTCCCTTAGGATTCACATTTGTATACTGGTCGGGAGTAGCTTGGCTAAAGAGCTTCGTTTTTGGTTTTAGTCGCTTTGGGGTGAGTACTTTTTACCACCAAAGCAGGCCCAATTTCTAAGGCTAACAAAAGCAAGCCAAAATATTCATAGTTCAATCAATCTTTGTTTAAAAACAAAGAGAGAGCACATGAATATCCCAACTCACACTTGCATGGTGTTCATTTTAAGCCCAAATCGAAATGTGTTGAGAAACATGAAAGAAAAAAAGACACGGGGTTCATTTTAACTGTTTGTAGTGTGAGCTAAGTAAGAGTTCATTTTAACCCAATGCTATGAAAAGATGCAAATTCATTGTAATCCAATGAGTTATAATGCAAGATTGTGTTCTTTTTAATCCAATGAGTATGCATGCATGTTCATTTTAACTCATGAATGTAAAACGAAAATTTGTAGTTTGTCTAAAAAACAACAAGTAAATGAATGTCAGATTCCTTGCCACAAGTTGGAAACAGAAAAAAAAGGTAACCTGAAATCTCTAAACTACCCAACAAAAAAAAAGAAAAGTAAAAAAAGAAAAATCCGAAAGAAAAAATAAAATAAATAAAACACTTTCTACCCCACAGATGCGTCGCACTAGAGCGAATGTGGCTCGGTAAGGCAAATGCGGCATTCAGATAACCGAATGCGAATGATGAGATCAAATGCAGCCTTCTGGTTGTTAGATGCGGCTCGGAGATGCAGATGCGTCATTTGGAGAAGCGAATGCAGTTTGATAGAGTAGATGCATCGCTTGTGAATGCAGATGTGGCTTGACAGAACACTTGCGTTGTAGAAAATAGCATATGCATCGTTCCTTACACCTGCACCTACAAAAAAAAAATGACGAAAAAATCCGTACCCTAACCTGCAAAAAAATGACAAAAAATCTATACCATAATCTACAAAAATGTGTTAAAAGAGAATGTCGGGTTCACCAATGTAACAATGGTTATTTTCCTAGGGTTAGCAATATCACATGCAAAACATAAAAACCCGAAGTGATAATGAAGTGCATATGAATAAATGAAACAATCTCACCAGATGTCTTCATCCTCCATGAATAACCTCCATTATACCTTCTCAACTTGCTGAAAATATGTTGTTGCCCTCAGATTTATGATGAGCAAGCAAATGGAAATGACAAGCCCTAAGCAATTGTTGAAGGATTTTGAATGACTATATGCAATACTATGCCCTACTGCAACTAGTAAGCATCTAAAAATGTCTAAACTATGTCAAATAAAATCTAAATATGCCTATGACAAATGAAGAAACATGCAAGAGTATGAAAGTGCAAGAAAAATGAGACTGCAAGATGTGAGGTTGCAAGATATGAAATTGTAAGATCTACCAAAATGAGACCAAAATTACCATTTTATAGAAAATGCAATTTTGTGTGAATGGCCAAGATTAAAAGTCAACAAGTGCCCTAGAATCAATGGACAGGATTCAATATGACAACCCACAATTAGGGTTAGGGCAACATTAGGTCAGATTCGAAATGAATGGACAAGATTGATTTTTAGAAAATCAAATCAATGGCTGACAATGCATGTGACAAGAGATTATGGGCACATAAAACGAAGTTGCTGGAAAATTAAATAATAATTTAAAATTATTTGATTCAAAAGGTGATGTTGACCTTTTGAATTAAAAATTAATTTAATTTAAAAGTGGCGGGGTCATGTGATAGTAAATAATTTAATTTAAATTATTTACTAAAAGAGGGAAATTAGAAAGTGGGACTTATTTTAAATAAATAAATTTTATTTAAAATGAGCACAGTAAAAGAGGTGATAGGAGAAATTACATAATAAAATTATTTAATTTAGGTGGAAATAAAATAATAAAGATATTATTTAATTATAGAACAATGTGACAAAGGGAACCTTTTAAATTTGAATATAATGATTTAATTCAAAATTCAAGAGAGTGGACTAAATTAAATAAATAGAATTTATTTAATTTAAGGGAGAAGAGGCTAATGAATAATTAAATAATTAAAAATAATTATTTAATTATAGTGGAAAGTGGACAAAGATTAAATAAAGAATTTATTTAATTTTAGAAAGAAGAGGACTTTTTAAGAATTAGTGACATATTAAATAAATAAATAAAATTATTTAGTTAAAAATCAGGAAGACATAATGTAGAAAAATAATTAAATAAATTAAGAAATTTATTTAATTATAGGAAGACATTAGACAATTAGTGACGCATTAAATAAATAATTAAAATTTATTTATTTAATAATCAAGAAGAATAAATAGATATGAATTAATTGAATAATTATGAATTATTTAATTAATAGTCGAAAGTGAGTCAAGGACATAATTAAAATGTCTTAATTATGTTAGGAAGAAAAGGATTAAAAATAGAGGTTGCAGGCTCAGGTCATTTTTATGTGTCTACAATACTCACTTCTTCAAGATTAAAAAAACTTGTTCTTTGATTAACCAAATTGAATTGTGTAGATTTATTTTAATCTCTTAAAATAATGGTTGAAAAAAGATACAATCAAGAAAAGCACATAGAAAAATAAAATAGTATATAAAATTATCTTTTAAATAGTCAACCTACAAAACTAATTCATTAGAAGTCTTATTTTTTTTGTTATTTGGATTGCAAATATGAAACATTTTTAAGTTTTATTCTTTGATTAGAGGAGAAAAGAGGTGGTATTTGCTAGTTGGACCCTTCCTCAAATCTCCTAAGGGACAATTTTTCTCTTTTGAACTTGGTGAATATCAAACTCTCTAATTGTTTACCTAGAATAGTAGGAGGAATAGAGAAGCTTCCATTTCAAAAAGGTTGGATAGGTTCTTGGTGTCTAGCTTTTGTGTTGGTGATAGATGGACAACTAGCTTTGAGATTTTGGATTCGCAGGGATTTGATCATTGGCTGATGAAATTCTCTTCTTTCTCTTCTAGATATTCTAACGAGCAGCCTTTTAGATTTCAACTC
This sequence comes from Sequoiadendron giganteum, assembly GCA_007115665.2. Taxonomy (NCBI): domain Eukaryota; kingdom Viridiplantae; phylum Streptophyta; class Pinopsida; order Cupressales; family Cupressaceae; genus Sequoiadendron; species Sequoiadendron giganteum. The sequence continues at coordinate 354,807,024 of CM021103.1, read as the reverse complement.
AAGTGGCTTTGAGATGCGTCACTTCATGATCTTGTTCCTAGTTGGTGGCATATTGGGAAGCCAACTTATGGCATTGGGATGTATTTCTTCTCCAAGAGACTACAATATATCAAATATATGTTGAAACAATGGAATATACACCATTTGGCAATGTTTTAAGGCTAAAAGGGTAGCTCAAGCTCACTTGGAATCCATTATTCGATAGATTTGGGACTTGGGTCTTTCTAAGGATATGGGTAAGATGAAAGCTATAGTTGTGAAGGAAGTAGAGGAATGGGAGCTACAAGAGGAAATTTTTTGGAAGCAAAAGTCTCACATTGATTGGTTCTAGGAAGGTGATAGGAACACCTCTTTTTTTCACAATTTTGTTAACGATAGAAGGAAGTGTAATAGAATCTTGTCCCTTCGATCCCTCGAGGAGGTTATTTTATCTTCCTTTGATGAGATCTCGAAAGAGTCTATTCAGTTCTTCTCAGGTTTTTTTTTGAGCATTCTCATCCTACCGATGAGGATGAAGCTTTAATCTTAACATGCATCCCACTTTTTGTGACCAAGGAAATGAATGATTCTCTACTCAAACCGATCTCCTTGACAGAGCTAGCAGATATAGTATTTTAGATGAAGAAAGGAAAAGCTCTAGGTCCTTATAGGTTTCTGGTTGAGTTCTTTTAGGATTTTTGGGAGGTTATCAAGTTTGAACTTCTTGAGTTTGTCTAGGAGTCTCAAAAGAACAAGAAAATACTGAGAGCTACAAATGCAAATTTTCTTGCTCTTATCCCAAAACACGATGGATCTAAATCTTTTGATCTTTTTAGACCAATAATCTTGTGCAATGTGGTGTAGAAATAATTATTAATTTTATTGAAGAACATTTGAAGCCGTGGCTAAACAAGTTGATTTTTGAGGAACAGGGTGGATTTGTTGCTGGTAGGAAGATTCTTGATGGGATTTTTATTGCAGCTAATATTGCTCATTCCATGGCCTCCTCCAAAGAGAAGGTTATGTTTATTAATCTAGACATGGATAAAGCTTATGACCATGTTAAATGGTCTTTCCTATCCAAGATTGCAAGGGATTTTGGGTTAGGCAATGCTTGGATTGAGTGGGTTATGAGTTGTGTTACCTCCTCCTTCTTGGTGCTTGTCAATGGGGAGCCTTTTGGATTTTCAGAACTTCTAGGGGCCTTCAACAAGGGGAACCCTTATCCCCCTACTTATTTATTTTAATGGATAAGGGTTTAGGGAGATTTATTAAATCTCGAGTGGAGCTTGGTCTCACTCAGGGTTGGATTTGGGGCAATAATTTACCCCCCCAATCCCACCTTCAATTTGTGGATGACACTGCTCTAATGGGCATGGCCAAAGGTGAAGAAGATGTCAATTTGAGGAAGGTCCTGAATATTTATCTAGATGCTTTGGGAAAAATAATAAATGAGAGTAAGTCCTTTATTTATTTCTTTAGTACTCCTAAGCTTATTCAAAGGATAATTCTCATATTTTAGATTGGCTTGCTTCCCTTAGTCTATCTTGCTATTCATCTTTCTTTTTGCTCACTCCTCGAGTTGTTTTCGTAGGATGTTATTGATGTTTTTTACAAAAAGTTTAGTCATTAGACTTGCATATGGCTCTCTACTACTAGGAGAGTGACTCTTTTGAAGTTTGTGGTTCAAGGTCTCCCTTTGTATAGGTGTTTTGTGTTGTCCTCCCCTTCCTATTTTAGCAAAGATTTGAGAGTATCTCCCATCAATTTCTTTGGTCTAGTAACCTCCTCTCGAGGAAGTGGAGTTTGGTTAAGTGGTATACTATATGTCGATCAAAGAAAGAAGGTGGGCTTAGGCTGTGTCAGGATGATTTGAATGGGAAAGATTTGGTGGCTAAACTATACTAGCAATGGTGCTCTCAACAATATCATAGATGGGCCAAGATACTCACCTTGAAATATCTTATGGGTGTGGAGAGTGTTGATGTGCCTAGATTTAGCCTTATGGGGAAGGGTTCTATGATTCAGGGTACCCTTAAAAGGGGGGCCAAGTTGGTTAAACAAGGGTTGTTTTGGATATGAAATAGAGGCTCAAAAGATCTTTTCTAGTTTGATTCTTGGGACGACCACCCTCCTATCATGTCAAAACATCATCATTTGCAAGATTTATGAAGGAATTTTCTTCAGGTTAGATGTTGTAGAGTGGCTAATTTTAAAGTCCCTTATGTTCTTGATCAGTCCACTATGTACAAGTGGAAGGAACTACATGAGTGGCCTCCTAGGGGATCGACGAAGGATTGACAAGAGTTGGCCAACATTTTGGCTGGAAGGGTTTGTAACTATCTTCTAGGGAGGGACGTTCTAGCCTAGGGACATGACCCAAAAGGAAAATTTTGTTTCGTTAGGCTATCATGTGTTGGATAAGTAAGTCTTTTGGTGTATGGGGTCCCTTGGTGGAAGCAAATTCAGAATAAATTCTCTTGCCCCAAGTGTAATTTCTTCTCATGGCTTGTGGTTTATAATAGATGCCTAACATGGGAGAATTTTTGAAAGTGTGGATTCCATGACCCCTCTATGTGTGTCATGTGCTCCAGTAATGATGAGAGCACTTCTCATATCTTTTTTCAATGTCCCTTTGTTAGGATGATTTAACACTTCTGGTGGGGAGTCTGGAACCAACTATGTAGATTGTTAATTATCAAGGTGAAGAAAGATTACAATATAAACATAAATAAGTGTATGCAAATATGAAATATGCAGATTAAACTTTAGCCTTAGTGTGAAGAAAGAATGAGAGAGAGAGAGAGAGATAGAAGAATCATAACACATGCAACAAAAAATCTACGAGGCAAGTATATTATCGATAATCTAAAATATTACATGCAACAATAGACTTCTCTTATCAAACTCTATAAAATCTGGCAGCACCTTGTTACCTTGCAAACCTGCAAAACTAAATTGAATAACTCTAGCTGAAGGCCCCAATTTATAGAGATTTGTGAGGATGAAAACCACCATGGTTTCATCAAACAATATTCATAAATACCACCTAGAAAAACCCATTCCTCCCTCCTTGAAAATGGTCAAAAATACCAAAAATAACCTCTTATAGATGCTCTTACAACTGTCATAAGGCATATGTCATGCATGGGCACCTAGGGTGCAAGAATAACATATTTTGTCATAGGGAATTTGTCATACTGTCATAGAATCTTATGGCAATTGTCACACATGTTATAGATGCTCTTACAACACCCTATTTTGACTCAACAACCTCATTCTAGAAGATTCCAAAGTGGGACGCCCAGCTATTTTGTCCTTTTCCAAAGAGACAAACAATAACGGTAAAATTACATTTACATTATCTCTTTCACTACCGTTGGTCAAACGGTTTCATCTCTTATGGGTAAATGTACAAAAAAATTTAGGAGAATAATTAATTAAAGGATTTACAAGGTTGATTGCACCTAAATCCTAACATTCTCCCACTTGACATCATACATTGTAAATTACACCCATAGAGATACAATTACATAGAATCAAGTACAGTGACGAAAACCCATGGCCTTCCTGCACCAAGAGAACTTATCTATGGTGACTGGCTTCATAAGAGAATCTGCAACATTATCCAAAGTGCCAACTTTTTTAATCAATACCTCTCCATTCTTATCCATTTCTCACACAAAGTGATACTGAACATCAACATGCTTAGTACAAGCATGATACATGATTTTTAGCCAAACATATGGCACTCTAAATATCATATCCGATTCTCACTATCCTACAATCAAAACCAATACCATTACCAAGTCTCTGTAACTAAACTGCCTCCTTAGAGGCATGTGTAGCATCCATATGCTCTGCTTTAATGGTGGACAAATAAACAGTAGGTTGTCTTTTAATCAACCAACTCACTGCACCTCCAAAAAAAATAAACACATAGCCACTAGTGGACCTTCGACTTTCCAAGTCACCTACCCAATCTACATCAACAAAACCCTATATGTACATGTATAGAGTGAATTTGCACCCCTAATGCAAATTCCCCTTTTACACATCCTCACCTTAGAAACCCAAACTCGAAGGTGAAAATCCATATTATCCCGCTTCCTTCGTACCACTTGGCACCTTCTTCGAGCATTGGTAGAGGCGTTACTATTGAGGATGCCCATGAGATGTGTAGACGTTTGCATGGCATGCAGACGTCCGCGCGGTGTGCTTACATCCCTAAAAAAGTCCTGCGTCTGGAGCCTATAGAGGCATTACCATTCCCATTGGGAGTCAACTTGTAATGCCCTCTTTGGTTGACCGACCCGAATATGGCCATTTTCTTCCCTCTTTCCTTCATATTCACTATTCATTCCTTCCATTTGGATCTTTGGACCTCTCCATCCTTTCAAGCTCTCTCTTCACCTTGTTGAGACTCTTTGAGTCCTTCTACAATCTCTTCACAAGCTCCAAGAAGCTTCTTCACTATCTCTTCACTCTCAATCATCACCTTACACTTCACAACAACAACATCAACACTCCATCACTTCAGTAGAGCAAGTGTGGAATGAAACACCACGGCAACAGAGGCTTGATTTCCTCTCATTTTCTCCCCCACTAGCCTTGAGCGCTTTGGGCAGAGGTGGTAAGCTTTCACTCCTCTCCTCTATCATTTGGTTGAGTAGCATAATACTATTTTGTAGTGCTTTAGTGCTCTTTAGTTCATTTCCTACTTTTCTCTCTATCTATCTTGGATGTTCGTGGAGGTGGGAACACCAAAATGGGGGTTTGACTGAGGCAAACCCCTATGTAGCCCCACAAATTTCTCTCTCTCTCTCTGTCTATCTCTTGTGTGAAGGTATTGAAGATGTTCTCATGATAGAAGCTTCATCATTTGCATGGTTGTGAGCCTCTTATTCCCCTTTCTTCTCCTCCTCTTTATCATCTATCTCACTTCATTCTAGTTCTATCACATTCTGCTACTTTCTCACATTCTGGTAGTTCTCAACAATCAAAGTGTAAGTTTCCACTTAGCTATTTTCTGACACATTCTCACTCTCTGGTCTATACGAGATTCCAACATGCCTTTGGGATGCCAACGTGCCATGCTGTCGTCTGTATTCTGCGCTGACGTCCTTTGGCCAAGAACTTGTCAGATTGTCCAGAGAATCTCTATGACCTTCTCTTTCGAGTTCTAGAACTCTTACCGATGTCCTTTGAGGTAGTTTAGGGTAGTTCACCCCATGAGGATCTCTGAATGAAGAGAACTCATGAGTAGTGAATACCCCTTTTCTACATTTTGGTGAACTTGACGTGAAGAACATCTTTTTTGAAAACTAGTAATTTATTTACCCCTACTTGGTGGGGTCATAACTTTTGACTCGATGCTCGGAATTCAGAACCGTTTGCAACATTGGAATTTTTTTCTAGAGAACTAGTTCAATTCTAAAAATAGTAGTGCCTACGACAATCAAATTTTAGGGACCAACGCAAGTTCTGACCTCAAATTCCACTGTGAAGACCTTCGAAAAAGCAAATTACTAGAACATAGAAAATACCAAAAAATCGTAATGAATTTAATATCTTCTTTTATTAGTTCTGCATCTAATTTTATTCAAAATATCAATGATGTTCCACTTCATGCATGTGATAGTGACTTGGCTTTGCCCATGTCACTTTGTATCTTTGATCCTTCTCATGAGAGTCCTCTTGCTTCAGAGGATATCTTGTTGCAAGAAGAAACCATTGATACCTTTCTTAACATTACTCTACCTTCTATTCATTCCAATGCACTCTCTTCTAGAGATGATGCATCTGTGAATGATGAATCTTCTACTCCTTCTAATGTAGTCTCCTCTAGAGATGATGCATTAGCACATGATGAATCTCCTTCCATAGTTGATCCTGTTTGGATTGATGTTGAGAATATGTCTTTGAATAATTGTTTTGCTAGTTGTGACAATTCTGTAAATGTAATCTATGTCTCTATTGCCCCTCAAAGGCCTAAGAGACCAGTCATTTATGTGACTCTGACTAGTCCTTCTCCTAAAAGGGTTTGTTCTATTGATTGTGTTCCATTTGATAGTGATTCCCTTGACCTTTCTAAGGCTCCCTCTTATAGAGTGGTAGCTTGCACCTATGATACTAGAATGAATAAACAACTAAGCCATCTTCAAGCTCCTGAACCTACGACTAAAGCAACTGGTGATTGTGATCTTTTCAAGCAACCTCAAGTTACTCCGGCTAAGATCTCGCTATGGGAATTGCTTCAATCTGCTCCAGTTTATCAAGATATGCTTCAAGAAGCCTTGCAAAATATCCTCTTGCCTTCTTCCGCTAGGCCGGTAGATGTTGATGCATTGTTAGCATATATTCATGTGGATTCATCAAATATTACATTCTACCTGTAGGAGCTCCCACCTCTGAAAGTACAGAAGCAAGTAGATCCTCTAACAATTATAGTTAACATTAATAAGATTGGCATTAGACTTATGCTTGTTGATGCTAGTTTGACACTTAATGTATGTAGTATTGATCTATTGCCTAAGATTAATGTTGATCCATCTTCTCTTAATTCTTCTTCTAGTGACATTCGTGGGTTTGATAATGTTGGGAGACAAGCTCTAGGCATGATAGTATTACCCTTGCAGCTTGGACTTGTTACTGTACCTACTCTTGTATATGTTATATCAGAGAAGTTACTTTATAATATTCTTCTTGGTAGACCGTGGATTCATGCTATGGGTGCAGTCCCATCTACCTTGCATAAATCAATCAAGTTCATTTGCAATAATTGAGTAGTCATAGTCAAGGATGATTTGATGCTATGCACTTGTGTGAGATGGTAGTTGTTGGTCGAGCTTCGGTTGTGCCTACTCTTATTCCTTCAGTATCTTCGAGTGTGTTGATGTTTACTCCAAAAATACCTACTACAAAGGATACTCTTGAGATAGATGTCCCTGAAGAAGAATCTTCTAAAGTGAGAAATCGTAAGTTTGTTCCTTCTACCTCTTCTCAAGGAAGTGCATGTCTTGGTGATGATTGGGGTCCTTCAGAATTTATAGATTCCTTCATTCAGGAATATAAAGTTGACCCGATCCACTTAGACCTTTCAACAACCTCATTCACACCCACTATCGAAGATGGTTATTCCTCTATATCATAGGATAATGTGTGCGAATCATAATGTTCTTAGTATTGATCCTCCTTCGGAGGAAGATAAATATGCTTCTACTAAGGAGGATAATACTGACAGTCCTATCAAGAAGGATGATGATGATCCCATGGAAGAGTATGTTCCCCCTTGCTGGGATAATTATTTCTATGAGGATCCTCCTTCTCATGATTTGCAAACATGATATGGCCCCGACTTTAAGCTCGTCTCTAAGTATGGCTATGAGTGTAAAGGTTGTGGGTGTAATGAACAAGGAATTTAGGTCCTTATAGAATTTACACGTCGTAAGCATAACTTGGGGCTTGGTTTCTCGAATAAATAATCTGAGTAGAAACCATAGTTGAATATTGAAGTGATGTCCGCACAACATCATTCTCATGGATTGGTCTATCCTCCTTTGTCTTTGACCTTCATATCTTCTCATGAGTAGTTGAACTCTTCTCCACAAGTGAAAGGGTTGCTTCCTACTGCTCATCCTTTGTCTGAACAAGAGACTATTTTGTTGCAGCTTCTAAAAGCCCGCTTATTTACTCTTCCTCCTCCTACGCTCAAGAAATTTCATAAACATGATAAAGTGAAACATTCTTTCTGTGCATACCATCGAGTGCTTGTCCATTCCACTAGTGAATGTAAGGCCTTAAAAGATAAAATACAAAAAATTCATCATTCAGGTGCCTGCTGATGCACCTACCTTTTCTTTGAATGGTAAGTGATAATGAGGTTTACCTCTATCCTGCATGCTCTAGATATCTTGCTTGGTTCTCCTCCCCTTTATGTTGGGGGCAGTGATAACTTATTTTGGAGATGTGCGTCTTTCTTAAGGACCCCCTCTCTCCTCTCTATGTCTTTTGAATGTTGTTTCCGTTGAGCGGATCCCCTCTTCTTTTGAAGGGTTCCTGAGGAACCTCTTTGAAATATTTTATCTCAAACAAATTCCATGATGTCTAGCTTGGGGGGAGATCGACTAGACCCTTTTCACATCCTTGCATCTAGCTTGGGGGAAACCCATCTAGACCTATCTTTGCATCTAGCTTGGGGGTAGCCCATCTAGACCTATCCTTACATCTATCTTGGGGGAAACCTGATTAGAATTTACTCTTCAAACTATGCGTCCCTTGAGTGGACCCCTCTTCCTTTTGAAGGGTTCCCGAGTGACCCCTTTGAAAGCCTTACAACTTAGCGATGGTCTTTGTGACTGTCCATTCACTAGCCTACTGGACCACTTCCTGGCATGTTCTATCTATAGGTAAACATGTCACCATCTCTGACTTTGCGGAGTCCCCTATACTCAGTCTCCTTCATGTGAGAGTTCTTGGAGGATACCTTCCTTGTAGGTCTGCGGGTCTGTAAGGCACTTTATTAGTTTCATTCATGTGAGAGTTATTGGAGGATACCTTCCTTGCAAGTCTGTGGGTCTGTAAGGCACTTTCTCGGTTTCCTTCATGTGAGACTTCTTGGAGGATACCTTCCTTATAGGTCTGTGGGTCTATAAGGCACTTTCTTTCTTCAGCTTCATAGTTATATGGAGTTATGATGTCCTTTGTTTATCCTAGATTCTCGGGTTTGCTAGATCACGTTCTACTTCCTCGATGGTTTAGGTATACATTTATTGCTCTATTACTTCTTTGATCTACTTTATTGAAGCACTCAATAGTATTCATGCTCGCTAAGGTGGGGGAAAAATGTATAGGAGCAAATTTGCACCCCTAATGAAAATTCCTCTTTTACACATCTCACCTTAGAAAACCAAACTCGAAGGAAAAAATCCAAATAATCCCGCTGCCTTCATGCCACTTGACACCTACTTCGAGTGTTGGTAGAGACATTACTGTCGAGGAATCCCGCACATTGCGTAGACATCTATGCGACATGTAAATGTCCACATGGTGCGCTTACGTCCCTAAAAAATTCCCTCATCTGGACCCAACTGACCCGAATATGGCCATTTTCTTCCCTCTTTCCTTCATATTCTCTATTCATTCCTTCCATTTGGATCTTTGGACCTCTCCATCCTTTTGAGCTCTCTCTTTGCCTTCTTGAGACTGTTTGAGTCCTTCCACAATCTCTTCACAGGCTCCAAGCAACTTCTTCACTATCTCTTCACTCTCAAGAATCACCTTACACTTCTAAACAACACCATCAACACTCCATCACTTCAGTAGAGAAAGTGTGAAACGAAACAACACCGAAACAAAGGCTTGAGTTCCTCTCATTTTCTCCTCCACTAGCCTTGAGCACTTTGGGCAAAGGTGGTAAGATTTGAATTGTCTCCTCTATTATTTGGTTGAGTAGCATAACACTATTTTGTAGTGATTTAGTGCTCTTTACTTCATTTCCTACTTTTCTCTCTGTCTATCTTGGTTGTCCATGGAGGTGGGAACACCAAAATGGGGGTTTAACTGAGGTAAACCCCTATGCAGCCCCAACAATTTCTCTCTCTCTCTCTCTCTCTCTCTTATGTGTAGGTTTTGAAGACATTCTCGTGTTGGAAGCTTCATCATTCACATGGTTGTGAGAATCTTCTTCCCCTTTCTTCTCCTCTTTATCATCTATTTCACTTCATTCTAGTTCTATCACATTCTGCTACTTTCTCGCATTCTGGTAGTTCCCAGCAATTAGAGTGTAAGTTGTCACTTAGCTATTTTCTGAGACATTCTCGCTTTCCGATCTATATGAGATGCCAATGCACCTCTGGGACACTAGTGTGCAGCACTGTCATCTGTATTCCACGCTGACATCCTTTGGCTGAGAGCTTGTTAGATTATCCATAGAATCTCTGTGACCCGCTCTTTCGGATTTTAGAACTCTCACCGCTGTCCTTTGAGGTAGTTTAGGGAAGTTCACCCCGTGAGGATCTCTGAATGAAGAGAATTCATGAGTAGTGAATCCCCCTTCTCTACAGTGCAATGAATTATCTACATTATCAGTACCACAATAAACTAAACAGTAATCAGAAGTGCCTCACAAATATATAAATACTCTTTTAACAAAAGTCCAATGTTCTTTACCAGGGTTAGACATAAAATTGCTCAGAACTCCCACTGCTTGGGCTATATCTGGTCTAGTACAAAACATTACATACATTACACTACTGATAACACTAGCATAAGGAACATTAGATATTTCATCAATATCATCATCTGATTTAGAACACATGTCTAAACTTAATTTAGTATGAACAGGAAATGGAATATTTGTTGATTTACAGTCTTGCATATTAAACCTCCATAAAATAGTGTTAACATACGTACTCCGACTTAACCAAAACTTTCTGTGAACCTGATCCATAATGATTTACTTCCCAAGAATATATTTAGCAGCCCCTAAATATTTCATATCAAATGTGCTAGAAAGTTGAGTTTTAAGTTCCTTAATCATTGCCTTATTGTTACTAATGAACAACATATCATCCACATATAAGACAATAATTAGTATCTGATCATCAATAACTTTAAAATAAACACAATGATCCTCTTCACTTCTAACAAAACCAAAATTTAATGCAAAGGAATCAAAATTTTGGTACTGCATCCTAGGTGACTATTTTAAACCATATAGAGATCGTTTTAACCTGCAAACCAAGTGTTCTTTTCCTTTCACAACAAAACCATCAGGCCATTGCATATAAATTTCTTCCTCAAGATCCCCATGCAAGAAAGTAGAACTTTAACATCCATTTTTTCTATTTATAAATCATAAGCGACAACAATGGATAAAAGGAATCCAATAGAAACCTCCTACTTATGAATTGATGAGCTAAAGGGGCTCTATAATGAATGGTTCATAAGGCACAACACTTGCTGAAGGTTTTGCAAATGGGGTAGCAAGCTAAGTGGGCTTAACCTTGGGGGAAACTCTGTGGTTAAGCATGCTTGAGCTGGAGTAGTACTGGGATTGGTGACCTTCTAAGACAGACCAATGCTTCACCTCTGTGAGCATCACCTAGATGAAATGAGTGCCTAGTTGACCATTCATTATCATGAGAGATGGGTTCTTGTGAACCACTACTCATGAATCATGGGTCAATGATTTTGACTTGAAAACTACATGGTTGAATCCTGATAGCAATATCATAATCCAATAGAAGTTAACTTAGCAGCAGGAGAGGATATTTTACCAAAATCAACTCCCTCTCTCTGGGAGTAGCCCTTGGCCACTAATCTAGCCTTGTACCATTCCAACTTACCATTTGCAAAAAAACTTCTTTTTATATACCCACTTACAACCAACGGCCTTTCTTCCTTTGGGAAAAGTAACAAGATCCTAGGTGTCATAGTTTTTCAAAGACATCATCTCATCCTGCATGGCTGACATCCAAGACTCACATTCTTCTGAAGAGAGAGCCTCGTTGAAAGATCTAGGTTCATCATCAGTACTTAACAAAGAAAATTTATAATGAAAATCAGGTGGGCTATACTTGTTAACTAGATTTCACTGTCTTCTAGACCTTCTCAAAGGAGTAAGAGGTTCCTCCTCATGTTCATCCTCATTTTTTTCAACTTCTTCTGTTATAATAGATTCTTCAGAACTCTCTTCCTCTTCTCCATCTCTCCGTTCTTCCACATGTGCATCTTCCTGCTTAGTTTCAAAATGCACTATCTTTGAATTTTCCTTTCGTAGCTCATCTTCAAAGTTAGCTCTAAATTCCCTGAAAATTACATCTCTAGAAAATATCATCTTTCATGTTAGTGGATTCCAAAGTTTATAACCTTTAACATTTTCACCATAACCTACAAAGATGCATTTTTAAGATTTGGGATCCAATTTAGACCGCTTCTCTTTAGGCACATGAATAAAATCCTCACAACCAAAGAACCTTAAATATCAAACTGAAAGCTTTTTATCCAACCACATTTCATTAGGTGTTTTATCAACAAGAGTTTTACAAGGAGATCTATTAATTAAATAACAAGCAACACCAAAAACTTCTGCCCAAAAACATTTATCTAACTTAGCACTACTTAGTATGCTCCTAGCTCTTGCCATTGATATACAGTTCATTCTTTCTGCTACCCCATTTTGTTGGGGTGTGTAAGGTGTAGTCTTTTTCCTAACAATTCCTACATGTTTGCAAAACTCATCAAATTCCTTAGAAAAATATTCACCCCCATTGTCAGTTCTCAATACTTTTATATTATAATATGTTTGCTTTTCAACCAATTCTTTAAATTCCTCAAATTTGGTGAAAACTTTAGATTTGTATACATAAAATAAATCTAAGTATATCTTGAGTAATCATCAATAAAGGAAACATAATAATGAGATCTACCCAAAGAATTTGTATCCACTAGACCACATACATCTCAATGAATTAGTTCTAACAATCCATTAGCTTTATTAGTTCCTTTAGGAAATGATGACCTATTTTGTTTACCAAACACAGAATCCTCACAAAAATCATTTTTACCAACAGAATAATCAGAAATACTATCTACTAGTTTCTTATCAAGTATGGTCCTAAGACTTTTTTCACCAATGTGACCCAATCTATGGTTCCACAACATACATGCATTTTCAGTGCTGGTTACAAAAGATGAATTACAAAAAGTAGAGGCATGTAGCCTAAATAAAGTCCCTATCCGAGATCCTTTAGCAACCACCAAACTCACCCTTACCATCCTGCAACTAGACTTGTCAAATGTCACATGCATTCCAAAATAATTCAACTTGGAAACCAAAATTAAACATTTTTGTAAGTCCTAGAATAAGCAAAACATCATCAAGGATTTTAACCCTCCCATCACTGAAACACAACTTTACCTCTCCCTTATCAAAAATATTTTGTGAGCTGTTGTCACCCATGAAGACCTCTCCTCCATCATATTATTTGTATGAAGAAAACCACTCCTTATGAGGAGTCATATGGAAGGAAACACTTGAATCAATAAGCCAAGCATCATTACAAACTATGTAAGCTGAAATAATCAAAGCATTAGAATCACCGTTATCAGGGGACTTTTTTGTGGAGGAATCTACATTATTTTTCTTGTTTCTACATTCCTTCTTCACATGTCCCTATTTACCACAATTCCAACACTTCACTTTTCTCTTTCTATGGGTCTTAGATCGTCCTTTAGAATTACCCTTCTTCTTATCCCCTTTAGGCCCTTTCTCCTTGGACCAACCTCCCACATGCAAGGCATCTTGGGAGCCACTATACATGGTCTTTCTCCTAATCTCCTCTAAAATAAATATGGGAATAGTAGTATCCATCATAGGTTTTGCACCACCACTTGTTATAGAAACAATTAAATTTTCCCAAGATTCTGACAAAGAGAAAATCAATAAAATGCATTTATCCCCATCTTCAATTTTAACATCAATAGATGCAAGATGACCTAAAATCAAATTAAAAACATTCAAATGTTCAAAAATAGAATCACTATCCTTCATCTTTAATGAATATAAATGTCTTTTGAGATACAAATTGTTAGACAAACTCTTAGTTTGGTAGATTTCACCTATCTTCCTCCAAAGCTTGTATGTCATGTCTTCTGAAGAGACATTCATGAGGATAGAGTCTGTGAGACACAACCAAATGGTCCCTCAAGCCTTATTGTCTAACTTCTTCCAATATCCATCTAACAAGGATGAAGTAGATGGATTCTTATCAACTGAAACGAATAACCACTGATCTCTCTCCTCAAGGAGATCCTCCACTTTCAACTTCCACACCTTGTAACTAGTTCCCTTGAAATTATCAATATCTTGACGAGAGGTGGAGGCCATGGTATGCAATCTTTCACAAATATGCAAAACCCACAACACAAAAGTTCCCACTACAAAAAAAAACCTTTAACACTTTAAAAGGAAAGCGCCCCTTCCTTAACAAAACTATTAGCTCTGATACCAAATGTTGATTATCAAGGTGAAGAAATATTGCAATATAGACTTAAATAAGTGTATCCAAATCTGAAAGATTTAGATTAACATTTAGCCTTAGTGTGAAAAAAGAATGAGAGAGAGATAGAAGAATCATAACACATGCAACAACATATTTACGTGGTGAAACCCTAAAGGGAAAAAAATCCACCATAGAAAGAGAGGTAAGTATATTATTGATAATCTGAAATATTACATTCAACAATAGACTTCTCTTATCAAACTCTATAAAATCCAGCAGCACCCTATTACCCTCCAAACCTACAAAACTGAATTGAATAACTCTAGCTCAAGGCCCCAATTTATAGAGATTTGTGAGGATGAAAACCACCATGGTTTCACCAAACAATAGGAAGAAATAATAACTAGAAAAAAACATGCCTCCCTCCTTGAAAATGGTCAAAAATACCAAAAATAACCTCTTATAGATGCTCTTATAGGTGTCATAAGGCATCTCTCATGCATGGGCACCCAGGTCCAAGTATAGCATATTCTATCATAGGGAATCTATCATACTGTCATAGCATCTTATGAAAACTATCATACATGTCATAGATGCTCTTACAACACCCTATTTTGATCCAACAACCTCATTCTAGAAGATTCCAAAGTGGGATGCCTAGATATTTTGTCCTTTTCCAAAAAGATAAATGGTAATGGTAAGACTACATTTACATTGTCTCTTTCACCACCGCTAGTTAAAAGATTTCACCTATTATGGGTTAATGTACAAAAAAATTTAGTAGAATAATTAATTAAAGTATTTACAAGGTTCATGGCACCTAAATCCTAACACAGACATGCCTCCTCTTCGGAAGACTTCTAGATGGGGCTGGGTAAATCTCCATCTATGATTTATTTCCTTCAAATTGCTTGGAAAATTGGTCCCAACTTGATTATTTTGTATATTTGGTTGGAATGCAACTTCAACTACTAAGTGTGATTTATTGGTCCCTGTGGATCCTAGAGATATGGGAATGGTTTAGAATTTGGGGCTTTCAGATAGTGGCAGGATTGGTCCCTAACCTAGGCTGGATTGGAGTGCTAGAGGGAAGGTTCAAATATTTGGTCATTGGAAACCCCCTCCTCTTGGGGTGTTGAAAATTAACACTGATTGGTCTTCTAGAGGCAATCTTCGACATGTTGGGATTAGGGGTATTGGCAAGGATAGCTCCAGAGTGGTTGAGTTCTTCTTCTCGATGTATAGAGGTTAGCACTTTAACAACTTCATGGAGGATTTTTCTATTATTTTGGAATTGAAATGAGCTTGTGTCCTTGGCTAGAGAAGGATAATTTGTGAGTTTGATTCTTAGATTGTGATTTATTTGTTGAATAAGCGTCAATTAGAGGATGTGAATTGACAATTGATAGTGGTGGTCAAACAAATCATTTCTCTAGGTGGGGCTTTGAAATCTATCACCTTTTCCATATCCCATGGGAATGGAACAAGGTGGTTGATGGTTTGGCTAAATAGGCATCTGAATAGATTGGGACTTGGATGGTGGAAGAACAGGAAATCCTTCCAGTGGATCTTTCTCAAAAGCTAGAAGATATGGTTATGGAGGATATGAGATGTTTCTTGGGATTTTCTTGATGGTTCCATTTTGGGATTCTGACCCCTAGAGGATCGGTTGTACTCGGTTGTATTGATTTTTTGGTTCAATAAATTTTTTACCCCCTTTTTATTAAAAAAAGCTTTATTCTTTGATTGTGAAAGGAAGATACATTAAATGATTAGAAAAAAATATGAAAAGAAGACAATAAAATAAAAAAAATAACTACACCATTAGATTCTTTACAAAATTAAAAAAAATATCAAAAATGAAGGTCACATGTGAAACTTATGCTCATTTGAAGATTTCAAGTGAAACAATTTGGAAAATTTTACCTAATTTCTAATGCATGATCCAAAGAAATTTTTTGTTCTACATCGTCTAGCTTGGAACCAGCTTTTCAACACCTTTTTAAAAAAAAAAATTCCACTAAGTAGCACATGACATTTGTGAGTTTTTTCAAAAAATATCATAAAGGTGGGGGCCTAGGATCCAAATCCTATGACCTAACTCCTAGTCACCAATGTGACTAGGGGTTAGCTAGTTGGTTTTAAAAAATGTAGGAGCTTGGGATAAATCCACTTCTAACCAAGGGTTTAGGCTTAGATGTGAACACGATCTTAAGGGGTTATTTAGGAAAAGGCCCTAGTCACTTATGTGACCAAGGAATGCAGGTTTAAAAACTACAAGAAAAACCTCTCCACCCAACACTATGTATATCTTAGGTTAGGGATGTTGAAATGCACACAAGACAACTGAGAGGGGGGGATGAATCAATTGTATTAATTCTTTCCACTTATAAAATTAAATAATTCAACTTTAACTTAAATTTGTTATTAAGTGTAAACATGAAATGCAAATAACATAAACACAACACTAGAGACATCAAATTTACATGGAAAACCCAATGAGGAAAAAACCATAGTGAGGATTAACTCACAATATAGAAGAATGCAAATCCGGATACACAAGTTCACTGCCTAAGGGCTCACTACCCAGATATGAAGGCTCACTACCTAGATTAAGGGCTCACTTCCTTAGGACTCACTATCCAGAAAAGGAGGCTCACTACCTACAGAAAATGACAAAGAAATAGATAAAGGTCCACCACTAGGAGTTCCACACACTTCGCAACTTGAACAAAAGAATATAAATACAATTAAGTTTTGTTGCTGCACTTCGCTCTTCCACACTCTACTTTTCGCACTTATTCACACACTCTTCTCTTGCTCGAATTGAATGGTGGATGGATGATTAATTTGCTTCAACTTTATTCTCTTATATACCATCTTCAACCTTAGAGACATTCATAAGGTCGGCAATACAATTACAAATTACAATTTCAAACAAGGTCATCTACTCAACATTCCCATGGTGGATAAGAATGTGAGAGGACCAATTACATATTTAATTTAGGATCCAAACACCATCTTGGATCACACACACACTTTCACAAATCGATGCACAAACATAATATAATGTGTAAACACCAGGTCGACCAAACCTAATGAAAACACCAATGAAATTGAAGTACACACATCACCAGTAAGATAATCTCATGCGGATGGCTCAATATGCTTCACCAGCCATTTTACCATATTTCAGATACATCTGCAACATATTTAAAAAACTTCATTCGCAGAGAATACTTCACTAGTCCAATCAGGAGAACCAATCAGAATACCGAAGTTCTGGAGTAGGCCTTCCAGAGTGCAAAAACATATACAACCTTGCCAAAATATAGAAAAAAAACCATATAGTAATCTCCCAGATCCGAAAGATCTGAAATCAATTACCAGAGGATTGTGGAGCCAAAACATTTCTCCCAGTCAACAACTAGATAACTTTGCAAACCTAGCTCACACACCAGTGAACATAACTTCTACTCTCCATCAACCCAGAAGCTGAAACTCAAAATATACAATCCATTTAAGCTAATGAGCATACCTTCATATCCGCATGGGCATTGGATCAACATAGAGAAAATGTGGACTACATTACCGGAGCACGCTCAGAACATAGCTTTCATTATTTCTCAAATTTTCTCAAAAGCACTTGGCAAATACATAACTTACTCATTTTGTAAAGTGTTGACATCACTGAAAACATTAATGACAACACCACCAAACACATCCATACTTGCAACAATCTCCCCCTTTGTCATTGATGACAACACATGATGTGAAAACCATCCAAGATAGCAAACATGATTCTCAGAAGTGACAAACTGCCAAGAATAGAATTTTCACATGATCTCTCTCTCATATCCTACATGATTTTCGTAGGCGACAACCTATCAAGCATACAATTTTCACATGATATCTCTCTCATATCCTACATTATTTTTAGAAGTGACAACCTGCCAAGCATATAGTTTTCACATGATCTCTCTCTCCCCCTTTGACATCAATGGCAAAGGAAATTCTTCCCATATAAAGATTTGTTCACTCCCCCCAAGGAGTACACCCACAACACATACTACAACAATGCACTTCTCTACTCCCCCTGAGGAGTAGACCTCAATCATCAATCTAGAACAAAGAATTATATGAATCCACTAGACTAATGCACCACTAGATGCACTTAGTTCAAAGAAGGAGGGGAAAAAACCCCTAGCTTCCCTCTAAGATACTCAAAAGTATCCTTCGGAAGGGCCTTAGTGAATATGTCTACAACTTGTTCTTTAGTAGGCACATATTCAAGTCTAACTTCGTTCTTCAACACCTTCTCCCTCAAAAAGTGATACTTAATGGATATGTGCTTTGTTATATAATGCATTACCGGATTCTTTGATATGTTTATAGCACTTGTATTGTCACAAAAGATAGAAGTAGTGTTGATGGTGAAAATTACACAAACAACGTAAAAAAAAAAAATTTACTCTATTTCTCCTAAAAAATAAAGACAACATATAGTAGCCTAACTTCCAAGGTCTTGGTAGTTGGTTCTCAACTGTCTGATGTCACTCAATTGGACAATGCAACTATAATATTCAAGGGGCCTTTGCTAGTGATAAGGAATACAATCAACAATAGATTCATTAATCTATGTTTAATGGGGGGGGTTTAAATAAATATAAAAGGATAGATCAAGGCATAAATCAGTTAAATATGAACAAAATTCTCTAACATCCAGACATATATTCTTAACAATGAATGCTTCTCAACAGATCAAGAAAACCATAACATGATGCAATTCACAGAACAATCCATACCATTGCATACATTTACAGTGCTTAGTTTAAACATCAAAATCATTCATCACGATACTTCAAGATTTAAAAGAACAAACTCTTCATTTATTGCCAATAACATAGATCAACAGACATGTAACAATTCCATCCATAGACAATTTAATGAAATAATATTTGAAATCTGGTTTCTCCTATTGATTCACATCAAATAAGAAACATTTATGCACAACAAACTCACTGGCATACAATCTGATTATGGTTCATTAAACTCATCCAAGAAACTCAATTCCAACATAACACTGTATAAAAAGGTATATCTAAGTTCAACTAAACTTAAAACAAGGTATCTTTACTTAAAATATAAAATTCCTATATGCTATCATCAGGTGGCTAATTCTACTTTCATCAGTTGACCTTTACAATATGTAGTTCAGAAATACATATAGGTGTGCTAAGCACAAATCCCTCTCAATCAAAATTGTGATCCACTAATCAACGAATTGTAACCTCCTCAAAAACTTAGATTGGTTGATCTCCAGTTCTAACGTGGATTTCCCTGTGAAATAGGAGAGAAAAAGGGGGGAAGTCATGTGCCCAAAATAGACCATCCTGATGCCAACTCATTCCTGCATAGTTTTCTCCTGAAGGTATTCATCATAACTAGAGAAAACTTGTTGAAGAATATCTACATTCGTCCCATCAATCCAGCTATCCTCAAATTCAATTCTCTTCAGTTCCGCAGAGGAAAAATCCTTCATGTCTTTTAATTTAGTCAACTCTTTCCTCACAACTTTCACTTCTTCCTTAACATCCATTAATCTATCTAATAACAGATCCTCTCCATCATCCTCTATTTGCATAACCTCTTTAAAACTATTGTCCCATTTCTCTTTTAATTGATTCAGAGGAATTCCCTCTTTAACCGGTATATCCACATTAATTAGAAGGGCTACAATAGATTCTAGTTCATCAAGTTGGTCATTCAAATCCTTACTAGCATCTTGAATTTCATTCCTATGCTTGTATATAAAATCATATCTAAACATGATTATGCTAGAGGCTTTTTTCAAGAAATCTATATTGTCTTCCTCGAGGATTGATTGCTCAAGAAGATTTGACTTTGGCAATTTATTTATATCCTTTATTTTCTGGACATACCCCCTATATTCCTCCTACTTTCCCAAAGCTTCAGTATGGTGACTCATTTCCTCTATTAATTCCTGTGCTTTCTTATGAATCTCAAAACTTTTTACTAACACCTCACCTACTTCCTGATTAAGCTTATCGATCCACCTATCCATCATCCCAGACTTATTCTTCATTTGCACCAAATCATCAACTTCTCTTTTGCAGAGAATAACTAGTGTTTCTAAGGCAGCAACTTGTGGTGACCTTGGAGTGGAAACATCCCTTAAGAAAGTATGTAGCTGATCCAACTGAGCGTTGAGATCATCCTTTCTCTATTTGTCTTTAATCATTCTAGACTTGGTGGATGAAGCTACAACATCAATCAGATTCATTTGTTGATTCCTTGTAGGCTTCCCTAAATTGATAGTGCCCAGTTGCTAATTAGTGACCTGCATGTCTCCCCTATCCTTATCCACTACTGGAATTGCACATTCTACAATAATCTCTTCTACCTCGGCGAGTCTTGTGGAATGAAGAATTCTGGCCTTCTTCTTGGGTCTCTCCTTTTCTATCTCCTTCATAATTTCTTTCCAATTAAGAGGCTATGGTGGAGCTAGGAGCACTAGGAGTCATAGCCATTACTGTAAAGGAAGAGGCAACAGTTGTACGAGATAGTGGCTGCAATAAATTAACTTTAGGTTGAGAATCAGCCTCCTACACATTTTGCTGTTCTTTTTCCACATTTTCTTGTGCAACCTTCTCATCCTCTTCCCTATCCTTTTTCTACTGCAGCCTTTTATCTTCTTGTTCCTTTTCTTCCTCCAACTTCTTCTCTTCAAGTAGTTTGTCTCTTTCTCTTTCCAAATCCTTGAGCTTGTCCCATGCTTCCTTCTCCTTCTGTTGTTGCTTAACAAGCTCCTCACATCCTTTTCTTTCTGCAAGCATTATTCTTCCTCTCTTTTCTTATAGGCCTCTTCAATCATTTTAAACCTAGCTTCAAGGGCCTCCATTTCTCTTCTTTGTCTGGCCTTCTCTTCTTCTAGCTCATGTATCTTTTGCACCATCTTCAATCTATCATTTTCCTCCTTTGCTTTGAGCTCATGCTCCTTTTGCTGCTGCTACTTGATCAATTCATCAGCTTTCTGCTTGGCCTCCAACTGCTGTTGTTGGAGTATTGCATCAACTTGTGCCTTTGTATCCATTTCTTTTTGTTTATCCAAAGCTTTAGCATGTGCCTTGGCATATGAGGATTTCTTAGCTTTTTCAAATAATGCCCACTGATCCTCTTCTGTTGAAACATGCACAATTTCATCTAGAGGCATCTCCTCTTGTGTCTCCTTATCTGACAAAGTATCATCAGAGTCTGTTTCTATATCATGAATTTCCATCTCCGCTTCCTTTCCCTTTCAAGTATCCGCTTCTTCATGGAGAGTCCCCTTAGTTATTTCTCCACTGTGTTTCTCCGTAGGAGGGAGTTGAGATTGTGACTCACCCACAACTGATGCTGAAGCCACAGGTCCTATTGGGACTTCCTCCACATGTGTTTTAGGAAAATCTTGAGCCAGAGCTTCAAGTTCAAATTCCTCTATGTCTGGAGGAAAGAATTCCATGGGCTCCTTTGGAGGCATTTTCCTTTTCATTCTCCTATACCCTTGTGTGGTACTTGCACCTTTTCTTTTCTTGGAGGTTTGACCCCTAGGCTCCTTGGTTCTCAGTATGACCCATTGGATACTTCTATCCAACACTGGTCTTGCTATTTGCTTAATATCAATTGTCTCCTCCACATCCCAATCTATAGGATCCAAATTCTTGGTACCTACATCATGTGCTTCATATAAGGGATCAAAAACTACACCATCATCTGATAGTGTTTCAAGAATATCCACTTTTACCCCACATTCCACCATGAGTGAGATAGGAAATATTTCATAGTTCCTCTTCCTCAAATCATATTCATCTTGAAGATCACTCCATAAGTCCTCAAATAGATTGAAATTTCTATCAAAAATGGAAGCAAGCTAGGCATTCATCTTTTTATTTGGATCAAAATTATTCCTAGTAGTATATAGGCCCAATTTCATATGCATTAATTCATTGCAAACCACCTTAGCTCCCACAAGGTGTGGGCAGCTGTATTCACCCAACTGCATGGGGAACTTGTGACAACTGGTCTTATGCTTTATACCAAATTTAGAATTGACCCCCAAGGCTTGGTAAACAAACTCCATTAAGACCATCCTATTGCTGCAACACCTAGGGAGTAAGTGAGGATGACCATCAAACCCATCAAACCCATCCAACCTAAAATAAGTAAACTTGGGGTATTGGGTAAACCAATATCCCCACTCTGTAATGAACGCCATGGCCTCCTGGCTCAGTCTATACCCTACATCTCCATTAAGATGGTTAATAATAACATACAAAAATACATCATTAACCCTTCTATAATCTAGTTCAAAAATCTACAAGGATAACTGTTCATAATGGTTCCATACTTTATTCTATCCATCAGCTTCTCCCAACACTCCTACTCTATTTAACCCTAGAAAAATGACTCTCCTTGCTACTGCATAAATGACATAAGAGGTCATAAAGAAACTCCTGGTTTCTCTTACTCTAACAATTTGATTGTGTATAATTTTAGACACAATCATGGGCCAATCAAACTACTACCTACCATCCAAGATTGTTTGAATGAATGGAAACATCCATTCCTTAAAGTGAAAAGCATCTCTCTTTCCAAAGACTCTGGATAGCATCATTATTATATCCCCAATCTCTTTGTAGAACTCCGCACTTTTAGGCTGATCTATAAGCTTGATTAGAGACTTCTTCTCAGTCCTCATCCATTTCTTATTCAAATGAGCCTTGTTGGCTTCCTTATCGTTACTATACATTTTCAAAGTCTTTATCTCATTGAGCTGGCTAGGATTCCTTGGATTGGGGACATTGAACATAAATTGGAACATTTGGGGAGTCAAATCAATGATGAAATTTCCTTGTGAATCCACACACTGTCTAGTAGCCGGATTATAGGCTCTAGCTGCTGTCATTATCAACTCAGGATATTGGATTAACAGAGGAAAATGGTGATGTGAGCCAAGCTAGACTCCACTATCCTTTGGGTTCTCCTTGTCACCTCCTCAACAAATGTTTTGGAGTACAACTCCTCATAATGGAACAAACCCAAATTTGTATCAGTTATGTCTACCCAATCAGACTCTACCTTGCTAGCAGTGACAATAGGACCCCGATGATTATACCTCAAGGTATAAGGGAATTTTTTAGGTTTAACCTTTTTAAGCTTAGCTACTGCATTTGAAGTTTCTGCAGGTTGAATCCTCTGAGAAGCCTCACTTGATGCCCCTGACATTCTTTATTTTCTGCAATAAAAACCCTAGATTAGATCTTCAAGAAGTATAACAAAAATACAGTTAGAGATATTACCCCTCATACACACTGGAGGCGGAACTAGGCATAAGACATCCCTAAAAATCCATTTTAAAACACTACCGGGGTTGGGATCAGAATGGGCATTGAGCTCTCAATAAACCATATGGCGGGATTGGAGCCAGAGTTGGCATGGTAATTGAAACTGAGATCAGAATAAAAATTGATTTGGTACAATGAAGAAATTTCAAACTTATATCCCGATCTGCCTCCGGTTCTGACTATGTCGAACATCCTTTTGATAACCTATAACTCATCGGAAGCAGGACCAGGAGCGAAATCAAACATTTATTACAAACCATGTTCCGAGAAGGAAATCAATCCTGGCTCCGAATCTGATTTAAACAACCATGACATCATTTTTAGGATTTCAATAGAATAATGAATGATGTCATAACCTAAGAAATGAGGTAACCTGACAAAATAGAGGGGCTTTAAAAATGACAGCCCAAAACCACCCCCATATGACCGAGAGGAAAATACCGTAACTAGGGCATCATTTTTTTATTTTAAACAGAGTAGCACAAAAAAAACCCTAATTTATAAACCCTTCGACTAAAATAATTAGGGCACAAACTTAACCCTATTGGAAACCAATCAAATCGATACGTAGAATAATCAACAAGTAAAACCATAAATCAAAGAACCCTATAATCATAATGTAGTAGGCGATCCATACCCTCAAAAACCTAGGGTATCATGGTTCAGGCATGAAGAAAATGTGAAAACAACCATGGCAAAACAAACAAACAAGAAAATGCCAAACATAAAAATAAAAGAAAACGAAAACTAGAAAAATAAAACAAAACAAAAGAGAAGACAGGCAAAACAAATAACATGGATTCAAAAGAAAACCAAGAGCTATGAACCCATGCAAAGAACACAAGACTTAACAAAACAAGACAAACAACAAACAAAATGAAGAAAAAAAACCCTACCTCCAAATGCAACCCAATAGGCTAGTCCTTTGATGCGAATTCGTGCGAAAATGTATCACTTTCGATTGAATCACACTCCCAAATGCTCCACCGTAGCTCTAGTTCATTTTTACTCTTTAAACAGTGATGATTACATCGAGTTAACCTTAATTAAGGTTAAAAAACCATCTTCATACATGTAAGGAACTTGTAATTAATGCCATAAATGCGGCAGATCAGAGTCAGAACCACAGAGGGAACATCCACAAGACTATTGTGTGACCGGAGTAAATTCAAACAACAAAAGAAAGAAAAGCGGGACTAGAAACGAAATGAAAGATGATTTAGAAAATTTGTCCAAGTTTTGAGTTTTGTTCTGGTTCCGGTTCCCGTTTCGCCAACAAAGAAGAAAAGGAAAGAAAGAACCAAAAGAAAAATACCAAGACCGAAACAAGAAAACTAATCACTGATCTCAAGTCCAAATGAAAAAACCAAAAGGTAGAGGTGGAGGATGAATGGAAACAAGTTTGAGACTATATATAAATCTTGGACTTGATATCCACTCTAACGCCGGCTCCGGAAAAGACAAACCGAAGAGACCAACGAAAAGACAAACGGGACCGGGATCGAAATGGAATCCTCAAAACAAGTTTCAAACCAGAGTCTATTCTAGTTTCGATTCTGACAGAACAACAAAAAGGAAGAAAAAAAAAGTGTTGGAAGAATGAAAAAACTCCAAACTTTGTTGAAAAACAACCAAGGATAGAAAACACAAAGGGGGACCCATTTTGACCAATGCAAAATATGGGGTGGTTATGCAAGGCATAACAAGTAGGTTCATCAATCATCACACCTATGTCCATCAAAGTTTGCTTCATCCACAATAACTGTGTACAACAAGATGATGCTGCAATATACTTTGCTTTTGTAGTAGATAAAGAAACTAAATCTTGTTTCTTGCTCAACCATGCAACTAATCTTCCTCTAAGGAAGAATGCTCCTCCACTTGTACTCTTTCGGTCATCTACACATCCAGCCCAATTAGCATCAGTGTAGGCATTCGATGTAAAATCATTGTCCTTCAAATACTATAGCCCAAAATTTGGATTTCCTTTAAAATATTTGAATATCCTTTTCACAACTGTAACATGTGCTTCCTTCGATTCTGCTTGAAATCTTGCAACTAAACATACTGCATGCATAATGTTAGGTCTATTAGTAGTAAGATACAACAATCCACCAATCATGGATTTGTTCATGCTCTGAACAACTTTAGCAGATTCAACATCCTTAGTCAACTTACAACCAGTTAACATAGGAGTGAAAACTAGTTTAGAGTCATCCATACTAAACTTCTTCAACAATTCCTTAACATATTTAGATTGTGAAATGAATATCCCTTTGTTAGTGTAATTAAATTGAAGTCCAAGGAAAAAATTTTAGTTAACCAATCATAGACATTTCAAATTAGTTTTGTATCTCATCAGAAAACTTCTTACACATACCCTCATTTCCACCAAAAATGATATCATCAACATACACCACAATTATCAACATCTTACCTTTGTCAATCTTAAAGTAAAGATTGTTGTCTGCGGACCCCTTGCTGAATCCCTATTTTGTCAAGTAATTATCTAGCCTAGCATACCAAGCTTTGGGAGCTTGCTTCAAACCATATAAATCTTTCTTCAACTTACAAACCATGTATGGTTCATCAGACAGTGAAAAACCTTCCGGTTGCTCCATGTATACTTCTTCTTCCAATTCCCCATTCAGGAATGAAGACTTGACATCCATCTAATATACCTTGAAATCTTTATGTGTTGAAAATGCAAAGAACATCTGAAAGGCTTCCATTCTTTCTACAGGTGCAAAATTTTCTTCAAAATCTATGCCTTCAACCTATGAATATCCTTTACATACCAGCCTTGCTTTATTCCTAACCACTTCACCATCTTCATTCAATTTGTTTCTGAACACCCATTTCAAACCAATCACATTCTTGTTTGCAAGTCTATGGACTAATTCCCAAGTCTCATTCTTCTCTATCTACTATAATTCCTCTTTCATTGCTTTCATCCAACTTTCATCATTACATGTTGTTGGAAACACAAGGCCAGACAACTAAGAGGGTGGGGGGGTAAATCAGTTGTCACAAAATTTCAAACTTATTAAACTTATTAACCTTTAATCTCATATCTGATTAATAATAGTGAATGCATGAATCAAAAAAACATCATAAACACACATAACACCAAGATTTTTTATGTGGAAACCCTGTTAGGGGAAAAACCACGGTGGAGGTTAATCCACAAGTTATACCCTATTAAAAGTATAAGAAGAATATATGAAGAATGAACATGCATTCAGGAAAACTACCTAGAGATCACTACTCAAAGGAAGACTCACTTTCTTAGAAATAATATTCAAATTAAAACCATCTAAAGAATTCTAACTAAGAAAGTAGCATCTACAAATGCCTAAGTATAGTTCCAGTTAAGCACATAAACACTTCTTTAATTTCTTTCACTCTTCTTCACACTCTACTCTACCTTCGAATGATCTAAACCTTTTTCACAGATAGCACTTGCATACTTTGCTTCTTACATGTCTCAAATAAGATAAACAATCTCTTATATATATCCACAACAAGAAATTACATTGCTTTATGCCAACTTCAATACAATAATAGAGTGAATGCAAACTGTCGGCCCAAAACAATAAAGATTATCAATGCACATCAACCAAGGTTGGATACAACATAGTAGAGACCTAAAAAAATGTCCTCGAACACAAAACACCTTCAAATATTCTTCCTCGAAGATCCACACCACGCTTCAAACACCTTGTTGGCCATGAACACGCAAGAGAAAATCTTGGGTTGCGAGCACAGTGATCAATGTAGATGTAAAAAAAAGATAGGATATCATCGAGAAACATTCACAAACACCATAGGAACATACACAACAACTAAAATTACCAGAATCACATTATCTTCTTCCAGGAATACCATTTGCAGTAACAAAATAGTTGTCAGAACATAAAAACTTATAGCTTTCTCAAATCTTTATGCACACATTTGAAAATTTTAGAGTAGAAACTAGATAAGTTTGAGAATAAACCCTTTAATCCAAAAAATCTAGTTATCAACATATTGAAATTTCTAACATACTAATCTTCATTGCTTCACAAACAACCTGTAACATATTTATTACAATTTTCTCAATATCCTTGACATATACAATCTTAAAGACATTAATGCTAATAGCATTGACATCAATGACAACCACATATCAACAATATAACCACAACATCCAAAAATCACCCCCTTTGGCATTGATAGAAACACATGATGTGAAAAATACACCATCAACACAACTAACTCTTCTTCCAACAATCTTCCCTTTACACATTGCTCTTCTCTCCCTTAGTTTGCATTTTTCTTATCCCCCTTTATTTTGTCTCTTGCATAGTTTTTCACATTACTCTTCACCAACTTTGACATCAATGGAAAAGGTACACAATATTTGAATCATATGGCTACTCCCCTTGAGTAGCAGCCACCACAAAATCAATCTAGATCAAGATATGACTATGAATGCACAAACTGATGTAAAGACTATGCATCTTAGTTCTCATTAGGATGAGTAATCACCCCTAACTTCCCTCTGAGATACTCAAAATTATCTTTAGGAAAAGGCTTAGTGAAGATGTCTGCAATATGTTCCATAGTAGGCACATACTCTAGTCTGAATTCCTTATCACTCACTTTATCTCTCAAAAAGCAGTACTTGATAGATATATGCTTGGTTTTTTAATGTAGCACTGGAATCTTAGAAATGTTTATAGCACTTGAGTTATCATAGAATATGGTAATAGGTTCTTCATACACAAATCTGATATCTTTCAGCATTTGTTTCATCAACAATACTTGAGTACAATTGTTAGCAGCAACAATATATTCTGCCTCTGTAGTAGACAAGGAAATGACATTCTTCTTTTTTATTAACCATGAAATCAATTTCCTTCCCAAGAAAAATGTGCCACCACTAGTAATTTTCCTATCATTCACATCTCCTACCCAATCAGCATCAGTAAAGACACTTAAAGTAAGATCACCATATTTAGGATACCATAGGCCAAAATCAACTGTTCCTTTCAAGTATCTGAAAATTCTCTTCACAATAGTCACATGAGATTCCTTAGGATCAACTTGAAATATAGCAACAGTGCATAGAACATTCATGATATCATGTCTAGTTTGAGTTAAATACAACAATCCACCAATCATTGATCTATATCTTATCTGATTTTCCTTCAAAGGATCATAATATTATGTGAACTTACATCCAGTTACCATGGGTGTATCGAGTGGTTTTGAATCTTCCATACCAAACTTATTTAGCAGTTCTCTCACATACTTGGACTGAGATATAAAGATCCCTTTATCTACCTGAGTAATTTGCAATCCCAAAAAGAATTTCAACTCTCCAATAATTGACATCTCAAACTCATTTTGCATCTCATTTGAAAACTTCATGCACAAACCATCAACTCCTCCAAAAATGATATCATCAACAAAGACTTCCACAAAAAAATATTTATCATCATCAATCTTGAAATACAAATTACTATCAGCAGTACCTTTGTTAAATCCATGCTTCAACAAATACTTATCCAACCTAGCATACCAAGCTCTAGGGGATTGCTTGAGTCCATACAGTTCTTTATTCAACTCAAAAACCATATCTCCCTGATCACTCAATTGAAATCCATAAGGTTTGTCAATACATACCTCTTCTTCTAATTCACCATTTAAAAATGCTAACTTGACATCCATCTGATAAACTTTGTAGTTTTTGTAAGAAACATAAGTAAGAAACAATCTCACAGCTCCAATTCTAGAAACAGGAGCAAAAGTTTCTTCAAAGTCAATTCCTTCCATCTGACAGTATCCTTTACATACCAGTCTTGCTTTGTTTTTGATAACTTCACCTTGTTCATTCAACTTGTTTTTAAAAACCCATTTAGTTCCAATTACATTTTTCTCTTTAAGTCTAGGAACAAGAATCCATGTATTATTCTTCTCATTTTTTTGTAGTTCTTCTTTCATTGCTTCAATCCAATGTTCATCTTTGTATGCTTCATTGACATTACTTGGCTCAGCCTTTGAAATTAAACAGTATTCTTCTACAATTCTTCTCCTAGTCTCGACACCTTTATTCTTATCTCCTATAATCTGATTTTCTGAATGATTTAATCTCACAGACCTTGGAGTCTTAGATTGTTCTTGAATTTCAGGCTCTTATGGTCTCTCTTTTGTACTTTCACTAGTCTTTGCTTCTTCTTGATCTTCTTGATTCACGGAAATGATCTGAACTTGATTTGACGTTTGACTCTTGTTTGTACTCTCATTCTAATCATTAGAATCATATCCATAGGTTCTAGAGGGTCTAGCAATGTCTTCATCAACCTTAACATTTTCACTTTCAACCATTTTATTCAATCTCTTGTTGTAGCACTAGTAGGCCTTACTATTTGTAGAATAACCAAGAAATATTCCTTCATCTCTTCTAGCATAAAAATTTCCTAGATCTTCATCTCTCTTGATATAGCATTTACTCCCAAAGATTTTGAAATATCTAATAGTAGGCTTATAACCAAACCATAGCTCAAAAGGAGTCTTACTAGTATTACCTTTGATTTGTACCTGGTTAAGGATATAAACAACAATACTCACAACTTCTCTCTAGTGGATATGAGGGACATTTCCTTCCAACATCATATTTCTAGCAACATCTTGAACTGTCTTGTTCTTCCTTTCCACAACTCCATTATATTGAGGGGTCCATGGTGCAAATAATTGTCTCTTTATCCCATGTTCATTACAAATAGAATTAAACTCATTGGAAGTAAATTCACCACCTCTATCTGATCTCAGACACTTAATCTTTAGACCTGTCGCTATCTACACCTTAGCCTTAAAGATCTTTAAATTTTCTAGAGCTTTAGATTTATCCCTTAAGAAAGTAACCCACATCATCCTAGAGTAATCATCAATAAGCAACATGAAGTACCTATAACCTTGTAGACTTCTTATTCTAGTAGGACCACACAAGTCAGTATGCACAAGCTCCAACAATTCATTTGAACAATTTTGTTTGTTATGAAATGAAATTCTAGTTTGTTTTCCCAACTGACATTCCTTGCATATTGTATTAGTAGGCTTCACCAGCTTAGGAATATCTCTCAGCCTGTGAGGAACTTATCTTGATAATATTGTCAAATTTTACATGACACATTCTTTTATGCCACAAAAAAATTTCATCAACTTGAGCAATCAAACAACTTTTACTACTAGTATTCAGATGAAAGATGTCACCTTTTGTTTTTGTACCTGAAGCAATCACATTTCCAGAACTTCCTAGTATGCTACATTTTCCATTTTGAATTGAAGATTATATCCCTTATCAACCATCTGTCCAAAACTTAGAAGATTATGCTTCAAACCTTCAACATAAAGGACATCATTAGTATTATTCTTTCCATCAAAACAAATGCATCCTCTACCATGGATTATACCACCATTGTTATCACCAAATCTTACAATACTACCATCATACTTCTCCAGGCCTACAAATTTTATTTTATCACCTGTCATGTGATGTGAACATCCAAAGTCAATTACCCATTCATATTTTTCTATAACTTGAGAAACTAGAGCTTTCTCCACATTTGTACAACTAGTAGATTCAATAGACACAAAATTATTTTCCTTGATAGCAATAAACACAAACTCATCTTCACTTGCATTGCCTTTGTCAGATTCATCATTTGTCACACCTTCATTAGCAACATAGTAACACTTCCTTTGAATTTTAGGCTTGTAAGGTCTTGGCTTAGGAACTCTTTCCGGACAACTTGATGCAAAATGACATCTCAAACTCATTTTGCATCTCATTAGAAAACTTCATGCACAAACCATCATCTCCTCCAAAAATGATATCATCAACAAAGAGTTCCACCAAAAAATCTTTATCATCATCAATCTTGAAATATAGATTACTATCAACAGTACCTTTTTGAATCCATGTGTCATCAAGTACTTATCTATTCTAGAATACCAAGCTCTAGGGGCTTGTTTGAGTCCTATCAATGCTTTCTTTAACCGTAAAACCATATCTCCCTGATCAATAAATTGAAATCCATCATGTTGCTCAATATATACATCTTCCTCTAATTAACCATTTATAAATGTTGACTTGAAATCCATCTGATAAACTTGTAGTTTTTATAAGCAACATAAGCAAGAAACAATCTCATAGCTTCAATTCTAGAAATAGGAGCAAAGGTTTCTTCAAATTCAGTACCTTCCATCTGAGAGTATCCTTTACATAATAGTCTTGATTTGTTTCTGATAAATTCACCTTGTTCATTCAGTTTGTTTCTAAAGACCTATTTAGTTCCAATTACATTTTTGTCTTTAGGTCTACGAACAAGAATCCATGTATTATTCTTCTCAATTTGTTGTAGTTCTTCTTTCATAGCTTCAATCCAATGTTCATCTTTGAATGCTTTATTCACATTACTTGGCTCATCTTTTGAAATTAAACATTATTCTTTTGCAATTCTTCTCCAAGTCTGGACACCTTTGTTCTTATCTCCTATAATCTGATTTTCTAAATGATCCAATCTCACATACCTTGGAGTCTTAGAGTTTTCTTGAATTTCAGGCTCTTGAGTTCTCTCTTCTGTAATTTCACTAGTCTCTACTTCTTTTTCTACTTGATTCACCTAAATGATCTGAACTTGATTTAAAGTCCGACTCTTGTTTGTACTATCATTCTGATCATCAGAATCATATCCACAAGTTCTGGTGGGTCTGGAAAGGTCTTCATCAACCTTACCATTTTCACTTTCAACCATTTTCTTCAATCTCTTATTGTAGCACCGACAGGCCTTGCTCTTAGTAGAATAACCAAGAAAGATTCCTTCATCACTTCTAGCATCAAAATTTCCTAGATCTTCATCTCTCGTGATATAGCATTTTCTCCCAAAGATTTTGAAATATCTAACAGTAGGCTTATGACCAAACCATAGCTCAAAACGATTCTTACCAGTATTACCTTTGATTTGTATCCAGTTAAGAATATAGATAGCAGTACTCATAGCTTCTCTCCAATGGATATGAGGGAAATTTCCTTCCAACATCAAAGTTCTAGCAACATTTTGAACTATCCTATTCCTTTTTTCTACAAATCCATTCTATTGAGGGATACACGATGCAAATAATTTTCTCTTGATCCAATTCTCTTCACAAAAGGAATTAAACTCATTGAAAGTGAATTCACCACCTCTATCTGATCTCAGACACTTAATCTTCAGACCTGTCTCTGTCTCAACCATATCCTTAAAGATCTTGAACTTTTCTAGGGCTTCAAATTTATCCCTTAAGAAATTAACCATCATCCTAGAGTAATCATCAATAAGAAACACAAAGTACCTGTAACCTTATAGACTTCTGATTCTAGCAGGACCACATAATTCAGTATGCACAAGCTCCAACAATTCATTTGAACAATGTTGTTTGCTGTGAAATGAAATTATAGTTTGTTTTCCCAACTGACATTCCTTGCATATTGTATTAGTAGGCTTCACCAACTTAGGAAGATCTCTCACAACCTGTGAGGAACTTATCTTGATAATATTGTCAAATTTTACATGACACATTCTTCTATGCCACAACCAACTTTCATCAACTTGAGCAATTAGACAAATTTTACTACCAGTATTCAAATGAAAGATGTTGCCTTTTTTTTTGTACCTGAAGCAATCACATTTCTAGAACTTCCCAGTATGCTAAATTTTCCATCTTTGAATTGAAGATTATATCCCTTATCAACCATCTATCCAACACTCAGAAGATTATGCTTCAAACCTTCAACATAAAGAACATCATTAGTATTATGCTTGCCATCAAAAGAAATGCATCCTCTACCATGGATTATACCACCATTATTATCACCAAATCTTACAATACCACCATCATACTTCTCCAGGCTTACAAATTTTATTTTATCACTTGTCATGTGATGTGAACATCCACTATCAATTACCCATTCATCCTTTTCTTCAACTCGAGCAACTAGAGCTTTCTCCACATTTGTACAAATAGCAGATTCAATAGACAAAAAATTATTTTCCTTGATAGCAATAAACACAAAATCATCTTCACTTGCATTCCCTTTGTTAGATTCATGATCTGTCACACCTTCATCAGTAACATAGTAACACTTCTTTTGAATTTTAGACTTTTAAGGTTTTGGCTTAGGAACTCTTTCCAGACACCTTGATGCAAAATGACCTATCTTGTTGCAAGAAAAAAAATTAATAGGAAACTTTCCATTATACTTACCTTCTCCTCTGGCTTCCCTTTTGACAATAAGTGCTTCAAGCTCATTTAGTTATCTTTCTTCTTCTTCAATCTGTCTCATTTATTCCTCATATCTGAATACCTTTATAGAAGAACTTTCACCTGAATCATATTATTTTTGTCTCTCCTAAAAGTAGTAGCTTTAAATGTAGATTCTGTCTTAGGAAGGGAATTACTAAATTCAGTCAACTCAAAAGCAATAAGTTTACCAACCAACATATCTATGGTTATGTTTGTCACAGTTTGGATCTCCGCAATTGTTGTAGCTTTGATTTTGTATGCATTAGGAAAGGATCTAAGCACTTTAGCAACAATATTTGATTCATCCAGCTGTCCACCAACACATTTGATACCACACACAAGTTCATTCACTCTTTGCATGAAAGTAGCAATATTCTCATCATTACCCATCTTCAATAGTTCATAGTTTACTTTTAGACACTGTAGCTTAGCCATCTTCACATTAGCATCACCTTCATATAAAGTTTCCAACTTTTTCCAAATCTCATAAGCAGTTCTCAGATCCATAACATTTTTCATCTCAGAATTAGTCAAAGCACTCAATAATGCTTCCTTATCCCTGATCTTATAGTCAACATCCCTAATCTTAGTAGTATTAGTAGGACTATTGAAAGGAATAACATACCTATTACATGTAATGTTCCAATAGGATTCACCAATGCATCTTAGATGACACTACATTCAAGTCTTCCATAGAGAATAATTTGTTCCATCAAATCTCAGACTATCCTTCTTGTATGTCGCCATCCCGGATCACCTCAAACTATTAAAATTCTTCCAAGGAACCTGCTCTCATACCAATTGTTGGCAACATAAGGGAAAAGAACTGAGAGGGGTGAATTAGTTTTACAAAATTTCAAACTTATTAAACTTATTAACCTTTATTCTCAGATCTAATTAATAACAGTGAAAGAATGAATCAACAACATATCAAAAACACATAACACCAAGATTTTTGCATGGAAAACCTGTTAGGGGAGAAACCATAGTGAAGGTTAATCAAAAATTTATACCCTGTTAAAAGTATAAGAAGAATATATGAAGAATGCACATGCATTCAGGCACACTACCTAGAGATCACTACTCAAAGGAAGACTCATTGTATTACAAAGAATATTCAAATTAAACCATCTAAAGAATTTGAACTGAGAAAGTAGAATCTACAAATGCCTGAGTATAGTTCCAATTAAGCACATAAACACTTCTTCACTTTATTTCACTCTTCCTCACACTCTGCTCTGCCTTCGAATGATCTGAACCTTTTTCACACATAGAAATCACACACTTTGCTTCTTACATGTCTCAAATGAGATAAAAAATCACTTATATATATCCATAACAAGAAATTACATTGCTTTATGTCGGCTTCAACACAATAATAGAATGAATGCAAACTGTCTACCCAATATAATAAATATTATCAATGCGCATCAACCAAGGTTGGCCACAACATAGTAGAGACCTAAAAAAATGTCCTTGAAAACAAAACACCTTCAAAAATTCTTCCTCGAAGGTCCACAACACGCTTCAAACACCTTGTCGGCCATGAACATGAGAAACATGAGCACACAAGAGAAAATCTTGGATTGTGAGCACAATGATCAATGCAAATGTGCAACATAGATAGAATATGATCTAGAAACATCCACAAACACCATAGGAACATACACAAAAACTTAGATTACCAGAATCACATTATCTTCTTCCATGAACACCATTTGCAGTAACATAATAGCTGTCAAAACACAAAAACTTTTAACTTTCTCAAATCTTCATGTGCACCTCTGAAAATTTCAAAGTAGAAACTAGATAAGGTTGAGTATAAACCCTTTAATCCACAACATCTAGTTATCAACATACTGATCTTCACTACTTCACCGACAACCTGTAACATATTTATTATAATTTTCTCAATATCCTCGACATATACAGTCTTAAAGACATTAATGCTAATAGTGTTGACATCAATGACAACCACATATCATAAGTATAACCACAACATCCAACACATGCTTCATTCACAGTCTTAGGTTATATCTTAGAAAGTAAACACAAGTTTACCTCAACCACTTTGCTTCTTGTCTTCACTCCATTTTTGTCTCCAATTATCTGATCCTTCAGATGATTTTTCTGAACATATTTAGGAGTCTTCAGTGTGGTTTCTGTATTCTCTTCTTCTTCTTCACTTTGTTCTTTCTCTTCCTTCTCTTCTTCCTAAAATTTCTCACAGATAGGTTCATTAGGTTCAACTTAAGTTATCTCTACTGGTCTATACATAGCTTTGTCAGCCTTCACATTAGTACTTTCAATTATTTTTCTCAGCCTTTTATTGAAACATCTATAAGCTTTGTTGTTATTAGAATAACCAAGGAAGATTCCTTCATCACATATAGCATCAAAATTTCCAAGATTTTCTTCATCTCTTTTAATGTAACATCTATTACCAAATACCTTAAAGTATTTCACAATAGGAGTCTTACCAATCCATAACTCATAAGGAGTCTTAGTGTTGTTACCCCTAATTTGAACTCTGTTAAGAATGTAAACAACAATATGTATAGCTT
The DNA here is from genome assembly GCA_007115665.2 of Sequoiadendron giganteum. Classification (NCBI taxonomy): domain Eukaryota; kingdom Viridiplantae; phylum Streptophyta; class Pinopsida; order Cupressales; family Cupressaceae; genus Sequoiadendron; species Sequoiadendron giganteum. Next base: position 354,770,742 of record CM021103.1, on the reverse strand, counting down.
CTCTCCAGTACACTTCAATAACATTTGATTCTTTCATCATTGTTCTGGCTACCTCTTGTACATTCTTGTTATTTCTCTCAACAACTCCATTCTTCTATGGGGTTCTAGGAGCAGAATACTGTATTTTTATGTCACGCTCTTCAGATAATTTATTAAATTCACTGGATGTAAACTCTCCACCTCTATCGGATCTTAAAAATTTAATTCTAAGATTTTCCTCATTTTCTACTCTTGCCTTAAACACCTTAAATCTATCAAGAGCCTGAGATTTTTTTCTAAGAAATATAACCCATGTCATCCTAGAGTAATCATCAATTAAAAGCATAAAGTACCTATCACCATTCAGGCTACCTATTCTTGTAGGACCATAGAGGTCTATATGAATTAATTCAAGCATTCCGATAGAAGATTGATCTTTTCCCTTGAAACTACTTCTTGTCTACTTTCCCATATGACAACTTCTGCAGATTGAATTAGAAGGTTTTGTGATTCTAGGTAGATCTCTCACAACTTCTCTAGAACTGATTCTAACCATATTATCAAAATTCACATGTGCCATTCTCCTGTGCTATAGCCAACTCTCATTAATCTGTGAAACAAAACATTTTCCATCACCTCCTTTAAGTTGATAGATATTTCCATGAGTTATTCTTCCAGCCACAACCACAATTCTAGATCCTTTTATGATCTCACAAGTGTTATCTTGAAACACTAGCTTAAAAGCTTTGGTGCACATCTATCCAGCTCTTAAGAGATTATTTCTTAAACCCTTCCCACAATAAACATCATCAATATTGTGTTTTCCATCAAATCTAATTGTTCATTTACAAAACAATCTTAGCACCAGAGTCATCTCCAAACATGACTATACCTCCATCATACTTCTCAAGTTTAGTAAAATTACTCTTATCTCTAGTCATATGATTTGAACACCCACTATCAATTACCCAAAATTCTTCATCTTGTCTAGTATGAAAAGCAATCACCATAGTTCCTACTATTTCATCTTTCTTGTTCTCTAGACCATATTCCTTCCCACATTTATTTTCCAGGGCTAGAAACAATACTTCATCCTTATCTTCCTCAAGGACTGATTCATCATCAGAAATACCTGCATCTTCTTTGACATAATACAACTTATTAAAAATTTTTATCCTTCTTATCCTTGAAGTTATTATTACCATCCTTATTCCTCTTTTGTGTAGCTCTATTAGGACATCTTGATGCATAATGACCAATATTTCCACAGCTAAAAAATTTAAAAGGCAACTTACCTTTGTATTTACTAGTTCCTTTCTTCAATCTCCTTGTGAAATTAGCTTCTAGATATTTTGTATCATCTTCATCATCATCATCATATCTTATCTTCATTGCGTTAAAGGCTGTTTCAGTCTTCTCCTTTTCTCTTATAAATTTTCTCATCTCAATTGCAGTCAGGACACCAAATAGATGTTCCTTAGTAAATGTCTTGAGATCATATTGTTCTTCAAGAGAAGAAACCTTGTCACTGTAATTATCTAGTAAGGTCATCAAGATATTCTCAATTATATTCTCATCCTTCATGGTACCACCGTGATTCTTGATTTCTGTCACTATAGTCTCATTTCTCTAATAATAGCTCATAATGTCTTCTCCATCTTCCATTCTCAGATTCTCAAATTTTCTCTTAGCAGTTAGTTTCCTTGACAAATTTACTCTCTCATTTCCTTCATAAATGTATTTCAACTTTGTCCACATTTCATGTACAGTAGCCAGAGAAATAACTTTTGATCTTTCAGGTTTAGATAATGCACTAAAGATAGCAAACCTCGCTTTTTCATTCTCTTCAAAAGCTGCAACCTCATCAAAAGTGGAAGGACCGACTACTAGAATCACATACTTTGTCTCCATAGCTTTCTAGGTATTGAAACTAATTGAAATCAGGTAACATCTCATCTGTTCTTTCCAGTCACTGTAATCAGCTCCATCAAACATAGGAAGCTGCAACTTGTGCGCCATCTGATCTACCTCAAGTGGTTAAGCTTTTCACCAAGGAACTAGAGCTATGATACCAATTGTTGAAATGCACACAAGACAACTGAGAGGGGGGTGAATTAGGTGTATTAATTCTTTCCACTTATAAACTTAAACAATTCCACTTTAACTTCAATATGTTATTAAGTTTAAACATGAAATGAAAATAACAAAAACACAACACGAGAGACACTAGATTTATGTGGAAAAACTAATGAGGGAAAAACTACAGTGAGGATTAACTCACAATATAGAAGAGTGAAAAACTACATACACAAGCTCACTGCCTGAGGGCTCACTGCCTAGATATGAAGGCTCACTACCCAGATTAAGGGTTCATTGCCTTAGGACTCACTGTCCAGAAAAGGAGGCTCACTACCTACAAAAAATTACAAAGAAATAGATAAATATCAACCACTAGGAGTTCCACACACTTCTCAACTTGAACATAAGAATATAAATACAATTAAGTTCTATTTTTGCACTTTTCTCTTCCACACTCTTCTTTTCACACTTATTCACACACTCTTCTCTTGCTCGAATCAAATGATGGATGGATGATTAATTCGCTTCAACTTGATTTGCTTATATACCATTTTCAACCTTAGAGACATTTATAAGGTTGGCTATATAATTACAAATTATAATTTCAAATAAGGTCGCCTACTCAAAATTTCCGTAGTGGATAAGAATGTGAGAGGACCAATTACATATTTAATTTAGGACCCAAACATCATCTTGGATCACGCAAACGCTTTCACAAATCAATGCACAAATACAATATATTTTGTAAACACCAGGTCAGACAAACCTAAAGAAAACACCGATGAACTTGAATTACACGCATCTCCAACAAGATAATCTCATACAGATGGCCCAACACACTTCACCAGTCATTTTACCATCTTTCAGATACATCCGCAAAATCTTCAAGAAACTTCATTCGTAGAGAATAATTCACTAGTCCAACCAGGACAACCAACCAAAATACCAGAGCTCTAGAGTAGGCCTTCCAAAGTGCAAAAACACATACAACCTTGCTAGAATATAGAAAACAAACCATATAGTAATCTCCCAGATCTGCACGATCTGAAACCAAATACCAGAGGACTGCGGAGCCAAAACATTTCTCCCAGTCATCAACTAGATAACTCTGCAAACCTAGTTCACACACCGGTGACCATAACTTGTACTCTCCATCAACCCAAAAGCTGAAACTCAGAATATACAATCCATTTAAGCTCATGAACATACCTTCAAATCCGCATGGGCATTGGATCAACATAGAGAGAATGTGGACCACATTATCGAAGCACGCTCAAAACACTGCTTTCATTATTTCTCAAATTTTCTCAAAAGAACCTGGAAAGCACATAACTTACTCATCTTGTAAAGCGTTGACATCAATGACAACATTAATGAAAACACCACCAAACACGCCCATACTTGCAACATGGGATTGTGTGGTGTGTTGGATAATGTGTGGGTATAATTGTTATGTGTGCAAGGACTATATATATCAATGGGTTATTATGAAACATGGTGAAACATGTATATGGCAATGAACTATGTGTATTGCATAGAGGATTTCAATGGTATATATATAGTACAAGTGGGGTTTTTGTGTATATTGTGATGAATGGAATTATGGGAGTATACACAAGGAATGTTTGAAATGAGACACTATGTATATTATACTAATTATAAGGTGTATACTTATAGGTAATGATGGCATGTGTATATGTAGGTTACATGTAAAAAGGGTATATATAATGATGAGGAAGTATACATAGTAGGTATATGGAAATAATATATAAGTATATAACCTTGTGATGTGTGTGTCAACTATAGACATATAATGTAAATAGAGAGATTTAACTATGTGTATTTTGAAGTAGATTCATTATATACTATGGAGAGCTCCTCGGGTGGTGGCGATGGCGGTGGTGCATTTTCAAATTTTGGAAGGGAAAGATTTATTGATGGTGTTGCAGGTGTTAATGGTAGATAGTTAGATAATGCGAGGGTGATGTCAGCTGGGTCCTTTGCTATAGGTAAGTGTTGTGGGTCCCCTTTGGCGGGAAATTAATTTTTTGGGAGGAACAGGGTTCCACAAGTTGTGTGGAAAACTCATTCTCTGACATCCTTACTTGAAAAGGGGAATCTCAGGGCTGAAAATTCTAGGTCTGGTCAGTTTTCTGGTGCTTTTGATGGGACTCCTAATAGGGTGGATCTTGGGATTGATAAGACTAAGAGTGATTTTTTGTCGAGCTCTTCTATTAATTGAAAGAATCTGTTTGGGGTAAATCCTAAAGGTAAAAATACTCCTCCTGTGCTCTTTGTTGCTAATGCTATAACTAGAGAATAATCTATCTCTATCCTAGATTGTATTGTTGATAAGAGTATGTCAAATATGGACATGGCTCTATTGGGAAAATTTATTGGTCCTCAGCCTCATATTGAGTTGGTGTGCAATTTTTTTGTTATTTGTTGGAGGCCTAAGGGACAAATTGATGTGGTTTTTATTGCCAAAGGTTTCTTCTCCTTCACATTCAACTATGAAGGTGATTTGGTGGTGGCACTGTCGGGTGGCCCCTAGTTTTTAGGGAAGTCTCCGTTGATGTTGAAAAAGTGGGAACTTGGGTTTAACCCAAACTCCTGCTCCTTTGCGATTGCCCCGGTTTGGGTTAGACTTCTTGGGTTCCCATTGGAATTCTAGGATGAGGAAGTGTTTAAAGGGATAGAAAGAACCTTTGGTTATTTTTTGTCGATTGACCAAATGACTGCTTCCAAGAAGCATTTATTTTATGCCAGATTTAGTGTGAATGTTGAACAATCTATTGATTTTCCTACTATGATAAAGATAAACATGAAGTTTTTTGTGTGGGAACAAGCGGTTGAATATGAGTCTATTTTGTTTACTTGTTTTCATTGTAAGAAGGCTGGTCACTGGGCAAAGAAATGTCCTCTTAAAATGTTAAAGCAGATGTCTAAACAATGACATGATAAGGAGAAGGTTGTTGAATAATGTTTGGAGCCTTTGGAGAGAGGGGTCTTCCCCGAGCAGTGAAGGTGAGGCTAACAAACCTAGAGAAATGGGTCTGGTTGTGGCTAAGAAGGGTGAGAATCCCTAGGGCCAGGTAGATGTGGTTGATATGGATAAGGATCTGAAATAGGGAGGGGAGGATGTTGTCTCTCCTAGTAATGATATTGTGGAGTCTATTGAGAAAATGGAGGTTATAGAGGTAGATAAGGCTTCTGTGAATGTTGATCCTATTTCTCCTTAGTTGGAGATGAATCAAAGACAAGAATATGGATCAAAGGTAGAAGGACAAGAGGTCTTGTCTGATGTGAAGGATAATGTTGATCTAGAGGAATTGGATAATCTTCCTTATGTTTTGGTTTGAGGGCATAATAGAAAGAAGCATTCCCCCTCACCGGGAGTGGTGACTAGGAATAGACAAAGATCTGATTGCATATTTGAGTCGAGAGGTAGAGGCAGGGCTCCTACAAATGTAACTAGGGAGAAGGAGAGCTCACTGGACATTGCTGATGGAATGCAGAGGACTCTAATAGAGATGTGATCCAAGAGCACCTCCCATAAGTTATTATGAAGATCATTATTCGAATATGAGAGGGTTAAATCACCCTCATAAGAATGATCCCCTGGATTACCTTATTAGGGATCATCGTCCTGATATTGTGTGAATTCAAGAAACTAAAATGGGAATGGATAAATTAGCTAGATTGAAGAATAAGCTTTTCAAGGATTGTGGTATGCATTTCTCGAATGTTGTGGGTTCTTCGGGAGAGATTGTGACTTTTTGGAATCTTAGGCTGATCCAGGGGGTTGAGGTTTTTAAAGATGATAATCATGTGGCTACTTCTTTCCTTAACTTGAGGGATAAGTTCTCCTAGACTCTATCTAATATTTATGCCTCTAATAGTAAGAGTGCTAGAAAAAAGTTTGGGGAATGCCTTGGTTCCTTCAAAATGAGGTATTTTGTTGGTAACTAGTTGGTCATGGGGGATTTTAATACACCTTTTCATGATGGTGATAAGGTAGGTGGGTCACAGATTGTGGATGACAATAGAAATGACTTAATGAATCTCTTAAATGATCATGATATTCTTGATTTGGGTCTCAAGGGTGCTTCTTTTTCTCAGTCTAATAGGCAGGTGAGAGATTCTCTTATCCAAGTTAAGCTTGATCGTGATTTAAAAATCCTCAATTCGTTGATATCCTACTCTTGCTTGCTCTCTGCTTTGACTAGATTGGGTTCACATCATTTTCCTTTGTCTTTGTCGTTGGAATTTTTGCGAGCTAATTTTTCCTTTCCTTTTATATTTTTGAAGATGTGGACCTGTCACCCAGATATCAATAATTTGGTTTTTATGTGGTGGAGCATTCAAGTAGATGGGTCTGCTATGTTCAAAATTTCTAAGAAGCTTGCTAATGTGAAGGGAAATATTCATAAATGGAATAGGTCTTCCTTTGGTCACATTTTTCTTGATAAGGAGGGGGTGACTAAGGAGCTTGAAGATGTGCAACATTCTATCCAAGTCTCTAGGTATGATCATGCCCTGGTTTTGAAAGAAATTTTTCTTCTTTCTAAATTGCATAATATTGTCACAAAGGAAGAGGAATTTTGGAAGCAATAGTCAAGGATCATGTGGCTTAATAGCGGGGATAAGAATATGAAGTTTTTTGACCTGTCAACTTTGAAACATAGGGCTTCCAATCACATTAAGACTATTAACTTTAATAATCAAGTTCTGGAAAATGATGTTGATCTATAGAATGTTGCTTCTTCTTACTTCTCTAATCTACTTGTGGTGGAGGGGGAGCTTGATTTGTATTGTCAGGTGGATATTCTTAGGGACATCCCTCAAATCATTGATGAAGAGACTAATAGGTAGTTCATTTGCATTTTGTCGGTGAAGGAAATTAGAAGTGTTATTTTCTCCTTTGAAAGGAATAAGGCATCAGGATCAGATGGCTTCCCCATGTTCTTTCAGTTCTTTTGGGAAATTATTGCCAAGGAGGTTGTTGTTGCTACTGAATATTTTTTTCCGACCGACTCTCTTCTAAAGGAATTGAATTCCTCTTTTATTGTTCTAGTTTCTAAGAAACTAGGGGCTTCTTATTTTGATGAATTTCATCATTATTTTATGTAATTCGATCTATAATATCTTCTCCAAGCTGCTAGTGGTCAGGCCGCAAAGGGTTTTTCCCCTTATCATTTATCCTCAACACAATGGGTTTGTGGTGGGTAGGAAAATTTTGGATTCCATTCTCTCTATTCATGAGAATATTCACTCCTTAACTGTCAATAAGCATGTTGGGTTTATTCTAAATGTTGAATTACTTAAATCATATGATAGAGTTGATTGGGGATTTCTTTCCAAGATTTTTCTTTCATTTGGCTTTGGGGAGAAGATGGTGGCTCTTGTGATTCAATTAATTTCCACTCCTCGGTTTTCTGTCCTTGTCAATTGGTCACTCTCTCCTTTTTTTGACTACTCTAGGGGTCTAAGGCAAGGGGATATGATATCTTCCTTTCGATTTATCATTATGGTGGAGTCTTTGGGGCATCTTATTCATAGATTCATTAATTCAACGGATATGACTTGTTTAGCCCCTTCTTCTAGTATTTTATTTGTTCTCATCAAAAATTTGTGGATGAATCTCTCATGCTCAGGGAGGCTTCTATTAAGGAAGCTGAGGCTATTAAACTTATTTTACAGAAGTATGAAGCTACTTCTGGGAAAAAGGTTAGCTTACCCAAGAGTGTGATCTTGTTTTTTAATACTCTGGCCCATAGGTAGATAAAAATTGCTAGAATTTTGCAATGCTAGATTGGTGATCTTTTGGCTTCTTATTTGGGGCTCCCCTTATGTTCTAATGTTCCCGAGTCCTTGTGGTGGGGGCTGATTGATAATTTCAATTCTAATCTAGATGGATAGAAGGGGGTGGTGTTGAGCCAAGTCGGGAAAGTGCAGCTGATTAAGTCAACTCTCCAAAATCTCCCTATCTATGCTCTTAGTTCATTTCTCATGCCTAGGAAATTTGTGGATAAATTGGAAGAAATTCAGAAAAAATTCCTCTGGTCCAGTGTTGAGGATAGGAGAAGAATCCATCTAGTTGCGTGGGGTGATGTTTTTAGACATAAAAGGGCTGGTGGACTTAAAATTCGAAAAATCAATGAGTTTAATATTTCTCTTCTTGGTAAAAATTTGTGGAAGTTACTATTTGCTAAGAGTGAATGGGGAAAAGTTTCTTCGAGCAAGTACTTATAAGGTGCTGATGCTATAAGAGATTTCTTAAATCCTGAATTTTCTCCCCCTTCTGGGTTTTCTCTTTGGAATTGTATGGTCAAGGCTTGTAGGCTTTTATCTAAGGGGATTTTATGGCAGCTAGGAAATGGTAGAAAGATTATGTTCTGGGAAGATAGTTGGCTTGAAAATAGGCCGCTGAAAGATGAGCCATGGGCTCAACCTTTTATGGAAGATTGTTTGTGGTGGTTTGGTAGATTTTTTGCTGATTATATTGCTGAAGGCTATTGTAAAAGGTTGCATGAAGGTGATCTGAGGTTGGAGGCCCTGCAAGGCCCTGTCCTTGGTTCATATCCCTTCCATCCCCTCTATCGACAAAATTGTTTGGAAGCCTTCATCTAATGGTAACTTCTTTGTTTCTTCAGAATTTCATATTAATGATTCTTTTGTTGGACCAACTCCTTTTTGGGTGTCTATTTGGTCTTCAAGATTGAATCCCAAGGTTAATATTTTCTTCTAGCTCTTCTGGCTCTTCTGCCAGAACAAGGTATTAACTACTGGCAATTTGGTCAAGAGAGGTTTTATGATGCCCAACAGGTGCTTTCTATGTGAAGAGGAGGCTAAAGATTCCCTCCATCTGCTGAGTGGCAATAGGTTTTCTATAGGTGTGTGGGCACATGTGCTATATCTTTGGAATCTTAGTTGGGTATTCCCTATTTCGATTAAGGACCTATGGTCTCAATGGATTATCTCTACTTCTAATCCTGCTCTTCAAGTTTTGTGGTCTCTTTCTCCACCTGATATTGCTTAGGGGTTGTGGCTTGAACGTAATAATAGAGTTGTTTAGGAACTCTGCTCTCCCTGCTATCTTCGTGGCCTATAAAATTTGCGTAGATATTAAAGAAAATTTTGTGGCTGTGATATCTTTTCACAATGGGTAGAAGATCATGTTGAGTCACTATGATATTTCTGTTGCACAAAAGTGGAAGTTTCCTTGTGATATTTCCATCTTGGTTACAAAAGGGAAAGCCTCTAGAGAGAATGTTGCTTAGAAAGCTCCTCCAAATGGTTGGGTAAAGGTTAAATTTGATGGAGTAGCTAAAGGAAATTCGAGACCTGTTGGTTGTGGGGGAGTGATCATAAATTATAATGGTAGACTCATTTCTGTTGTGGTGCTCCCTTTGGGAACCTAGACAAACCACTATGTGAAAGTGGCTTCTGCCTATCATGGATTCAAACTGGCTCAAACTAAAGGTTTCAAGGAAGTTTGGCTTGAGGGGGATTCTCTCAATATCATTAACAATTTGAAAAATTGTGCTACCTCCTCTTGGACTATTGGAAATTTGATTAGAGATTCTATTGATATTCTTAAATCCTTTGATGATTATTATATCTCTCATATTTTGAGACAGGGAAATGGAATTGCTGATATTTTTGCTAATCTTGGAGTTAGAGGGGCTAGGGAATGGGGTTTGAAATACCCTCTACCTATAGAAGCTATTGCAACTATTAATCATGATGCCCAAATCTAAGGTGATTAATGATTTATTAAGGCTTGGGGCATGCATGACTTTCATCACGTGGAAGGTTATGATATGGAGGAGTGGTAAGCAGGATTTGGCTCAAGTTGATTGTACAAAGGTTGATATCTGTAGGGAATGGAACACAAGGACAATTAATCACCTCTACCATTATTCTTTCCTCACATAGATTGTGGTCATTCTTAGCAATTCTTTCTTGAGAATTTTCTTCATTATTTTTAAAGTTGTTAAAATTCTCGACTCTGTTAGTTCGGCAACCATGGGAGGAGACAAAAATAACATGGAGCCTTTCTCGTGTGACACAATAAAGAAGAAATAAGAGGTATGGAAAATTCTTGAGGAGGGAGGGTTGATGCCTTATTTGGAGAGGCTACATGGTAATAAACCTCATATGACTACTCTGTTTTCTAAAAATTGGAATAATAGGGTTATGAAACTTGGAGGTACAAAGTTTGATGTTAATGAAGACCTCATAGCTAAATTTATTGGTTTATTGATGAAGGGTATGAAATTCTTTAGAGACAAAAAGGAAGCACAAAATGCCATGAAAATATTCTTTAAAGGAGATGAAGCTCAAGACCTTCGCATGATGAAAAGTGGGGGATATTAGAGGAAATCTATCAAGGTGCTATGTGGGATGTGGCTGAGGATATTATGTGGTTCATTTTCCTTGAAGGCTGGTACTCTGCAGTAAACACTTATTACTTTTTTTTGCTTAACCATTTTCGACATAAGAAAATGAATTCCTTTCCCTTTTACCTTGTGGCCTATTTGGATGCTGGCATTATAGATCATAAGAAAAACATGAGATACCTTGTTCTTAATGTGGGGCTGACCCTTTTAATTTATGACTATACTAAAGCTTTTGAAGTGGTTAAGCTGCTTGCTACCCCTAAGGGTGTGCAAAAAAATTAGGAGGGTTATGAGATGGTTTCTGAGGAGGAGTTGGCTAGCAAAAAATGGAAAAAGAGGAAGATAATTATGGAAAAAGAGTTGGCATCTGAGGATGATGTTGATTATGTGCCAGACTCTCTAGCAATCATAGATGTGGATATGTAGTCCCTTGCTTTGGGGAAGTTTAAGAAAGAGGGGTCGAGCCCTAATCAGGGTTAGGACACTTGCAGTTAGGAGGTGGTTGATGAAATGCCAAGTCGTAGAAGAAAGGAGAAGAAGGATACGAATGGTGAGGTGTCTAGAAAAAAGGAGATGATCATGGGAAGTAGTAAGAAGTTGGTGGTGAGGTCTACAAGTAAAATGCTGGAGTTAGATTCTCCACTTAAAATAGTTGGTGGATAAGATGCTGTGGTTTCTTCGATCGGGGTTAGGGATTTGTAGAAGGATAAGAATGTTATGGGTGAGGTGGGGTAGGGTGCTGAGGATTCTCCTATGGTGGACCCAAATAGGCAGATGAAAATGAAGGTGGTTGTTGCAGAGATTGAGGAGTTCATTTGTAAAATCAAGATGCCAATTGCTGTTGACAAGGGAAAGGATGTCATTGTTGGCTTGGAAAAGGTAAGATCCTCGCATGAGGAGGATGCTGAGGGTAAGGATGTTTTCAATATTGATAAAGAGAATATTTTTGATGTTTTGGGAGCTACCAAAGAGGGTTCCATTATTTTCTATAAGCTTTTTAAATGGATTTTCCATGAACTCAATATGACAAATGTGAAAGTGCATGGTGTGATGAGCAAAGCAAATGATTCCCCAAACCAAGATCAAATTGATGATATGATGAACTCTCTAAAAATTGTGGTAGAGGAAATGCTTCTGATGAAGCAAAATCTTGAAGGAAGAGTCCTCACCTTGGAAAATCACATTGAAAGGTTATATGCTAATTTGGATAAAGGTGGGGAGGGGAATAAATCTGGGTCTAATTTCAAATCCATAGGTATTACTTCTCTTGTGGATAGTGTCAAAATTTGCAAGGAGGCTGATGATACTAGTGTTGATGGAATGCTGATGGAAGGGGAGGTGCTTGGTGATAATTGTGGTGAGAAGGATAATGTTTTGATTAGTGAGGTTAAATTAGGTGGGCTTGGGGCTAGGACCCTAACAAGACCAAAGCTAAGGTAGGAGCTCCTATTAAAGATTTGTTTATTGCTAGGGATGAGGGTCTGAAAAATGTGGCGTGTGATGTGGAGGTTGCTGATATTCTAAAAATATGTAATGTTGTTGGCTGGGTTCCTCCTTTTTTGCTGAATTTTTGTTGATGCTATGTTGTGGTTAGGCTGATATATTCTAGTTTTTTGTATCTTTTGGTTCAACTGCTCTTTTTTGTAAAGGGTTCCGGCCTTCAAAACCTATTTTTTACCTCTAATCAAAACTATGTATATTTTGAAAAAAATATTAATTTTTTTTATTATACATTAAATGTATAAAATCCAAGGAATGATGTATGGTGAAGTTTATATGATGTAGCCATATAAATTCCATACAATCATATGGAACTTTATACCACTGAAACCCTCACAAGCTTACATAAGCACAAATTCTTTCATGTGACCTAAACACTAAGTGTTATATGTCATTTTTTAATTTCTTGAACCTATCATCCAACATAATCACATTGTTTGTTACTTCCTAGGAGGCTCCTATATGATTTATAGAACCTCTTAAAAATACTTGCTACCTATGAGATAGGAAATCACAAAATACTAACTAAAAATAGATTACATCCAAGGTTAGTGTGTTCACATAGGATTCAAAAAAATATAGGAAATAGAATAGAAAACAAGAAAAATAAAGGAATTGACAATATAAAACACAAATCAAATCTTAATTTCTATCTAACGACCTCAATGTAAGCCTCAAAATGAATTTTTTTCTTCACCTATTTAGATGTGGATACAACTCTTTAGGATAACACTAAGTTTTATTGACATGATATTTTGACATAATGTAAATGCATTAATACTTGAGATATGATCTCAATGATAAAGGAATTTATTATATTTATAGGCTTTCCAAGGAAAAAATAGATGGAAGATAAGAATGAGATCAAAGACTTGAGATAACCATATAGGTTGTTGAGTGAACTGAGCTTTTGAATGGAAAATAACCAATTCAAACTTATAAGAGGATAATATGGAATTATTTAATTTAATAATTAGAAAAATGTGAGGATGAGGTCTCCACTCGAAGACAAATTCAATTGATGAGTGATGAATATTCCAAATCAGACAATGTTAATTGATGAAGGAAGGAGTTGACTGATGAGACAAAAATGGAATTTTAATTTAAAATGGATAATTAGTTCTCATTTACTTAAATCATAAAATTATTTAATTAAATTGATAAAAAAGTAATAATAATGATGTGATAAATGTATATATATTAATTATTAGTAATTAATAAATGGTATGTGGTGTTATAAATGATGATGATTAAAGATTAATTAATTAATGATAAATTTATTTGATTAATGATTAGGAAATTATATGATGATGATTATGGCTAGGTGAATAATTTTAGTGTCTACACTAAGTTTCTTCATTAAGTATTCCATGGTTGTAAGATTGGTGTGAACAAACACAAATTAACCAATTATGTAATGTCAAAACTTGTTGATGGCATAAGAAATAACAAGGACTTCTTTTTAGTAATAATATACTTCAATTCTACTACTTTAAGATTTTTATTGGTGAAATTTATGACATATTCTAATCAACCATATTTTAACCAAGAACACTTTTTATAGAAATATTAGATGCATCTATATGAATATCAAATGGAATTATCTATATTTTTTTTCTCTCAATATAGGTATCATAGTTAAGGATTCTTTGAGGAATTAGAAAACTTATTTGCATGAAATTGTCCAACCAAACTCAACATCTTTTGGAAAGAATAAAAATAGAGGGGTACTTGTTTTGCTAAAGTCATTCACAAATTTATGATAATAACCATCATTTTGTTTTAGGGGTACTAAAATATTTTTGATAACCTCAATCTTAGTAGAATCTACTTTAATACCTAGTTGTGAGACATAATTTACTAACACTGTGCCTTCATCACCATGTAACACTTTTCATTACTTGAGGATAGGTTATGGTCTTGAAACCTTTGTAATACCTTCTCTAGGTTAGCTAAGGATGCTTAATAATTATTCCCATAAGATCTACATATATCCATGTAAAATTCTACATAGTCATGAGTAAGATTTGAAAAGATACTCAACACAACCCTCTAAAAAGTGGCAAGAGAATCACACAAGCCAAATGGAAGGATTGTATAAGCATGTTTTCCCCAAGGGAAAGTGAATTTTATTTTTTCTTTAACTTTAGATGCAATTCCAATTTAGTTATAACCACTAAACCCATCCAAAAAGGAAAAATACTTATTTCCTACTAACGAGTCTAAAACTTCATCAATAAAGGGAAGGGAAAAGTGATATTTTATTGTTGCAATATTAAGTTCTCTATAGTCTACACAAACATGCCACTTCCCTCCTTTTTTGGCACTGTTGCTAGAGGGGAAATCCATTAACTATATGATATAGGGTATAGAATCCAACATCCAAGATTTTATGTAATTCATCTTTCATAATATATTGATTTATATGATTTAACCTCCTTAGTGATTGCCACACAAGTTTATAGTTATCATTTATGTATATATGATGTATACAAAGGACTAGGTTAAGAAATTTAATGTAATTTTAGCCCATGCAAAGGAAATTTTATAGCTCTATAGCATGGTAATTAAAATTTTCTAATCCTTAGGCTCTAACAATTCCATTCGGCTCTGGTCCCTCCGAAACCCATCTCAGCTATGCACGTGGAAGAGTTGGAACCCCAAAAAATTAACCCTGCAAACCCTTCCCCTACTATTTCAGAGAGCTTGAAGAGGAAATCCCCCATCCTTGAGGATGATCCCGATGTTGCAAGGTGTCACCCTTGGTCTCCTCGGCATGAGCCAGCGTAGCTCTTGGGCTTCGTGACATGGTTTAACTGCTTCCTGTGGATCTTGTATAAATCCAACAGTTGTATTGGGCATTAATAGGTCGATCTTCTAGTGCAACGACATCTGTCTTTGCAACAATTGGTATTAGAGCCGAGGTCAAAAGTTTGAACCCCTTGCTTGCATTGGGGGGATTGTTGTGTTGCCATTGGTCTCCTCGGTGTGGGCCAATGTGGAGCTTGGGCTTCATGACATGGTTTAACCGCCTCCTATGGATCTTGGATCTTGTATAAATCCAATGGTTGTATTGGGAATTAATAGGTCAATCTTTTGGTGCAATGAAAACCATCTTTGCAACACCTGATATTGAGACTTTAGCCACACCTCCCCCAAAGAAAAATAAAAATGAGGTTGGGTTGGCCCAGTCGAGTGCTACGGTTGGGCTATAATGCCCCACCACACACACCCCAAAAGGACAACTAAACATCAACAATAAAAGCATCATTTTTTTTATAAGAATAACTAATATGAAAAGTAAACTACCATATAACTCTAATAATAAAATCATGCATATACAACACCTAACTAGTCCTCTGGGGTGACATGACTACATTATGATGCGAATGTTCTAACTTAATACAAAAACCATAACGATGCAAATTAAACACATGCATTCATTTAAAACCCTTATATAAAAGAAATGAACAGTAACATACATTATTAATTCCATACATTTACATAAATACATGATCGCATGATAACCTCCAAGATACATCTATTACACAAGTAATATGAATACACATCCAATCCAGAGATTACATGATTATAAATATTTCCACAAATACAACACTTCAGAAGTGCAATGTATGCAAATCAAATATTACAACACTAGACTTGTCCATGGGGTAATCAATGCATAATACAACCATCTTCCATTGTAATGATGAGAAGGAATCCACAATTATATAATGAGGTACATTAGAAAGGAATGTAGAACATAACATCAAAACTGTCACCAATGCTAGAGAGCTTAGGAACCACTGCAACTGGTATATCACTACAACATCACGAACGTCAATGGGGAACCCAATGGGTGCATAGAAAATTCCACCCAACCATGTGGACCCTAAGGTCCACCCCCTGTGCTAGGAGATGACAAGAGGACCCACAACCTAAAAAAATTCAAGTGAAAAATATAGACATGACTCCACAATCCAAAAGGCGACAAGACCAAAAAAATATGATCAATCACTTCCAGAGGTACAAAAGGAGGGGGATACTTGAAAACATACATGGTTGCTAAGGGTAGTGTGTCATCACATGGCTCAAGATGAGTTACCCAATGTGGATATTCCTAGGTCTCGGTCCCCATCCTGGGTTACCTTGGTGACCTCAATCAATCCTCGACCCCATTCTTACACATGCAGAATCAACTTACCTTTCTTGAAGACAAGGTAATTTATTTGCCATTCCACGCCTTCTCATCTCATCTCAAGCCTGAACAAGCACTTGATTCATGAGAGAGGCATACATTATCTTTTGTTAGTGTGTTTACTACCCACCCCCTAACTATTTATTAGGTTGTCTCTTAATTAACTCAAATTCCACACGAGTTACCCAGGATACCACTTAGGGATTCAAACCCCATGAGAAGCCACACTCCCTACTAGCAACAAAACCTCAATATCACACATGGAAAAGTTGACTTATACAACTATCAAAATATAATAAGAAAATTCACCAAGTGAGGTATAACCTTGTCACACAAGATCCTCATAGAAAAGCAACTATCAAGTGCCAAGCTAAAACCCACAAAATCAAGTACAAAAGTCAACAACAGAAGAAATCCTTTCCCCACCTCTAAAAGCCTAGAGTTGACCACCCATTAGTTCTCAAACGAGGGTAACACAAGGCCTAGTGGATTCCAACACAAAATTCCAACATATAATATCTCCACGGTTCTAACTAACACAAGAGGGAGACCTAACAATAAAGAACCATTACAATTCATTCATAAACCCCATTGGCACATTTAAAGAATAACTTCAAAGATCAATTAATTAATCATCTACCCATTACCTATACACTCATTATGAACTCCAATGAAATATTTAAACAACTTAGAAGAACATATCTTCAAAACTTCATATTACATATTTAAGACACAACAAAGGCACAAAATCCCAAAGGGCAAACAAAGCATCATTTACGTTTTGCTAAGACACTAAGATTCGAGGATATTTAAATCATCAATACATTTTATTTACATGTATCTACTACAAAATCTAATAAATAATTAAAGACACAATACACACATATACTAGATCTAATTACACTTTACGACAAACTAACATGCTTCTAACAATATCCATGTATATATATACATTTTATCTTTCTCGTTTATTATGAAATCATTTAAAAGGATAAGGGGGAATTACATAAACTTATTATATACATCTATCAAGATATATTTTTCAAAATCAACTTATTTACTATTCTAAGACATGATTTATACCAACATATATTCACACACACACACACACACACACATATATATATATAAACTATAAATACAAATACATACATTTGATATTAATCAACTGTTGTAAAGAAAAATAGAATGTTAGAATATCTGATTTATGCTGACCACACATAACTTTCAAATTTGTATATAAGAAGGAATTTAACTAATGAAGGGAAACTACAAAAAAAATATTCTATACATCACACAACTGATTTACGTTTACATATACAACTTACATACATATGCGTATATTTAAAAGAAAGAAAATACTGACATGACAGGAATGACAAACATCTCAATTTTTAAAGGAAATCTATATTAATGTTACTGTTTTTAAAATAAATGCAAGCTTTGTAAACAACCTATTGAAGTCGAACATAATAGTTACAACCAATAATACCGTAATAGATAAATATACATAGTGATAGTATAAATCGGATACTGAATTATGCAGCAACAAATTAATATTTTAGACTGCCTAAAGTTGACGCCTCAACTTCCGTAACAACGAACACTCAGAAGCATAACCGGCTCAAAGTATTTCCAAACATAGCGTCATACGAGAAAATGCATACAAGGCAGAATATCAAGATGGAGAAATAGCGAACTAGGAAAGAAATAAGAGAAGGATTAAAAAGCTTGAACCAGCCCTAGCTTGAAGGAAAGCCTAACAATGAAACATAGCAACCAAAAGGAATACCACACGCTATTCAATAAGACCCAACTTAGGACAAAGAGGAAGAAATTATCATGTGAGAGAGTAGAATGCATATCGACTCATGCCAACAACAAGACTAGTAGATCCAATACTACTCACAAATACTTGATTCGAATGAAGAAAAGTGTAAGTAAGCAAAGGGTCAAATACCAAGACATGGCGAATGCACCATATCTCAAACAATACCAACATAGATACAAGGCACTAAATCAAAAAAATAAGGCTATGTTGTGATGGAGGTTTGATAATCATCCGAAGATACCATTTTCTATCTGTTCCAATTATCTAAAAGATAGAACCAACAAAGAACATTTGATTTCGATAAAAAATTAGACATAATCAGGGATGAAAATTCAAAGAGAATGGAACCTGTATTACGATGGTTGATGCGGCTATAAGTTTTGTGTTGAGATCACAGTCCCCTTCACAATGACTCTATTCTTCCAAACGATTCGATCACATCCCAATTTTTTTTAACCCCATATTTTTTTTTTAATTTTTGCAGCATAAGTTTTCTTTTTCGCCAATCGAAAAGTTTTCAAAAACACAAAAATCAATAAAATTAGCAAGCTACCCAATCAAATCCAGTTTTGAGCTGTACATGAGCACACTTTTATATTTTACCATCTTTTTTTGCCCTTTTACCATTTAATTCAAAAATAATATCTTTCCTATTTATTTAAAATTCAGAATACTTTCCATAATTCAATAATTAATTTATTCGATAAAATATTTATCAGTCATTATAAAATATAATTTAAACATTATTATTCCATAATTAAACGATTATCTATTCATCAACATACATTATCGATTACAATAAAATACCATAAGACACAACGTCCAATCAAAACAATTTAATTTAATTATTTATTAATAACTATATATACTCTATATTTCCTAGCATTAATTAATTTAGTTATTATTTTAATTCCCCCTTTCATTTAAATTGCCTTGTAATTCAGATTTTTTTTCAATTTAATTCACCAATCTTACAAGGCCATCAAATATTAAGTTCTCCACAAATTTAATAATATAATAACCAATGAAATACATAACATAATGAATAAATTAGTTACCCGAATAACAAGTAAGGACAAAACGGAGGGACATTACATCCTCCCCCCTAAACTTCGACTTACTCCTAGAAGTCACAAGGTAAAGTAAAGCATATGTAGTAAAATGCAACATTACCACAAACAACACATGACAACTCAATTTAAACAATTAATGTGAAAAGATCAAATGAGACAATAGATAAGGGTAACATACTAAATATACGGGTTACCAGACTGAAACTCATCCTCATCAAGGACGATGGTAAGGTTGGGGAATTTTTTCATCTCCATTTTTCCACATCATATCTGTAGGGAAAATTGTGTCTCAACTTCTAGTTTGAAGCCTCAGATTTCAGACTTGGCGAAAAAGCTTTCTTTCTGCCTTTACCGTCATACCACGCTTGGATTATTTTTGCCTTTACCACTTTACCATAGAGGTTTGTCTTGACCCTGGCGGTACCACGGTGACGGGCTTGGTGGTTACTGCGCATGGTGAGTTTACTCACTGCGGTGGTTGTGGTAGGCAAATTGCAGCCTGCCTCGCTGGTCACCACCTTACCACGGTCGACAAAGGCCTTGACCATGGTGGCCACGGTGAAGCTGCCACTAGTGGCCTGGAAGTTATCGCTCCACGACGGGTGGTGAGTTGTCTCACCGCAGTGAAGCTGCCAACGGCTTGGTCGGTGGTTAAAGCTGCACCATAGGCAGTGGATCCTCTCACTGTGGTGAGACTGCCAGTGGTGAGCCTGGCAGTTACCACTCCATTGCGGGTAGTGAGCTTGCTCACCACAGTGGCTATGATAAGACTGCCAGCGGTCTGGCCGACGGTCACCGCCCTATCATGGGGTGGCTTGGTGGCCTCCGCAGTAGCGCGGTTTGACCACTAGCAGTCCCCTAGATAGCTTACCGCTATACCACGGTCTAGTCGATCAAAATCGGCGATAGTGCGGTAGATGGCGAGGTGAGCTCGGATGAGTTCATTGCCATACCGTAGCAGGATAAAATAGACTCAGCGGTGGCACGGTTAGAGCTTGGAAGAGCTTGGAGCTTAGTCAACTGAGTTGGACCAGTTTGAACAGAAGTCAAAGTGACCAACGAATGGCAGATGGACACGTGGCAGTTTGATAGTAGCTTGATTGGCTAAAGGCCAATGTATTAAAAGTAGTTATTGCAAGTTGAATTCAGTTGATGACAAGAACTCGATTTGGGTGGTGAAGTTATTGCTTGGGTGGCTCGATGCAATCAGTGTAGATCGATTGCTTGCTTGAATGATCGATGCATGATTTTAGAGGCCGTGGGATTGGCTGGAAAGTGTAAATGCGATGTAAGACTTGTACAGTCAATGTGAGGTTGATGGATGTGTACACATGTAAGTTGCGAGTCGATGCAAGTGAGTAGTGTGAGAATTCATTATATACTTCAAGTGAAGTATTGTAATAGTGAGATAATCTTGAGAGTTGCTGTGAGTTGATCAGAGAGGAAAGAATGTATATTGTATGTAATGCTTTTACTGTAATACAATTGTCTTTGCTTGGTGTGGTGGGTTTTTTATCTAAAAAGGTTTTCCCAAGTAAATACTTGTGTCATATGTGAATGCTTATTTTCTGTTATCTCTTTTATGCTGTACATATATTCATCTCAGTAGTTTTAAGAAGCTATTATAACTCATTTTTTCTCTTCTACTCTGTTGTATTAGTGTTAAGGGAATATATTCCGCATTGTTGGGTCATTAGATCCATCCCTATTTTCCCTTCAAGTGGTATCAGAGTCTGACCAGTTGTGTTATCCTTGAGAGAAAATGTTAGTTTTTTGTGCTAATACTTTTTAAGTGAGAGTCTTGCATTGTTAAACTCATTTTTGTTTGAGATGGTGAGTACATCAGGTAGAGTAGAGATTAGAAAATTCAATGGCAACAAATTTAAGCTATGGAAACTCAAAGTGGAAGACTTGCTTGTGGATAGAGACCTTTGGATTGCAGTGTTTGGAACTATGCCACAAAGTATGATGCAAGAGGCTTGGGATCTTGCTGATAGAAAAGAAAGAGGTCTGATAAGACTGAGTCTAGCCAATTTTGTACTCCTGAATGTCCATGAGGAGAAGTCTGCAACTTCATTGTGGAAGAAGCTTTGTGATATTTATCAGGGAAATTTTCTGGTAAATAAGATATTCCTGAGGAAGAAGTTGTACTTGAAGATAGAAGAAGGTGCATCTATTGCAGACCATCTAAACTCATTTAACATGAGTGTTACTCAGCTGGCGTATGTAGGTGTAAAGACTGAGGAGGATGATCGTTGCATACTCCTATTTTGTTCATTACTTGACAGTTGGGATCATCTGGTGATGGCCATTGGAAGCACAACCACTACATTCAAGATGGATGACATGGTTGCTTCTCTTCTGTCTGAAGAAATGTGAAGGAAGTCTTCTAAGATGGCCAGAAAGGCTCTTGCTATTTGAGGTAGACCAAAGGAGAAAGGAAAGAAGAAATACAAGAAGTCAAAATCCAAATCTGTAGGGAGATCAAAGTCTCTTGGTAAAAAGTTCAAGGTGAAATGCTAGAACTATGGGAAACCTGGTCACATCTAAAAGGATTGTAAGGAGAAGAAGAAGAAGAAGAATGCTTCTGACAATGAATCTTCTCAAAGTGATGCAGACGCCTTCATTGCAACAGCCTTGACAACTTAGGTATTAGATGATGTCTGGCTGGTTGACTCAGGTGTGTCCTTTCACATGACATCCAATAGAGAATGGTTCTCTAAGTACGAGAAGTATGATGGTGGAAATGTGTACCTGTCAAGTGATTCAACATTGGAGATTGTTGGCAGAGGAAGAGTCAAAATTTAGTTTCCTGATGAAAGAGTCAAAGGTATTGGTGGCGTAATGCATATACCAGGTCTAGCTCAGAATCTTCTTTCTTTCAGTAAGTTAAATGATGCTGGTGTAGAAGTTTCTTTCTCAAGTAATGGATGCAAGATGGCTAGAGGTGCAATGGTGCTGGCTAAGGGTGTTCGTATTGGCACTTTGTATAAATTGGATGTATGTCTTGTTCAATGTAATAATGCCTCTATAGAGTCATGTAAATTGGTCCCTGTAGAGAAAGATAAAGACACTTCTCTATTTGCAAATGCTTTGGAGGTAAAACTCCTAGCTGAGAAGACTATGTTGTGGCATCATAGACTAGGTCACATAGGTGAGAAAGGTTTAAAAACCTTAAAAAATAAAAATATTGTAGAAGCGCTTGATGATTGTAACCCTGAGTTCGATTTTTGTGAACATTGTATCTATAGAAAATAACACTGTGTTTCATTTTACTCTAGTCCTCATAAATCTTCTGGCATACTGGATTATGTTCATTCTGATGTGTTTGGTTTAGTTAATGTTCCTTCGTTATCGAAGTCTAGATATTATGTTTCTTTTATTGATGACTATTCAAGAAGGGCATTTGTATACTTTCTTATAAGTACATCAAAAGTGTTCAGTTGGTTTAAAGAATTTAAATCTTTGGTAGAGAATCAAATTGGAAGGAAAATTAAATGTTTGAGGATAGACAATGGCAGTGATTTTTGTTTTGCAAATTTTGAAAGGTATTGCACTGATCATGGAATTAAAAGGTATAAGACAACGCCTTACACTCTACAATAGAATGGAGTTGCTGAAAGGTTGAATATAATGTTGATGGAAAAGGCAAGGAGTATGTTGAAAAGTGCTGGTCTGGAGCAGAAGTTCTAGGTTGAGGTTGTGGCTATAGCATATTATCTAGTAAACCGATCTCCTTGCTATGCTCTTGTTGATAAGACACATTTGGAAGCATGGTCTGGTAAGAAGCCCTCTCTGAGGCATGTTCGTGTCTTTTGTTGTGAGGCATATATTTATGTGCCAAATTAAAAGAGATCAAAATTGGATAACAAGGTTGTCAAATGTATTCTCATTGGCTATGGAGTTGGCGTGAAGGGATATAAGCTTTGGAACCCTGTTACTGAGAAGGTTTTGTATAGCAGAAGCGTGATATTTCATGAGCTGAAACCTTCAATAAGTGATCAACAGCTTGAGACAGATTAGAGTGACAAGAAGAAGGATGTAGTTGAGATTCCCCAAACTCCAAAAAGGGAAGAGCTGCATGGTGTACCTAAAACTTAGGAGAGCTCAAGCAACTATGGAAGTTCTGATGATGAAGAACCACAACCTCAGCCTGTAAGAAGGTCTACACAAGAAAAATGACAACCTGAAAGGTATGGTTTCTCATTGTTAAATTTGAACTGTGCCTATCCCTTAATTACTAGCACTGATGAGCCTAGGACTGTAAAAGAAGCAATCAACATGTCTGATTCGAATTCTTGGCTGGAAGCCATGAATGAAGAAATGGATTCATTGAAGAAGAATGAAACCTGGGATTTGGTACCATTGCCAAAAGGGCGAAAGCCTGTTGGCTGTAAGTGGATATTCAAAAAGAAGACATGTCTTGATGGTAGTGTTGAGAAGTATAAGGCAGACTGGTTGCAAAGGGTTTTTCCCAAATTGAGGAAATTGATTATGGAGAGATTTTTTCCCTTGTAGAAAAGCTGACATCCATCAGATTTTTGTTGTCCTCGGCAGCTGTGTATGACTTTGAAATTGAGCAAATGGATGTGAAGAAAAATCTCTCTATGGTGAACTGGAAGAAGAAATTTATATGTCCCAGCCTAAGCATTTTGTTGTGAAAGGTAAACAAAATCTAGTCTCTAAGTTAAATAAATCTCTATATGGTTTGAAGCAGTCTCCTAGAATGTGGTACTAGAAATTTGACATATTTGTGTTGTCTATGGGATTTGTAAGATCAAAATCTTATCATTGTCTTTATCATAAATCTGAGAATGATCGTGTGCTTGTTATTACATTATACGTGGATGATATGTTATTCATAGGAAATAGAAAGACTATGATTTCTGATCTCAAATCTCAGCTGTCTGCAAAGTTTGAAATGAAAGATCTTGGTGTAGCTTGGTATATTCTAGAAATGGATATAACCAGGGACATAATAAGAAAAAATCTTTGGGTTAGTTAGAGTAAGTATGTCAATACAGTTATGGAGAGATTTGGTATGAATGATTACAAGAAGCTAGTTGTTCTAGTCATGTAGGGAACAAAACTATCTGTTGAAGACTGTCCAAAATCTGCTACTGAGATGGAGGAGATGACTAGTGTGCCCTATGCAAGTGCTATTGGTAGTTTGATGTATGCAATGGTCTATACAAGACAAGACATTGCCCAAGAAGTGGGAGTTCTAAGCCATTTTATGGAAAATCCGGGAAGATCACATTGGGATGCTATGAAGAGAGTGCTCAGGTATTTGAAAGAGACTTCAAATTATGCTCTGTGTTACGATGGTAGTTTGGTTGCATCACAGAGGACTCTTACCATTTAAGGATATGTTGATTCTGATTAGGTAGGGGACATTGACAGTAGGAGATCCACCAGTGGATATACATTCATACTTAATGGTGGAGCAATCAGTTGGATGAGCAAGTGACAAGTTGTAGTTGCTTTATCCATGACAGAGGTAGAGTACATGGCTGCAACTCACACCTGCAAGGATGTGGTTTGGCTGAGGCATTTGAGTTCAGAAATTGGTTTTAATGTAGGGAAGATCACTATTTGCTATGATTGTCAGAGTGCCATTTGTTTGGCAAAGAACCCGACTTTCCATGCCAGGACGAAGCACATTGATGTGCAGTTTCACTTCGTGAGGGACATGGTGGAAGATGGAAGAGTCTGTCTTGAAAAGGTTGACACTTTGAAGAATGTTGCAGATGCTTTGACAAAGGTGGTGAGCACATAAAAGTTCAAATGGTGCACATAATTGATGGGCGTTGGGGCCTATGACTGTTAGTGATTTTTTATAAATTTGGAGGGAGTTGGAAGTCTTCGCCAAGTGGGAGCTTGTTGGGAAAATTGTGTCTCAACTTCTAGTTTGAAGCCTCAGATTTTAGACTTGGTGAAAAGTATTTCTTTCTACCTTTACCACCATACCATGCTTGGCTTACTTTTTCCTTTACCACTTTATGGCGGTGGTCTTTTTAGACCCTGGTGGTACTGTGGTGATGGGCTTGGTAGTTACTACCTTACTGCACGTGGTGAGTTTACTCACTGCGGTGGTCGCGGTAAGCGGCTTGCAGCCTGCCTTGCTGGTCACCACCTTACCGCTGTCGGCGAAGGCCTTCACTATGGTGGCTACAGTGAAGCTACAAACAGTGGCCTGGTGGTTACTGCTCCACCACAGGTAGTGAGTTGTCTCACTGCGGTGGTCATGGTCAAGCCACCAATGGCTTGGTCGATGGTTACCACCGCACCACGGGCGGTGGATCCTCTCACTGCGGTGTCTGCAGTGAGATCACTAGTGGTGAGCTTGGCAGTTACTACTCCACCATGGGCGGTGAGCTTTCTCACCATGGTAGGTATGGTAAGACCACCAGCGGTCTGGCCGACGGTCACTGCCCTACTGTGGGGTGGCCTAGAGGCCTCTGTGGTAGTGCGGTTTGACCACCAACGATCCCCCAGATAGCTTACCGCTATTCCACGGTCTGGTCAATCGAACTTGGCAGTAGTGTGGTAGATAGTGAGGTGAGCTCGGACGAGCTCACCACCATACCGCAGCAGGATGAAATGGACTCGATAGTGGCATGGTTAGAGCTCTAATGAGCTCGGAGCTCAGTCAACCTAGTTGGACCAGTTTGAATAGAAATTCAAAGTGACCGGCGAATGGTGGATGGACAGGTGGAAGTTTGACAACAGCTTGATTGGCTAAAGGCCAATGTAGTAAAATCAGTTATTGCAGGCCAACCTCAGCTGATGACAGGAACCTGATTTGGGTGGTGAAGTTATTGCTTGGGTGGCTCGATGCAATCAGTGTAGATCGATTTCTTGCTTGAATGATTGATGCATGAACCTAGAGGCCATGGGATTGGCTGGAAAGTGTAAATGTGATATAAGACTTGTACATTCAATGTGAGGTTGATGGATGTGTACACATGTAAGTTGCAAGTGAGTAGTGTGAGTAGTGTGAGAATTCATTATATACTTCAAGTGAAGTATTGTAAAATGAGATAATCTTGAGAGCTACTGTGAGCTGATCAAAGAGGAAAGATTGTATATTATATGTAATGCTTTTATTGTAATACAATTGTCTTTTCTTGGTGTGGTGGGTTTTTTACCTGAAAAGGTTTTCCCACGTAAATACTTGTGTCATCTGTGAATGCTTATTTTTTGTTATCTCTTTTATGCTATATGTATTCATCTCAGTAGTTTTAAGAAGCTATTAGAACTCATTTTTTCTCTTCTCCTTTGTTGTATTAGTGTTAAGGGAATGTATTCCGCACTGTTGGGTCATTAGATCCATCCCTATTTTCCCTTCAATATCCATGGGTCTTTGGGGTATGCTTAGACCTAATAGTGTAGGTGGAGTTTGTACCCGGTACCTACAACTTGCACATGTACATATATATATCCAATAGCAACCACACTATGAGAGGAAATCACAGTGTAGCAAGGCACTCACGAACGAGTGATGCTACCCCATTCCCCTCACCAAGACCTCATCAATAATAACATCATCAAGTAACAGTAATTACACCATATGTAACATCACATAACCATCACTAATCAAAAGCATAGAAAACATAAACATAAATCCCATGATAAACAGAGTCAAATTTATCCAAACACATTACTACTCCATTAATCCAACATAACATAAACATAGGTCTTTAATGTAACGATCATCAAAATCAAATGAAATGTCATCCAAACCAAACCATACTTGTAAAAATCATCAACAACAAGGTCTGAAGCACATAACATAATGTAATGAGTATCGAGCTAGTGAAGGAAAACAAAAGGGACATTATATCTAAAACAAGGCTCACTTCTAGAAGCCCACAACTAGATAAGGAAAGGACTCTTGGATTCAGGATGCATCCTCCCAAGTAGCTGAAGTCTCATTGTTAGGGTCCCACTGGACCCTCACTTGCTCAATGTCTCTGCCCCTGAGAGAAAGTATCCTATGTTGAAGAACGGCCACAAACTCTAGTGCCAACTTCCCGTCCTCTACCTATAATACATTCCAATCAAGAACATGAGATACATCTAGAAAATAAGACCTAAGTATAGAAATGTGAAACACATCATGTATGCACGATAGACTGGGCAGAAAATCAAGATGATAAGCATCGGGACCAATTCTCTCCAAAACCTCAAACGACCCCACAAAATGAGGTACGATCTTAGAGCCTTTCCCATAATGGATTGGACTCTTTTGCAAACACACTTGTAAGAAAACCCAATCATCGACTGAGAACTAACGGTCGACCCTATGTGCATCTGTATACTTCTTCTGTTTGTCTTGCACTACCACCAAATGCTCTCTAATGCAAGTAAACTGTTGCTCCATATCCTGTAACATCTCAGGTCCAAGAAGAACCCTAACCTCCAAATGGTCCCAACACAACATAGATCGTCAAGGACGACCATACAATGCTTGGAAAGGAGGCATACCAATCAAACTATGACACCCATTGTTGTATGAAAACTCCACCAAATGCAAGTAGTCCTCCCAACAAGACTGCTGATCCATGATGTACATATGGAGCATGTCCTCAAGAACCTAGTTGACCCTCTCGATCTATCCATCTATCTCTAGATGGTAAGTAGAAATGAAGTTCATCTGGGTTCCTAAGGCACACTACAATGATGTCCACAATGCATAAGTGAACAATGGATCACGATCGAAAATGATTCTTTGTGGAATTTTGTGCAGCCTTACAATATCCTTCATGAATATTCTAGTCATAGATGAAGCATTATAAGATGATCAGATGTGAGAGAAATGTGCCACCTTAGTCAATCAATCAATGATGACCATAATGGCATCATGTCAATGAGAAGACATAGGCAACCCAACTATAAAATCCATCGATATGATATCCCATTTCCATTCAGGAATAAGATGGGGTTGTAAAAGACCTGCGGGATGATGGTGTTCTACCTTAAATCACCAACACTCCAAACATATCACCATAAATTCTGCAATATCTCTCTTCATTCTAATGCAAAAAAATAATAATCGAAGGTCAACATACATCTTCTTAACTCCCAGATGAGTAGAATAGGGAGCCTGATGTGCCTTAGTCATGATTAGGGTATGGAGACCCTCAGTAGGAGGTACATACATACAACCCAAATAACAAAAAATGCCATCAGATCCAAAGAATATCCTACAAACTTTCCCTCCAAAGCTCTATCTGACTCAATCTCTGACTTCACTTCCTGATACCAAACATCTGTGGTAAGCATTGCAAGGATTTGGCTCCGCAAATCAACACAAAAAGTCATTACCGACAAATCATGCCTCCACTGACTCAAAGCATCTGCCACTACATTTTTCTTTCCCTAGATGTACTTAACCTAAAAAATCATATTCATAAAGGAATTCCATCCATTTCCTCTATCTAGCATTCAAGTTTGGCTGCATAAATATATAATGCAAATTGTGATGATTTCTATGCAGCTCAAACCGATGCCCTAACAAGAAGGTCCTCCACCTCACCAGAGCATGAACAATGATGACCAAATCCAAATCATGTGTGGGGTAGTTGAGCTCGTGATCCTTTAGTTTGTGAGACTCATAGGCAATCACGTGACCCTCCTACATAAGAACAACTCCTAAACCCTCCAAGGATGCATTCGTATAGACCACAAAATTTCCAATAGGGTCGGGTACAACTAAGATAGGTGCACTAGTCAACTTATCCTTAATATTTTGAAAATCTGACTGGAACTACTCTGACCAAATAAAATTCTTCCCTTTGCTTTGAAGGAAAGTGATGGGATTGGAAACCCTCAAGAAACCTTGAACAAAATGTCGATAGTACCCTACCAAACCCATGCAATTATGAATTTTTGGAACATTGGTGGGTGCAGGCCAATCAATGATGTCTTGGATCTTTGAAGGATCCACGATAATACCTTCACCAAAAATGACATGACCTAAGTATTCCACCTCTACTTGAAAGAACTCACACTTTGCTAGATTAGCATATAACTGATTATCTCTTAGAAACTGCAACACTCGTCTCAGATGCTCTTCATGCTCCTCCATAGTTTTTGAGTAGATCAAGATATCATCGAGGAACACGGGAACAAATCTATCCAAGTATGTATAGGAAAATCCATTCTTCAGGCTCATGAAGATTGACGGTGCATTCGCCAACCCAAATGACATAATGGTAAACTCATAATGCTCATATCAAGTACAAAATGTGGTCTTGTGTATATTAGCCTCAACGATAAACAATTTATGGTATCCCAACTTGAGATCAATTTTTGAGAATATTTTAGCTCCCTTTATCTGATCAAATAGATCATCAATTCTCAGCAAAGGGTATTGGTTTTTCACCATCACCTTATTTAGCTATCTATAGTCAATGCACAAATGCAAGGAACCATCCTTATTCTTTACGAATATCACTGGTGCTCCCCAAGGGGAGACACTAGGATGAATGCACCCTTTTTCTAATAGCCCCTCCAATTGCAAATGAAGCTCCTGGAGCTCCTAGGTCATCATCTAAAATGGAGCTCGAGAGATAGGCTTAGCTCCAGGTACCAAGTCTATCCTAAAGTCAATGTCACACTTAGGTAGCATCCCTAAAATCTCACTCAAAAATACATTTGTGAACTCCTTAAGGAGAGGGTAATCATCAAGGGATATTTATTGATTCTCCCCTAGCTCCAAATCACTGACCAATACCACAAACAACTCAAAACCCTGATGCATACAACTCCTCAACTAAATGAGAAAAATTATCCGAAGGGAGATGGGTCTCTGGACGCCAACAATCTCAACCTCAATACCCAAATCATCTTCACATATCACAACCTT
Organism: Sequoiadendron giganteum; assembly: GCA_007115665.2. Lineage (NCBI taxonomy): Eukaryota > Viridiplantae > Streptophyta > Pinopsida > Cupressales > Cupressaceae > Sequoiadendron > Sequoiadendron giganteum. The sequence continues at coordinate 354,740,804 of CM021103.1, read as the reverse complement.
ACGATGAAAATTTGTCATTGCTTGGTGAGCACTCACCCAATCCATGCCCAATACAACATCATATGATTCAAGAGGTAGGATAGGGAGATCCATTGAAGTCACACATGAACCAATTTCCAAACTACAAGCCTGGACTAAGGATTCTACTGCTACCTTCACCCTGGAGGCTAATTCAACCTACAACCTAACCCCTTTATTTTCTGCCTCTAGTCTACAACGCTAAACAACAAAAGGAGAAACAAATGAATCTAAAGCACTTGAATCAAAGAGAACAAAGATATTATTGCCTCGTAACACACCTGATGCCTCCACCATGGTGCCTTGATGATCAGCTTGACAGTTGTCAACCGTTGCAAAAACTTTGTATGACCCGCCTACATCTCCCATCGTCGGATCTAATGCTATTGACCTCTCACTAAAACCTATAGTGTTCCTCTATGGGCCACACAAAAAACAACCTGTGCCTCTACTAAAACCTCTGCCCCTAGATGATGCACTGGACTACTGAACACTACCTCGGCTAGCTCCAATTTGTGTGCTTGGTGTAGGTTGCTTAGAACACTTGCGCTTGTTATGCCACCAATTTTGGGTCTTCCTGAATTGAGAACCACCATCACCATGATGAGAGTGAAAATTCTTAGTTTTATACTGAGAGTGTTGTTGCTGACCACCCTTGGCGGGTGCCTGATTACTCCTAGATGAGCCAACTGCCTGAGTCCATCCCTCACAAGGGACAAAACTAGATGAAAGTGTACTACCTATCTAAACTCTAGTGTGGCCTCCTAATGCCATGGTCAAGTTTTCCTCCACTAAATAGGCCTTCTCAACAACCACCTCATAGTTCTCGACTCGAAGACTTAGACTCCTTTTTTGATGTAGGTATTCAAGCCCCTGATCAAATAGTACACTAGCATACCCTCATCACTAACAATCCAAACATAATTGTTTGAGCTCATAGAACCAATTCTCATAATTCTCTATGAACATTACCATTTGTTTCAATTCATGAAACTTGTCTGCACGGTGCTATCTCTAGTGCTCTAACAAAAAATGGGCTCTAAACTGCTCCATGAATAGCTCCCAAGTCACACAACTAATGCCTAGGTGTACTTTTTTCTCTTCTAATCACCACCATGTGGATGTGAATCCTTTGAGGTGCATGATGGTGCACCTAGCTCTAGTATTACTTCCATAAGGATGCATCACAAACACATGATCTAGATCAATTGGCCAAGTTTCTACCTGCAATCCTCCCTTGGAACCATCAAAAGTGGGGGGTGAACCCTCAAAATCTCCCTCATGTGCCTTGCTACCACTTCATCCTAATCTGATGCTATATCTCTCCTCCTCGGTGATCTCTCTCTCTCTCTGAGCACTCATTGTTCCTCATCCTACCTAGGTCCTAAACAACCAAGAACCTCCTCTAGCAACTAACAAAGCTAGGCCCCTTCTACACCCAGCTGCCCCAGGTTCTGACCACCACTACCCTGCTCACTGTCATGGGAACTCTTAGAAAGTGTACTTTTGTGATCCGCCCTATGACCACCACCTCGGCCTCTACGTTGCCCACGATATCGATGCCTAGACACACTCCTACACAACCAATTGAAGGGAAACACATAAGGTCAAGAATTAAGAAAAAGGTTACATAATGGACTCAATTGAACCTAGAGTACCCAGATTTTGATAATCTTGGCTTTGATACCAAGACGTAACACCCCACCACACACACCCCAAAAGGACAACTAAAAATCAACAATAAAAGCATAATTTTTTTTTTATAAGAATAACTAATATGAAAATTAAACTACCATACAACTCTAATACTGAAATCATGCATATACAACACCTAACTAGTCCTCTGGGGTGACATGACTGCATTACGATGTGAATGTTCTAACTTAACTTAATACAAAACCCATAGCGATGCAGATTAAACACATGCATTCATTTAAAACCCTTATATAAAATAAATGAATAGTAACATACATTCTTAATTCCATACATATACATACATACGTGATCACATGATAACATCGAGGATACATCCATTACACAATTAATATGAATACACATCTAATCCAAAGATTACATGATTATAAATATTTCCACAGATACAACACTTCAGAAGTAAAATGTATGGAAATCAAATATTACAAAACTATAATCGTACATGGGATAATCAATGCATAATACAACCATCTTCCCTTATAATGATGTGAAGGAATCCATAATTACATAATGAGGTACATCATAAAGGAATGTAGAACATAACATCAAAATTGTCACCAACACTAGAGAGCTTAGGAACCACTATAATCGGTACATCACTGTAGCATTGTGAACCTCGGTGGGGAACCCCATGGGTGCATAGCACGTTCCACCCAACCATGTGGACCCTAAGGCCCACCCTCCGTACTAGGAGATGAAAAGAGAAACCACAACCTAAAAATAATCAAGTGCAAAATGCAGACATGACTCCACAATCCAAAAGGCGACAAGACCAAAAAACATATGAACAATCACTTCCAGAGGTACAAAACAACGAGGGAGAAACTTGAAAACATACATGGTTGCTAAGGGTAGTGTTTCATCACATGGCTTGAGATGAGTTAACCAATGCGGATCTTCCTAGGTACTGGCCCCCATCCTGGGTTACCCTGGTGACCTCAACTGATCCCCACCCCCCATTCTTACACATGCAGAATCAACTTACCTTTCTTGAAGACAAGGTAGTTGATTTTCCATTCCAGGCCTTCTCGTTTCATCTCAAGCCTGAACGAGTGCTTGAATCATGAGAGAGGCATCCATTATCATTTGTTAGTGTGTTTACTACCCACCCCCTAACTATTTATTGGTTTGTCACTTAATTATCTCAAATTCCACATGAGTTACCCAAGATTCCACTTAGGGTTTTGACACTTGTGAGAAGCCACAGTCCCTACTAGCAATAAAACCTCAATATCACACATGGGAAAGCCAACTTGCATAACTATCAAAATAAAATAAGAAAATGAACTAAGTGAGGCATAACCTTCTTAGACAAGATCCTCATAACAAAGCAACTATCAAGTGCCAGGCTAAAACCCACAAAATTGAGTACAAAAGTCAACAACATAAGAATTCATTTCCCCACCTCTAGAAGCCTAAAATTGACCACCCATTAGTTCACAAATGAGGGTAACACAAGACCTGGTGGGTTCCAACACAAAATTCCAACATATAATATCTCCACGGTTCCAACTAACACAAGAAGGAGACCCAACAATAAAGAACCATTACAATTCATTCATAAACCCCATTGGCACATTTAAAGAATAACTTTAAAGATCAATTAATTAATCATCTATCCATTATCTATACATTCATTACGAACTCCAATGAAATAATTAAACAACTTAGAATAACATATCTTGAAAACTTCACATTACATATTTAAGACACAACAAAGGCACAAAATCCCAAACGGAAAATAAAGCATCATTTACGTTTCACTAAGACACTAAGATTTGAGGATATTTAAATCATCGATACATTTTATTTACATGTATCTACTAAAAAATCTCATAAATAATTAAAGACATGATACATAGATATACTATATCTAATTACACTTTACTACAAACAAACTTGCTTCTAACAATATCCATGTATATATATACAATTTATCTTTCTCATTTATTATGAAATCATTTAGAATGATAAGGGGGGATTACATAAACTTATTATTTAAATCTATCAAGATATATTTTCCAAAATCAACTTATTTACTATTCTAAGACATTATTTATACCAACACACACACACACACACATATATATATATATATATATATATATATATATACAAATAGATACATTTGATTTTAATCAACTGTTGTAACGAAAAACATGGTGTGAAAATATTTGATGTATGTTGACCACACATAACTTTCAAATTCATATATAAGAAGGCATTTAACTAATAAAGGGAAACTACATAAAAAATTATTCTATACACCACATAAATCATTTACATTTACATATACAACCTACATACATATGCATATATTTAAAAGAAAAAATTATTCTATACACCACACAAATCAGTTACATTTACATATAAAACTTACATTCATATGCTTATATTTAGAAGAAAGCAAATACTAACATGACAGGAATGATGAACATCTCAATTTCTAAAGGCAATCTATATTAATGTTACTATTTTAAAAATAAATGCAAGCTCCGTAAGCAAGATATTGAAGTCAAACATAATAGTTACAACCAACAATACCGTAATAGATAAATATACATAGTGATAGTATAAATCAGATACTGAATTATGCATCAACAAATTAATATTTCAGATTGCCTAAAGTCAACGCCTCAACTTCCATAAAAAGAGAACACTCAGAAGCACAATAAGCTCAAAGTATTTTGTGTATTGCAACACAATAAGGTCAACAGACTTGCAACTAAAAAGAAAAGGAAAAATGTGCCTCAACTTCTGAGGGTTCTTTCGATCTCCGAGGAAGGTAAATGTGCCAAGGAAAAATATTCAAAGGGTGATACTGTGGTGGATGATGTCTTTGAGATGGGGATGAAATAGATGAGTGGGAGAAGATCCCACAGGTTGGTGTAACACAAGAAAGATACCCCTGTTGATGATATCTCCAGTGACTCGGTTCATACTAGTGGAAGTATTGAAGGCACTAAAACGACTAAAAAGTGGAAGGATAAAGGACCCATAGAAGACCCTAGTCACTTCTTTGATTTGAACCAGATGCTTTAGGATGACTCTACCAAGTGCTCAGATTATAGGGCTGGTGTTGATGCAAAGATCCAAACAAAGGAAGGCAAGGTGGATGAGATCGAAGTGCTGCAAGAGTAGGTTGCTAAGATGAATCATAAATTTTACTACTTGGCCCAATTCACTATCAAAATGATTCACAAGTCGGCTCTCACTCTCTCGGATGTGGTCAAGGAGGAGATGGAAAAAAACACAATGGATGAAGTCCCCAACTAGATTGGAGAAGATGTGTTAAACCTCCTGGTCAATAAATGGGAGGGTGTAGACAATTAGTGGTTGGGTCTATGATGTGATATTTTTCTATTTTTTCTAGGCTATCTATGTCTTTTGTATGCTGTTACTGAAATTTTTTTGATGTTTAGTAGTTTTTCTCCCTTTTGGCCCTTTGGGCTCATTGTGTAAAGGGTAAAACACCTTGTAAATGCTACTTATATTAACAAAAACATTTTCTAATGTTGCAAGTTCAACCAAATATTAATGTTTAGTGGCATATTGGGAAATATTTCAACCTAATTTGATAAGGCTATCATTAAAGCAATGTTTCAACATGATATATTAGGAATGTATCTATGGGGAAAGAGCTAATGAAATATAGAAATATAAGATATGTAACTTGATGCCTATATTGAAAAAAATATGCTATGTAGTGGACAAGTTACACGTGTCAAGTGGTTATCTAGTTGTAGGTTCATTCTATAGTTGTTATGCATGATGTTTGAAAGGATAGTATCCTTGTCTCATGTCTCTATCTCAAGGATTCTTTTCATAGTCATTAAGGTTTGAATTGAGCAAGTTGATCATTATCTTCAAGATCTAGCTACACGGGTTATTCTTGGTCAATAAAAGGTTGTGTTTGAGGATATAAAACTAGTTTACTAGTTGCATTCCAATTAGAAATAATTGTATTTCCTAACTTAAAACTAATAATTGTGTTAATTTTTTGTTAACCATGATCTTCCTAGAATTAGATAGTATCCACCTAGGTTGGCGTTTCATTGTAGGACCAAAAAATCTATTAGATACTCCTAGAAATCTATTGTAATGACTAAATTATCTAAGAATCCTTTTAATAGTGAAACAATATACTAATTGTAGCATTATAGGAGTAGGATAAAGATCAACAAGTTACATAATTTTTTATTATTTCTTTGGTAATAACATTAATAGTGGTACCTAAATCTATTATAGTGTTTTGTATAAGAATTCCATTAATGTGGACATCCACAATTGGACTACCAAGGTTTACATATTTTGGGATAATAATGTTTGAATAGGTTAAATCAATGATCAATGAATTCAAATAAAAGGAAATGATGGAAATAATAAAAACCAATTCAAATGATAAAAATTACCTAATCTCAATGAAGTGTGTGCACAAATTAAATATGAAAGAAAATAACATAGATTAATCTAATTAATTCACCTACACCAAAAATTCCTAGCCTCACTCCATTGTAAGATGTACAATTATGCTATTTGGATAGTATGTGGATTGCTCAAATACTTAGCATAACCTTGTTATCAAAAGTAAGATAAAAAATGAGTATAGTTTAGATACAAATTTGAGGAGAGATTGAATGGCTAAATGATGGATGGTTTATAGCTTTCAGATATATTATATCAATGGTGTAGGATGTGAGATGAGATCAATGGATGAGAATTGTTGAGAGATCATGATGAACTATACCTGACATGTGGTAGGATGAGGGGATCTGATGAGGAGTCAAGAGAATGCATGAATCATGAGATTAGATGCATGAGAAATGAAGTGGAAGTGAGTGAGAGTGAACTAAGGTTTATTTTTAGTCAACTCACTAAATTTAGCTATGGTCACTAAATTTAGAGGTGATTACTAACTTTAGGATTAGAGGAAGAAAGATATAAATGATATTTTTTAGGAAATAAATAAAAAATGATTTTATTTATTTTTAGAGAAATGTGCAAAGTCAAACTAAATAAATTAAATAATTTATTTAATTTTGGAGGAATAATTAGATAATTAAATTATTAAAATTATTTAATTATGTGGATGAGAGGGATGCATGATTTAAATCAAGTAACTGAAAATTATTTAATTAAAAGAATGAAATAATAATGCAATATTTAATTAATGTGGATAAGAAAAATTAGAGGAATAATTAAAGTGGATGAGGACAAGTTAGAAAATAATTAAATAATTAAAAAATATTTGGTTAAAGAGGGCAATGTAATAGCTTAATCAAATAATTAAGAACTATTTAGTTAATAGTGTGAAGGGATTAATAAGGGATGCTGAGGAGAAATGATGTTGAATTGGAAGAAATGCATTAGACATTTTTAGGTGTCTACACAATGTTTTCAGGAATTATGTTTCCAAGCTACCTAATGATGGATAGTTTTTTGGTCTTTATGTTTCCATCCTAATTTTTAAGATAAAAATATCTCATAATTTTGGAATAGATTGGTATATATCTAATTTCTTGAGACAAGATAATTTTTACACAAATTTTTTTTTAGTTTCCCCAAGAAATTAAATTGAAGTTTAGATTCCTATTTTTGTGAGGTCACCCTCTCTAGAAATGGGGGATTATAATTCATTATTTCGTGTTGTGAGTCTAGCTCAAGGTTTAAAGTTTTATACTTTATCTAGGGGTTAGCATTTTTTATTGAAGTATCCATTGGGAGCTCCATAATTATTGGAGTGATTGGTCCATTAAGCACCTTTCTTGAGTTGATTTGTACATCATTTATTTTGACTACATAGGTTGAGTATTAAAATTATTCATTAGTATATATAGGTTGAAAAGAATATTTTTAAGGTTAGGTGCAGGTTGAGAAATTAACTAAATAGCTCTTTATGGAGTATGAGAAAAATTTCTTGGAATAATAGTTGTAGTTGAGGCAAAGATTACAGTTATTGTTTGAAGTCAACATTTGGATTGGACCATTATTGGTTCCACCTCTATTATTATTACCATGCAATGTGTGGTGGTTTCCAGTCTTGATTGTGGATATGGGATTAGTATAGTTTTTGTGGAAACCTACCTATTTGAGGTGTCTAGTTGGGTGGTATTGAATTTTTATAGGCTTGAGAATTTATGCGGTTCAAAGGTGTATTATACCGATTAGGGAGCTTTAAAAATGAGCTAGGAAATTAAGAACTCTAAGATAAAGGGTCTTGGGGCGTACCTTTTTGTGATGGATATACTGTAATTTGTGCCACACAAAATAATTATCTTTCTCCATCTTCCACTAATTTGAATTCATGTCTTTTGTACTTCTATTATGTTTGCCACCCATTTATATTTATAAGAAACATTATTCCACTAGAAATGAGGGTAGTATTTATTAAATATTTCCTTTGGTTCCTCCTATTTCTTCTTTACATGTAGTGTATCGAGATGATATTCCATATGGTTTATGATATGTTGTTTCATGTCCTTGAGAAGAAAATTGAGCCCCATTCTAGAAACTCTTGCAACAATCTTTGTGGAGGAAAATCCTATGAGGCTATGGGTCTTCATCATGGTGGACCTTGAATAGTTTTTATAGATCTCGCAAAAATCATCAAATGGTACTTGAGAAGTATATTTTCTACCAATCAAGTATAGTGCATCCATAAATTCTTCAATTACTCCCCTTAAGAATATAATTTTAATGGAGTCAAGGGAAAACCTATTATGCTAGAATTTATATAAAAATATTAGAAACCATTACACATAGTCTTCCAAGATCTTTTCCTCTTTCTATACCATTCTAAATATATCATCTCCCCTCACATCCTTGGCTTTGTAGTAATATTGATATATTTTCCAGAACTTATCTTTTATAGTTCTCCAATCTAGCACTTTATCTTTGCCTAATCTCATATACTACCTCAAATTTGTATCCGTAATATTTTCTAGAAAAATTTCAACCTATTTACGTATATGGTATAGACATAGCTTAAACAAAGGAAATAAAATTAAAATAGAAATGTGTGTTGATTCTTTATAATTAGACCATGGAATTTGGGTAAGGTAAATAGTGCTATATTCCTCATGGTAACCTATCCTAATTGATTAGAGATGGAAAATTCACTTGTAGAAATTAAGATGGTAATATCATGTAACTCCTCTAGTACCACTTTAATGTGAAATAGATGTGGGCTAGGGAGATTTTCTCCTTGGGCATCTAGTTCTTCTCTAGTATCAATCTAGGATAAATAGTTTGTTACTTGGTTGTTTTTCCCTGTTTCACCATAATTTTGAAATCAAATTCTTGAAATAGTAGCAACCATTTGCATATTTTTGTGTGACTAATTTATTGAGTAAGTACTTAAGGGTTCATGGTTAGTAAAGAAGGTGAACGGGGTGAATAGTAGGTAGTGTCTATATTTTTATTGTGCATAGACCATAGCCAGTGCCTCTTTCTTGGTGGTATTATAGTTCTTCCTTGTGGTAGATAGTTTTCTATTGGAAAAGGCAATGGGGTGGTATTTATTTCCTTTGGGTTGGAAAAGCACTACTCCTATGGCAATATCAAAAGCATCCACATGGAAATGGAAAGGGTTTTTCTAATTTGGGAAAATGAGGATTGGTTCTTCCATAATATTTTGTTTTAAAGTGTCAAATAATTTTTGAGACTCCTCATTCCAGTCAATGTTCCTATCGATCTTCTTCTTCAATAGTTCTTCTAATGGTGCAACAATATTGACAATATCCCTTTATAAAATTTCTATGGTACCCTGTATATCCTAAAAATGTCTTAACTTGTGGCACATTCGTGGATTGCGATAAATTTAGTATTAGGGAAACTTTTATAGGATCCACAATTAATCCCTCTTTACATATAATATGAACTAGTAGGGTCCAAAAGGGTATAAAAAATGTACAGTTCTTCAAGTTTAATGATATTTTCATACTCGTATATTTGTTCAACATCATGTGCAATACATGTATATGATCTTTCACTAGTCCATAAATAGTCCAATTATCCAAGTAGACTTCTAGAAAGTCATGTATGAAGCCTTTTAATGTGTTAATCATTACCCTACTAAATACTGTAGGGGGATTTTTCAGCCCAAAAGCCATCACTTTGTATATGTATGATCCCCATTCTGTGGTATAAGTGGTTTTAGGTTAGTCTCCCTCCCTTATTTTGACTTGATGGTATTCGTAAAATCCATCAATAAATGAGTATATCTCTCTCCCTGCAACTAAATCTAAGATTTGTTCAATGAATGGAGTAGGAAAGGGATCATGTAGTTTTATTCAATTCCTTGAAATCTACACAAATCCTTATTTCTCCGATTTTCTTATTTTGGACAACCATGGGGCTTATCCAATCGACATCTTCTACTAATTTAACAATCTCGACAACTAGCATACTATCTAATTCTATTTTTGACATTTTTTCTTCATGCTGAGATTCAGTTTGTAGGGTTTCTTCAAGACTGCTTTAACTCATTTCAATTTAATTTTAATCACCCCTAATTCTTCTTTAATCCCTTTCATCTTTATATAAGTTCTAGGGAATAAATATTAAAATTATGAGAGAGTCTCTATTACCTGAGCTACTACTTTTTCATCCTAGTAGTCCCCTATTCTTTCCACCTTAGGGTGTCCTTTGGCTACAATATTTTACTCTCTTAGTCTGATGGGGTCATTATAGTATTTATTCTTTGGTTTATTAGATTCTTCTATTTATCTTTCTCCTTGTTCAATTTCTATTTTTGGATCATATCTTTCTTCATCATTTTGTGTTGCCTAATAATTTTTCTCTACACCAGTTGATTCCCAATCCAATAATTTAATATACTCCCATATGCCTTCTTCTTTGGGAGGTGAGGATGAAGGTTGTAGTATTATCATCTCCTAATCTTCGTCTAGTTTGAATATTATCTTTTTCATCTGGTCAATATACTAGGTTTTAGCCACTGTGTTTAGTGTCCAATAGAATAGTTGGATGTATAGTATTTCATTGTACTCATATCCTTCTTCCCAATAGTGTATACACATATCTAAATGATGTTGTGGTAGGATATCTCGCTCACATATGGGTATTATTTCATATTATCCTATCTCTAGTAGATATATTGCTTTTATCAAAGTCTTGAAAGTTACTAGCATGTGGTGGTGCAGGTAAGGGTATGTGGTAGGATGTCGATTCTATGGGATTCAATTGTAGAGATTTGTTATATTTTTGATAGGTATGATAGTAAGTCCCCCACTCTAGAAAATTTAGGAAATTTGATGTGTGAGATTCCTTGTGAAATATGAGGGACATGGTGAGATAATTTGTTATTGTCATTCTCATCACTTTCTATGTTCGCACTAATATCATGTTGTATTTTTTTGTATATAATTCTTCTTTTGGTGTCTTCCTTACCATGAATACCCTTATAGAGCCTAAGATATTATGAGAATATATTTTTAGTTCATCTTGTAGCCAGAATTCCAATACAATATCACTATCTATGCTCCCATCAGTTTCATTTATCTCCAAGTCCCTTTCTGAGCTGGGTTCTTCCCAAATATCAATTTTAGGTAGTTTATTTATAGTGTTTATCTTTCTTTCATTATCATCATATTCCCTCAAATTCACTTCTTATACATAGGTTTCTTCTTGATTCTTTCCTAAGGGGATGCGTATTATTCTCCTATCATATGTAAATGAAATTTCTTTCTTTCTTGCATCTATCACCCGATGTGAATCTACAAAAAATATTAGTCCTAGGATTGCATCAAAAGAATCAAATGTCTCCTTGATTATGAATACCTCAAAATCTACAATCTATTTCACTCCTTTGACACTTACTTCTACATGTTTCTAAGTGCCTTTTTTTTTCGAGATCCATTTTCTAGACTAATGTTGTATGGGGTGGGTTCTAGTGTGTTTCTCCCTAGATACTTCCCATATTCTTGTTGGGATCAGGTTTACATCCACCCCCAAATATACCATGATCCTAAAGATATTTCTGTGATATTTCTAGAGGTCAATCATAATTGGTCTAGTTTTACAATGCCTCCCTACTATCCTGACCTGCAAAATGAATTTCTTATTCTAGTATTTTCTAATTTATTTTAATTTTGTTAGTAGGTCATGTTGCCCTATCATCTATGCCAACTATTTTAGTGTTCTTACTTCTTCTTTTTAATTTTTTTTTTTCCTTTCCTTGTTCCTGTTCAATTATTTTCCTAGCATGTTCTAGGATTTGATCATGTTTCTTTTTAGTGGGGCGGAATTCCTCTTCCCTCGCATAGCTTTCTTCTATTGTTGTTACTACTTCCTATTTTTAGTATTGGTACCTTGTCTAGATACTACTATCACTTTACTCTTTTTATTTGTTTTAGTCTTTGTGTGGTAATCTTCTTTTGTATTCCTTTCTTATATAATATACCCTTTGTCTTTCCTACCTTACGACACCTCCTTGTTGCTTCTTCTAGGTTCTTGGGCACATTATAAAGGTGCCTTTCTCCTGTATTTTAATTTGAAATTTTTGGTTCATAATTTTGAGTCTTTGGTGTTGCATTTTTGTTATATTGATGTGCCTTATCACAGTTGAAGAAATCATGATCCTCATGGTCATAAAAACCACATTGTTTTCTTTTCCCATGCTAGCATTCAATTGCAAAGTGTCTTGATTTACCGCAATTGAAGCATGTGGCATCTACTCTCCTTCCTCTTCCTCAACCTCAAAATTTTCCTCCCTAAAATAGACTATTGTTATTGTATGGTTTTAAATTATAAATGGCTTTATAGTCCTCTGGTTCTACTGCCATGGTGATACTCTATACCCACTATCATGTGTGTACATAGTTTGTTTTATACCAATGGTTTTACATATTCCAATGTTTTTTGGTCTTTATTGCTTGTTGTGGTAGGATATTCTCTTAACTAGAACAACTATTATGGGCATTCATTAGCATCATGGTTGTCCCACTTTCTGCAAACACTATAGTAGATTGAATTTATCTTTTTGGGTATTGTTTGTAGGTCTACCTATAATACATTTTCTTTCTTTTCCCCTACTTGGGGCATTCGTTTTGAATGTGACCTTCCCTTTTGCAATAGGTACACCATATATTGGGTCTTGGTGCATACAATTCTCATTTTTCCATGATGTCTTGTTGGATTCTTAGCTTCTCTACTCCTAGTTTAAGTTTCTCCAGTTACTTGTTTTCTCTCTCTATCTTGTTTGTGCTAGGATTGGTTTTCAATTTGGTATGCAAATGTAACTAAGTCTAAAAATGTATTGAAATTTCATCCATCTAGAGCTATTCTAATTTCTAGTAGGACTCCAAAGATGAACCACTCAATCTTTTGTTTTTCACTTAAGGGTTCTTATGGGTATCTAGTAATTTCTTTGAATATTTTGTCAAATGATTTGATTGTTTCATCTTCATGTTGTGTTAGTTCTCATAGTTTACTCATCCCTTATGTAGGTAAATCTAGGGTGATAAAAATTTCTAGGAATTCATGTTTTACTATTTCCTTGTCTTTATTATGGCTAGGGTAGCTTTTTGATACAACCTTAATGTTTCTCTAGGAAGTGATCCAACAAATTCAAATAGTTTTGTGTCATCTCTAGTTATTTTTATCTTTTCCAAAGAGACTCTGTTGGGTCTCAAAAATGCAGGTTTGAACCATGAGAGGTTGCCAAGCTCTCACAACATTTTTGGCCAACTAACAAGGCCAACCAATATAGTTGAACCTTCTGCTCTTCAGGCTCTACAAAACCTAGTCAAGTGCACCTATGTGTATGTTGCAGATTTAAATGTATTTCCTGGTTGGTCAATCTATCCACAATGGCAATGGGTAGTGGACAAATAAAATTACTACACCTACTCCTACTCCTACTGCACAAATGAAAGGTTTTGAATAAGTTGTTTGATATGAAATTAAATCTTTGGGTTTTGGCAGATCAGTGCCTTCTATCCACATGGGTAATGGAGTCAAAAGTAGAAAATGATATGTGTTTCCTCTTATTGGCTTAACTCTAGTTGTTAGGCACTTTGAAAATTCTATGGCAGGCATAAAACTTCACTAGATCTATGACTTGCATAAACAGTGCTGGAATGTTTCTTTATCAAGTTCTACTTCAACAATCCAAAACAAATCTTAAAACCATTGTGACTTACTAAAAGATTTTAATTTTGACTTGCAGACACCAGTTAATTAAATCACACAAAATGAGAGTGCACTTTGATAAATCAGAGATATACTTGATATGCTGATTTAAATGATTAAAAGACTTCGAGTTGGAGACAACCAAAATAAAGAATACGAGTTTATACAACACAACAACTAAACACCAAAAGAATATCACCAATTAAAACATTTATCTCCATTAATTCTATTTTAGGAAAGGATCTGCCATTATTTACATTCCCCAATCCATTTTATGGAAAAAAATCCAACTCCTATAGTCTAACTACTGCCTACTATCTCCCTTTTTTTTTTTTTTTTTCTGCAACTGATTTTTTAAAATATTTATACATCATATCCCAAGGGTCATGACCCTTCACATTCCTATTACAACTGCTTCCATTCTCTAATAGAAAATAAAAATATTGGATTAAGTTGCCTTATCGACAAATCAAATATTTTTTACACAGATGAGCTTTTATTTTACTTTATTACTTAATCGCTCTTTACATCTCGCTTTATTCAATGCAGCGAATCTTCCCTTATTCCTATCGCTCTATCATGGTCAACATTTTGATCGGATATGGTATAGAGGTGATTGACTTTTCCACGGCCTCCTCCTCTCCTTACCGCTCTATCACAACCTTCATGCTTGTACTCTGCGGTTCCATGATGTAGCTCTGTCTGTTATCTTCGTTGTTATTTACCATCTACCATGATCACTGTGGTCTATCCTAGCCACTACCTCGACCATTACCGTGCTACCACGGTCTTCATGGTGACCGTCCGTAGTATCATGGTAGCTAGCTTCTCTGCTACCTCACCACTGTCTGCTAACTGTTTATCACGCTATCACGATCACTGGCTTGACTACCAGTGGTACCGCGGTAGCCACCTTAACCACTAGTCTCCATCCACCATAGTCATTGCGGTCTATGTTAGAACCCCCTGCGGTTGAGCGGTAACCTTTCACTGATGCCTCGCCAACTAACTCACCGTCACTGCGGTCACTGCGGTCTCCATTCTGATTGGCTGCGGTTGCACAGTAACCGTTTGCTGATTGCTATGTTCAAAGTTTGCCTCCATCTACCACAATCACTGTGGTCTCTAACTTGACCATCGATGTTACCACGGTATGCCTCCAGACTTTTTCCTTTGCCGCTTATAGACCATCCACCATAGTCACCGTGGTCTACATTAGAACCGTGTGTGGTACTATAGTAAACCTTTCAAACACTTCCTTGCTACTACTGCACTCGTTATCTCACCACCACCATGACACCATGGTCAATGAATTGACCGCACATGCTGTGGTGGTGACTATTCTCTAACTGCCAAGCTCACCCTCAACTGCACAACCACAAGCTAATTGATAACTGTCCGCGGTAAAGCGGTATGAAGTGAAAAGATAGGAATTTCAAAAAGACTAAGGTAGTGTTATGAAATATAAGGTGTTTTAGCATTTTGGAAGGCAATGAAATGAATTTTTTATTTAAAATATAGGAAAATGGATGTAAATGAATAAAATCACTTAGGTTTTAATGGAAAGTATGAGGTTTAAAAGAAAAACCCCTTAGGATTTTAAATGGAATTTTGGGTTCTAATAGTGGCTCCTATTGGGGATGAGTGATTGTTCAATCACTACAAGAATCCAGCATTTACTCTGGGAGAGCAGACCAAGCAAAGGAAAGGATATGAAAAAGAAGGCAGTGGCAGATGTAGGGAATGAACAAGGGCAAAGATGAAAAATGGAGGATGGGAAAATCCTATACTACTGTGCATGGAAGAGAATGATTAAAGAGGCATTGCTAAGAATTGTCCATGCACTTGCAATCCTTAATCCTCTATACCTGCTATGGTTCAAAAAATAAAACCACAAGGGATGGCCCCAAGCCACCCAAAAAGAAAAACCTACACTTTCCTCTGTCATATACTTTGTTCTAATTAAAACTCATCAGGTTTCTTTTAAAACTGTCCATTCCATCTGCCTTGCAACATGCACTGTCATTAAAAACCTTCAGGAAATCATTGCATTCAACTTGATTCATATTCATTTCACCACTCTTCATTTCATCATTCTCATTATCATATAAAAAATATTTATCATCTTCAGCATACAAAGTGTATCCACATTCAACGAAACATTCATAGGCATGCTCACTGTCATATGTTGCTGAATGTGCCTGCAACTGCATTGGGACCTGAAAATCTGAATACTCCTTATGGCAACCAAAAAATTCAATCTCATCAATATCCTCTAAAACAATCAAATCAGAGCTTCTCTCCATTTCTTTCCTATCACTAGTTGGCACTAACACACACTTTTGATTCATATAGTCATCCTTATACATACTTGAATCAACAAATGGTAGACACTCATCATCAGCAACATGCAAACCAACATCCTATTCTTGCAGGAAAGAATAATTTAAATTGCATACCTCTTCTTGGATAGACATGGATCTTTGATCAGCTTCAAAGAATTCCTCATCACTGTGAGAGATACACATGGGGTCATATGAATTATTACTTTTATTGTCAAAACAAATGTAGGTTGGAGACAAAACTTTGGAATCATCTTCATGTGCACATCTTTGGTATTCAAGAGTCAATAAATCTAAAACCTGCTCACTGCTGAGTGAACATGTTTCATCTAGATCTCCTACTATTTCTCCAACTTCTTGATCTCCATATGTACTACAACAATCATCCTATTGTAGATCAACATCCACAAGTTCTTCTTCATAATTTAAATTCCAATCTGTTATGCAAGAGAGACTCTCCACCTGTTCACTGTTGGATGGCATGATATCCTCTTCTAATTCAGGTTCTGAAGCAATGCTGATGTACTCCCCAGATGATGTGTCCCCACCAATATCATTAATGCTGCAATCATCTTCCAAATCTGAAAATCTGTCATTATAAATCCCAGTTACAAATTTATCCTCCATTGGCTGCATTATTTGATCATTCATGATATCACTATTAGATTCATTGTTGCCAGTATCCATGTATCTTGTCCCAAGCATGGAATCAATAAATTTATTTACTACATCCAAGGCATGTTGTTTTGATGACTCTGACCCATAAACTTATTCAGGCTCCCATGCTCTTGCAAATTGTGTAACAAATGTGGGTCTTGTGGGCCTATGATGAGGAGGTAATTGCATATAGATGTCTACCATCCTATTGTATAGAGATTTTTCATCCTCTCCTTCATATTTCCTTATGTCAAAAAATGTATCTAAGGGGGAAATTCCACATTCTGATTCTGTAATGGAGTCTTGGCTTTGAGTATGTACATCATCATCTTCTTCTTGATTATGTAAATAATCATCATCTTTGTCCTCATACTGGCTCAAGAATATTTCTTTCAAATCCTCCCATGAAGATATACTTTGCAGAAGCAAACTTTTAAACCATTCCCTTGCACTATGCCTCATAGATCTTGAAAAACATTTCATAATGGCATCCTTTGGATAGATTTAAAAGTTGACAATGACATTCTAGAATCATTCCATATGCTCATAAGATGATTCATTCCATTCTCCATGAAATTTAGGGATATGCATTAGCAGTTCTATCTCATCGCAGGGGTAAGGATTTGGGTAGCCTTGGACATTACTAACGTTAAATGGTTTATCAATAATTGAGACAAAATTTGGAGGGCCATATGGGTTTTGGTAGATCTTTGATCTTTTTCGGGAAATGGAAGATGAATATTCATTTGATGTGATGGTTGTGGTGCATAAGTGTTCTTCTATGAATAGAGCACATTACGTCCATTGTCGAGGTACTCAGTTGTATCATAAGGTGCCTTTGGTGTCCAAGATCTCTTGGTATTTGTGTCTTCCTTCTTAATGTATGATGGCCTATTTGGTGATGTATTTGGAACACATTTGGCTCCCAATTGCAATAGTCATTGTTCCACTTGTCATATTTTTCTTTCCAGTATAACGTTTGTTGTTCCAATTCTTCCAATTCTTTCATTTTCCGGTGTCTTCTTTCTGCTCCTAACATCTTGACAAAATGTTACTGCCCCACAATATCTATGCATTATTTATCAATGTTAAACAGAGTCACCACCTACTTTTCCAAAAGTAGGAAAATGAAATGGATTACTTTGGTTTTCCTTAGCGGAATCTGCAATAAAAATGTGACACTTTGTTGACTCTATAAATGGAAAGGCTGGAATTTTTTTTGAGTAATTCCCTAGTAGAGTTGCCAATTTGTTGGGTCTCAAAAATGCAGGTTTGAACCATGAGAGGTTGCCAAGCTCCCACAATATTTTTGGCCAACTAACAAGGCCAACCAATATAGTTGAACCTTCTACTCTTCAGGCTCTGCAAAACCTCAATGGGTGCACCTATGTGTATGTTGAAGATTTAAATGTATTTCCTGGTTGGTCAATCTATCCACAATGGCAATGGGTAGTGGACAGATAAAATTACTACACCTACTCCTACTCCTACTACACAAATGAAAGGTTTTGAATAAGTTGTTTGATATGAAATTAAATCTCTGGGTTTTGGCAGATCAGTGCCTTCTATCCAAATGGGCAATGGAGTCAAAAGTAGAAAATGATATGTGTTTCCTCTTATTGGCTTAACTCTAGTTGTTAGGCACTTTGAAAATTCTATGGCTAGCATAAAACTTCACTAAATCTATCACTTGCATAAATAGTGCTGGAATGTTTCTTTATCAAGTTCTACTTCAACAATCCAAAAGAAATCTTAAAACCACAGTGACTTACTAAAAGATTTTAATTCTGACTAGCAGACACCAATTAATTAAATCACACAAAATGAGAGTGCACTTTGATAAATCAGAGATGTACTTGATATGCTGATTTAAATGATTAAAAGACTTCGAGTTGGAGACAACCAAAATAAAGAATACGAGTTTATACAACACAACAACTAAACACCAAAAGAATATCACCAATTAAAACATTTATCTCCATTAATTCTATTTCAAGAAACGCTTTGTCATTATTTACATTCCCTAGTCCATTTTCTGGAAAAAATCCAACTCCTACAGTCTAACTACTGCCTACTATCTCCGTTTTTTTTTCTGCAACTGATTTTTTAAAATATTTATACATCATATCCCAAGGGTCACAACCCTTCACATTCTTGTTACAACCACTTCCATTCTCTGATAGAAAATAAAAATATTGGATTAAGTTGCCTTATCAGCAAATGAAATATTTTTACACAGACGAGCTTTTATTTTACTTTATAACTTAATCGCTCTTTACATCTTGCTTTATTCAATGCAGTGAATCTTCCCTTATTCCTATCGCTCTACCATGGTCAACATGTTGACCGGCTACGGTATAGCGGTGATTGACTTTTCCATGACCTCCTCCTCTCCTTACCGCTCTACCACAACCTTCATGCTTGTACTCTGTGGTTCCATGGTGTAGCTCTAACTGTTATCTTCGTTGTTATCTTCCATCTACCATGATGACCGCGGTCTATCCTGGCCACTACCTCGACTGTTACCATGCTACCACGGTCTTCATGGTGACTGTCCACGGTATTGTGGTAGCTAGCTTCTCTGCTGCCTTGCCACTATCTGCTAACTATTTATCACGCTACCATAGTCACTGGATTGACTTCCAGTGGTACCACAGTAGCCACCTTAACCATTAGCCCCCATCCACCATAGTCACCGCGGTTTGTGTTAGATCCCCCTACGGTTGAGCGGTAACCTTTCACCGATGCCTCGCTGGCTAACTCATCGTTACCACGATCACCGTGGTCTCCATTCTAATTGGCTGCAGTTGCATGGTAACCATTTGCTAACTGCCATGTTCAAAATTTTCCTCCATCTACTGCAATCACCATGGTCTCTGACTTGACCATCGGCGGTACCATTGTATGCCTCCAAGCTATTTCCTTCGCCGCTTACAAACTTTCCACCATAGTCACCGCGGTCTACATTAGAACCATGTGTAGTACCGCAATAAACCTTCTGACCACTTCCTTACTACTGTTGTGTCGATTATCTCATAGCCACCATGACACCATGGTCAATGAATTGACCGCGTGGGGTATGGTGGTGACTATTCTCTAACCACTAGGCTCACCCTCAACCGCACAACTGCGAGCTGATTGATAACTATCGGCAATAAATCGGTATGAAGTGAAAAGTTAGGAATTTCAAAAAGACTAAAGTAGTGTTATGAAATATAAGGTGTTTTAGCATTTTGGAAGGCAATGAAATGAATTTTTTATGAAAAATATAGGAAAATGGATGTAAATGAATAAAATCACTTAGGTTTTAATGGAAAGTATGAGGTTTGAAAGAAAAACCCCTTAGGATTTTAAATGGAATTTTGGGTTCTAATAGTGGCTCCTGTTGGGGATGAGTGATTGTTCAATCACTGCAAGAATCCAACATTTACTCTGGGAGAGCAGACCAAGCAAAGGAAAGGATATGAAAAAGAAGGCAGTTGCAGATGTAGGGAATGAACAAGGGTAGAGATGAAAAATGGAGCGAAATGGAAAATGGAGGATGGGAAAATCCTATACTATTGTGCATGGAAGAGAATGATCAAAGAGGCATTGCTAAGAATTGTCCATAACTGTTTGCAGTAAAGCGGTATGAAGTGAAAAATAGGAATTTCAAAAAGACTAAGGTAGCGTTATGAAATATAAGGTGTTTTAGCATTTTGGAAGGCAATGAAATGATTTTTTTATGAAAAATATAGGAAAATGGATGTAAATGAATAAAATCACTTAGGTTTTAATGGAAAGTATGAGGTTTAAAAGAAAAACCCCATAGGATTTTAAATGGAATTTTGGGTTCTAACAGACTCTAGGATAAACACATGTTCAGTTGATTCAGTTGTGTCTTGTCCAAACATGGGAAATTTCATGATGGTGTTCATGATTGGTTCTTCTTCCAAGTCACTATCTGTATACCCTTTACCAATGTTATATCCACCCAGTATGTATATATTGTCTTCCTCTCCTTGCTTATTAGAGAGGGATTTAGTATCAATATCACTTTCTTAATTTCTCCAATAAAAAACATGGCCCCTATTCTCTTGAATTTTCCACTCAATAGTATGATTATCATTTCCTAGACTATCCCAATTCACCATGTAGATTGTCCATAATCCTTATCTATTCTCTCTTGTTTCTCCTTTACTTGTATTTGTATGTGAAAGGGGTGACTCCTAGTCCAGGGGTGAGTTTTTTCATCATATCACTTCACTTCCAAGGGTAACTCTATTGAACATAGGTTTCCATTGATGTTAAAGGTGTGATGTCTAAAGGATGAGTAATATTGTTGAATTGTGAATGAAATAGTACTTGAATCAATATTATTAGTCTATTTTGAGAATAATGAATATGACTATTTACTATATGCTTGCAATATCACACCCGCATCTATTCATGTTGACATAAGTAATTCAGAAGTTTGATCTAGAATGTTTGAGGTTAGTTACTTAGCGGAGAGATATTTCTATAGGAATGCATTTATGTTTATTATTTCTTCCTAAAGGTGAGTCTGTATTTGTGGTTTTAATTGAGAGTATTTATACATATGTTCTATCATATTCCATAGTTTTTGGAATTTATGTTTAGCATGTATTTTTTTTGAAGTGACATAAGGGAAATTGTGCTAATTAATTAACTAATAATGGTTCTAGAGTTCTATTCAACAACGGATAGTAGCACGTGTCATCCAAAGATAGAATGGTATGATAAAATAGGTCTAGGTTAAGGTTCTCATGGAAGTGCATGACATCATGTTCTTTTAGAAGCAAAAAAATATATTTAGGATTGATTGGTTACATGTTTCATGTAATTTGAATTTAGGTCCACCTTATGTCATCTTAGTTAATTATGGATCCTTGGATGACATGAGTTGAGGTTATTATAGGCTGATGTATATAATCATCATCTCACTTCACATAATAATTGTAGAGAAGGTGGTAAGTGAATGTACCAAATGTATGTGAGTGTAAGAAAAGTTGTGTGAGCAAGTGTTATTCAATGTGACTTGCATCTCAGTTATCATGTGTTATCATTGGAAGATCATAAGGAGTGTAGGAGAGTGTTTGAAGCAAGATCAAATCTTGTGTAAGGTGTGTAACTAGCATTGAATATTTGTAAGCTTTATCTATGTAATTTGGTAGAATTGGTGTTCTACTCATTGAGTTGATCTTTGTATTGGAGATTGGTGTCTCTAGTAGGTTGGTGGCTACAAATACAATTGGGGATTGGTGTCTAGGTAGGTTGATTCCTACTTCATATTATTGTGATATAAGAGGGATTCACTGCTCATAGGTCTCTTTCTTGTGAAGAGATCACTAGGGAATGAACTGCCCTTATACACCTCAGCTTAAACGAATTGATATAACTGTGAAGAAAGGCAGGAAAGTAATCTCAGACCCTAAGAGAGAAAGACTTTGAGATTTCTACCACTGGTTTGAGAGCTCTTGACCAAAAGACGTCAGCATAGTTTCAGGATGCCAATATGGTGCGTTGTCATCTAAAAGATGTGCTAGCATCCTAAGCCATGAAAAACTCAGGAGATCAAGTAGGTGAAACTGAATCTCACTTCTAATCTCAGATCAAAAGCATATGAGGCCAAATAATCAACAAAAAGCTAGATTCTAAGGGAAAATAAAAAGGATCTTGAAACAATATTACCTTCTACTATGTGTTCAAATATTTACTCCAAGCTTCACTCCATAACCTGTGCACAAAAAATCAAGGGGAAAAGGTTGGGGCTGTATAGGGGTTTGCCTTAGTCAAACCCCCATTTTGGTGTTCCCACCTCCATGAACAACCAGGTTTGGAAAAGAGTATAAAGGAAATAAACAAAGTGCGTGGTGAAAGAAAAACCTACTTTAGAGTAGATTCCACACCACAAAGTAGTAAATGAACTAGGAAGAAAGCGTGATAGGGATAGAGAGTGTTACCCATGGGTCAAGACCCTCTTCTGGAGCACATAGGCACATTGGTATGTGCTTGCTTGAGAGCTTGTAGCTACTTGAGAGCTTGTAGCTACTAGAGGGACCTCAATCCAGCATGGCTTTGCCTATAGAAGATGCTAATATTCAAGGATGGAGCTCACCCAAGAGTAGAGAAATTAGTGATAATGCTTCAACTAATGAATTACAACCTCAAAAGGAGAGCCAAAAGGGGTTTTTCATGCATGCAAGGGCGACATAGGGCCATTAAATTTGGAACCTAATCGCCAAGATACGTGTCACAAGGGTGAAGGTTCTAGATTCATGGTTTCAAACTTAGAAAACCGCTATGATGCTAGCACGCCACACAAACGTCTGTGCACCATGTAGGTGTCCAAAGCCTAGATTTTTGGGAAACGTATTGTCAAGATTCTATTGTTTCACCATGTGTCCTCATGGAGTCAGAATCATGAAATTATGACTCATGGGATTATTTCATTAATGTTTCTAAGGTGTCATAAATGCTAGGCAAGATGCAAAAATGTGGATTTTCCCCTAGGTGCAATTCTATGACATTACACTTTGCCCCCACTTTAGTGGGCTCGCTTTTGGAAAAAAATAAGCCTCACTAAAGTAGAGAAGAAAAATATCACCTGAAGTTTGAATTTTATAGAATTATGTGCCAAGAGAAAGGGACCACTGAGGTCATTGAGGTCGAGCTAACTGGTACTGAGGATGCCCCCTACTGCCAAGTTCAATAAACAACAATACAATGATTGTAAAAATAATTTAGAATTGTAGCCTGAAAAATTAAAATTTTGAGTCAGTTTTGAAAAATCGGAAGAAGCTACCACAGAGAGAAGAATGATAAAAAAAAGTCATTGATTCGGAGGAAAAATATGGTCAGGAGGTGACTATATGCCCCCTTCTGAGTTTTCCCCGAGCATGGTGGGGTAAAGTTAGGAGAAAATAGGCAGCCACAAGCTCTAGGAAAAATGGGCCTCGGGGGGCCTATATATACCTAGGTGGGCCCCTAGAAGGGTCATTTTCACTATTCACCACGAGCAAATTGTTGAATTTTGTGAGAGAAAAGTTAGAAAAATGCTGAGCAAGAGAGAGTATGAGGCACTAAGATTGGAGTAGATATCTAAGAAAATCATTGAGGGCCACGAGGTGGA
Organism: Sequoiadendron giganteum; assembly: GCA_007115665.2. NCBI lineage: Eukaryota > Viridiplantae > Streptophyta > Pinopsida > Cupressales > Cupressaceae > Sequoiadendron > Sequoiadendron giganteum. The sequence continues at coordinate 354,716,792 of CM021103.1, read as the reverse complement.
CCAGGTAGGCCTCTAAGCCTTGTTCTTTGTGTGATTTAGTCACTTTTGTGAATATTTTTATTCAGAGAGGTGCACAGGTGTCCAAATTTCACGCCTGCATCTTTGATATGTGTTATCATCCGTGACACACGCTGTAGTCCCAAATTCATGCTGTCATCTCGAGGATCCACTGGTGTCCTTTAGGTGATCATGGTGGCTCAGGATGCATATGCGGCATGCAAACGTTCACGCAACACGCATCCATCTTCAACATTTTTTCTTGTTTTGATAATTTTTCTGACTTAGAATTTTTTAATTTTTGTAGGAGTTCCCAAAGATCTAGGAGCATCCTCAAGGGCAAGCATTCTGACTCATCCGTGAGCAGAGAGATCTCCTTTCTTAGGACGAGATCACACATCTGGAATGGGTCAGTCTCTGGCACATGTTCACCATGCTAGAGATACGATACCACAAGAGGATGCTCACAACTTTGATGGAGCGATGGGATACCACTACATCATATTTTTAGCTACCTTATAGATGACCATTACTCTTGAGGATGTCTATCGGATCCTCGAGCTACCTATCTATGGGTGGTAGGTGTTCATAGATGACACCCGATCAGCACGGGAGTAGAGCGAGGGCATCCTCTACTGCACGGGGAGGATATACGACGGTGAGAACATAGGTCATATCTATATGCATTAGTATGACTAGGCAAGGACCATGTCATCATTGGTATGCCATGCAATGATTTTTATAGTCACCTTCTGCATCACCATAGATGGGTGAGGCTTACACCTTCACGAGGGCCTCATCCATACTATGAGAGAGATGGTAGAGCAACTAACTATTTTTTCCTGGGGCCACAACATGCTGGTGCACCTTTACCAAGAGCTTGGGCAGTACGTGCACTACAAGTACCACAACCTCACAATGTGAACACATTTGCAGGTGTGGGCCTTCACACACATCATGTGCACCCAACCAGTTAGTTTTCCCCAATGATGCTCATATGAGGTTCTAATGGCCCACTGGTATGACATGACTGGCTAGTGGCACTTTGGAGATTTATAGTTTTGGTGGCTATAGTTTGACACTGTTTCCATACGAGAGGTAAGGTGGAGACCCTACCGATACCTTTGGTGGGTCGATGATGTTAGGTTCCTCAGGAACCTACAATAGGACCATTTTTTGATTAGTTGCCACAATTTTGTGATTGTACCTTACTATTAGAGCTAGGTCACGTGATAACATGGTCATATTTAGACCATACCACCATATGTGCCCACATGCACCAAGGCACACCACAATGTAGTGAGGGTGGGAGATCCCCCTTGCCCCACAAACACAAACATCATCCCTTTAGATGATGATGAGCCTGGCCATGATCTGCAGGCCATGGACACGGCAAATAATTTTAGGGTGGCAATAGATTTTATGCAGTGGTGGGAGAGGCATCACCCTGCTCTAGTTTTCAGTGAGGGTGCCCTGAGAGGGGACCCTAGCCCAGAGAAGGACTTTCCCCACCCACCCCCATAGGATAGGAGGAGAGGCCACCAACAGGATAACAGAGTAGGAGTAGGCACAGGAGGAGGAGGTGGTGCCTGCGAGGCCGAGGTAGAGGAGGAGATTAGATCCTCCCGTAGCTACCCCGTATCATTAGTGCCACCTATTTCTACTACCCCAGCCACAACAACTCTAGCATCACCAGGGTCAACTATCAATACTATGACACAAGACCTAGTGTCGACCCACACCCCGATCCCACATGGTAGCTAGGGGATCCAGGTATACATAGTACATTATTTACATGTTTATACTTTTGATCTTTTTACTTATGATATATTTATATATGCCATGTGATACTAATTCTTGTTTATCTTTATGTGGTTGCAGAGGATGTACATGGATGGACTAGGCTTATAACTCAGTGTCTTTCAAAGGTGGCCCCTGCCATGCTGATCTAGGGGATAGTCCTTGAGTCCTACCGACCAGCATTAGTAGGGAGGCATGCCCCCACTTTTGAGCCGGTAGCACACTTGAGGACCATATACGAGGAGAAGGCACAAAGATCATACAAATTATTGTAGAGCTGACGACCATGTGGGGACAGCGTGATCAATTATTGAGGGAGTTGCAAATGGCACTCACCAAGTCAGACACAGTAGTTTGGAGGGATGATGCCACCAAGGTGGCACATGATGCTCTTTAGAGCCGCATTGATGAGCTTGATGTGCAATCGACAACTATGATCTCGATAGATGACCAATGACTATAGCAAGAGCCAGTGTAGATGAAGATGGACATATGTTCGCTGTAGGGGGAGCTAAGAGGGATGCAAGTGACCATGTATGTGTTACGTTCACACTGATCCTATTCGTAGACTACCATGCAACCTCCTTTGAGAGCACCAGAGTGACCGCTAGAGCCAGAGGGCTCAGGGAGCCATGCACCGCAGGGATAGGAGTCCCTCTTTTGTATATCATTTTTGTAGCCAAATACATATATACATATACTCTTGTAGATCTTTTGTATGGACATATATTTAGTAGCCACTCATTTTTTATAATAGTAGCCCAATACATGTACATGACTTTTGATTCATACATTAGACATATATATACATCGGTTTCAATATCATGGCTTTATTTATGTGTATGTTCTCCATTTTCATGTATGTTCATGTTATGGATGCTATTTTCTTATATGGATGTTATCATTAGATGTTAATCATGGTTTAATAAACATGTTTGGTTACATGTTAATTAAATACAATGATGATCTAATTACTTTTTCTAAAAGATGTAATTTGGTGTATGGATACATAGCATAGCGAGACACATGTATGTAGGTTTTTTATTTCACACACACATATGGTAATGTCATAAACACAAAAAAATTCATAATGTAGAAATGAGCGATGTCAGTATATGTAGTATTACTACCTTTTAGGGAGAACACCACACATGTGACACATTAGAATAATATGCATAATATCGACGAAGATGCATCACATTAACGAGTTCTTTTAAAGGTGTTCCATCCATAGATGATAATCCATAGGCACCCAAACCATACATAAAAATCATGATGTAAGGACCTAACCAATTAGGACTAAACTTCCCTTTCTAATCGGGTTGCACATTTACATTTCATTGATTTTCACATAGAACTAGGTCTCCTAGCTTAAAGGTCCTAGGAAGTACACCTTGATTATATTGTCTTAATAAAAACCGCCGATAAGCTTTAAGATGATCAAGGGCCTATAGATGGTGCTCATCGAGCATCTCTAGCTGATGCAAGCGGTTAGCTTGGTAGGTTTCATCGTCAATTAACCCCCTAAGGGAAACCCGTAAGGATGGAATTTCCAACTCCAAAGGAATGATAGCTTTGGCACCATACATGAGGTTATAAGGCATTATTCCTGTTCCCATATGAACACTCATGTGATAAACCCACAAAGTATATGTTGATTGAATATGCCAATCCTTACCGTTTTTATTAACTATTTCATGAAGGATGAGTTCAAGAGTTTTTTTAGAAGATTTTTCTTGACCATTGGATTGTGGATAATATGGTGTAGAAAACCCATGTTGAATATGAAATTTCTCCTTTTACTTCCTTGTTCTTGAATGGTGTGCCATTATCAAAACGAGTGTAGCGGGAAATCCAAAATGAGAAATGATATTGTTCATGAGGAAACTACATATAGTTTCAACGTTTGTGGATCGGAGTAGAATGGCCTTGACCCATTTCATGAAATAATCCATAGCAGTTAATGATAAAAGCATGTCCTTTGGAAGGAGGTGATATTTTCCTGATGATATCCAACCCCCATTTAGCAAATTGCCAAGCAGAAGTTTAATTTTTTAACTCCTGAGCAGGAGCGTGGATAAGATGGCTATGTTGTTGACATTGAAGGCACTTCTTGATAAAATTGAAGGAATCCTATTCCATTTTTTTCTTTTAGTACCCCATGTGTATCAGTTTTCTCATCAGGGATTTACCACCAAAATTTCCACCCCCAAAGCCTGAGTGGGATTCTTTAAGGGCAAGGGGTATTTTAATTTTAGTGAGGCATCTTAGCAGCAAATCGTTATAATATTTTTGATAAAGAACGCTAATAAGATGACATAACGTGTTGAAATATTTCATATATGAGTGCGATCATTTTTCATCGCATCACCAAAAAAGTTTCCAATCTTTAAGTAACTGTAGATACCAAAGAACCACTCTCCTAAGCCTGCATGAAAACAACCCAGAGACTTGGGTTCAAGCTGATTAGAAACCACTGGGGTTCACATGACCTAAACCACAAAGTGATATTCTTTCGTATCTTCTTCTGAACATACCAAGGAAGCAACACTTTCCATGGCATCCACACATCTATTTTCTATCCTAGGGACAGTATTTATTGTGAAAGAGGAAACGTGATTAATGAAGGACAAAGCGAGGTCTCAATACTGAGACAATCTAATTTTTTTAGCTTGATAAGTTCCCATGATCTGATTCACAATAAGTTCAGAGTCACCTAGTATGAAGATGTTTAATTTTAAATACAATCGGGCACATAAGCCAAAAAAAAGAGCTTTGTACTCAGTGATATTATTGGTACAGGGAAGCTTTAGTTGAAAGGATAGAGGGATCAGTTTGACTTCGAGGGATATCAAGACCACACTCACTCTAGAACCAGTCTGACACCTCGACCCATCGAAGTACATATTCCATTCGAGATCATTGTTAATCGTGAAAATATTTTCATCAAGAAATAAATCTAACCCAGGAAAAGAGCAGGATGAGGGAGCATTTGCTAATTGATCAATAACCTCTTGGACCTTTATTGATTTCTAAGTGAATTATTTTATATTGAACTCAAAAAGCAACATAACCCATTTCGCTAATCTCCCAGCAAGGTCAGTGCTAGATAACAAGTTCCTTAAAAGATCAATTTTCTCTATGACATGTGTTTCAGCATGGAGGAGGTAGTGCCTCATCTTTTGCATAGCGAATACAAGAGAAAGGCATTGCTTCCCCATGGCCCAATAATGGGTTTTGTAATCGATAAGGATGCATCTAATGTAGTAGACCACCCTCTCTCTTCCCGCGTCATCATACTAAGGTAGCAGAGTGGCCAAAGCATATGGTGATGCAACAAGGTAAAGCAAGAAAGGTCTAACTTGCATAGCCAACATCAATACAGGAGGATTTTTCAAATAAGCTTTGATTGATTCAAAGGATTTCTGACACTCTTCACCCCATATGAATTGAACATCCTTCTTCAGTAATTGAGTGAAAGGGAGGGTCTGATCATCCAATTGAGATATGAAGCTATGAATCACCTGAATCTTACCTTGTAAAGTTTGCAACTCGATAATATTCCTCGATGGATGCATGTTGACAATATCATCAATCTTATTCATGTCAACCTCGATTCCACGATAAGAGATTATAACCCCAAGAAGCTTGCCAACATCCATGCCGAAGACACACTTATGGGGATTGAGTCTCATCTTGTAGATTTGAAGTCTCTCGAAGATAAGACAAAGGTTTTTCACATGATCTTGATGATTTATAGATTTCACCAAGATATCAACATAGTCCTTTAAGATTTTATGAATGAAATCATGAAATATAAGGGTCATTTCTCATTGGTAGGTTGCTCTTGCATTCTTCAAACCAAAAGGAATGACCATATATTAGAAGGTACCCCAAGGGGTAGTGAAGGCTATCTTGTACTGATCATCCGGGTTAATACAAATTTGATTATAACTAGAGAAGCCATCCATAAAATATAACAATGCATGGCCTACAGTCGATTCGACAATCATATCTATATTAGGAAACAAAAAATCATCTTTAAGAGAAGCCTTATTAAGGTCTTGAAATTCAATGCATATACAAATTCATCCGTCAGGTTTGCTAACAAAAACTATGTTCAAAATACAAGGAGAGTAGTCAATTGGATGGATAAAGCTTTCTTTGAGCAACTTCTCTATCTCAGTCTTAACCATCAAAGATACGCTAGGATTGATCTTTCAAATTTTCTACTTAACCAGCTTGGTGTTGGGATAAAGGATGATATTATGGACCACTATGGATTCATAAATACCAAGCATATCCTCATATGTCCAAGTGAAGATATCAGGGTGAGTACGCAAGAGATCAGAGTGTTCATCTGCTTCTTCAAAAGAGAGACACTTCCCAATCTTGATTACCTTTTTTGAAGACTTAGGATCCATAAGAAATTTGACAGTATCTCCTTTAAGGAGAGGAACATGGTCTTTGGGATGAGATATCAGAAAATCATCACTGACATTAGATAGGGGGTCTTCCTCATCGATGCTTCAGATGGATTCTCCAAAGTATGCTTGTTTATGCAAGCGATATAGGAATCGTTTCTTGTGATGATAAGGAGGCAACAAAGAGTAAGCACCCAAAAATTCCCCCAATGATTCATTCAAAGAGAAAACATCCAAAGGAACCTTGTCATCATGTCCCCTTTCTTCTATCAACTCAGGATTGACTAAACTTAATGGCTCAACTAAAATCATATTAACATTCCACCATGGTTTTTGTTTAGACCAATCAATAGAGCATCCTAGACCTAGATAGTGTCGTCATTTCTTAAACTAGATAGGGACCTAGATTCCTTGCTCGATACATCCTAGGCCTTTCTACCCATATCCATACCGAGAAGTGAGTTCATACCCAAACCCGTAGCGAGTTCTAGAACTTCAAGAGGGGGCAACTCCACACAGAGTGCCTCATTCCACCAATGGATGTCGAACGTTTCTATGGGAGTGGTCCCACTTCCTTTACTCAGTTTGAAAACATTATCCTCCTTTGTAGGAGTGGGGTCACTCTCCTAGGTAGGGGGAGGAGTGGTCTCTTGGATATGATCACACTTCTCTTCCTCAGTGGGGGGGTCACCTACCCTCATGTTAGCAGAACCTAGGAATTCAATACCAAAGGGGTCCAAATTATACTCCACTATGAAGAAATCAGAGAAGTTAAAGGAATCCCAATCATCACCTAAAAGAGCACTCGATTGGGAATATGAGGGAGAAGATGGGGGAGACTTAGGATCTTCTACTTTAGGTGGTTCATCTTGTTCGATACTTGCTCAGGGTATGAGTTCCACAGAGGGTATCAATGAAGAACATGCCATAGTACATGTCATCCAAAGATAGATTGGTATGATAAAATAGATCCAAGTTAAGGTTATTATGGAAGTACATGACATCATGTTCTTTTAGAAGCAACAAATTTGATTTAGGATTGACCGGTTACATGTTTCATGTAATTTGAATTTAGGTCCACCTTATGTCATCCTAGTTAATTATGGATTCTTGGATGACATGAATTGAGTTTATTATAGGTTGATGTATATAATCATCATCTCACTTCACATGATAATTGTAGAGAAGGTGGTAAGTGAATGTACCAAATGTATGTGAGTGTAAGAAAAGTTGTATGAGCAAGTATTATTCAATGTGACTTGCATCTCACTTATCATGTGTTATAATTGGAAGATCATATGCAGTGCAGGAGAGTGTTTGAATCAAGATAAAATCTTGTGTAAGGTGTGTAACTAGAATTGAATATTTGTAAGCTTTATCTATGTAATTTGGTAGAATTGGTGTTCTACTCATTGAGTTGATATTTTTATTGGAGATTGGTGTCTCTAGTAGGTTGGTGGATACAAATACAATTGGGGATTGGTGTCTTGGTAGGTTGATTCCTACTTCATATTATTGTGATAGAAGAGGGATTCACTACTTATGGGTCTCTTTCTTCTCAAGAGATCACCAGGGAAGGAACTAGCCTTATACACCTCAACATGAATTAATTGATAGAACTATGAAGAAAGGCAAGAAAGTAATCTCAGACCCCTAGAGAGAAAGACTTCAATATTTATACCACTGGTTTGAGAGCTCTTGGCAAAAAGATGTCAACACGATGCACTGTCGTCTAAAATATGCACTATCATCCTAAGCTATGAAGAATTGAGAAGCTCAAGTGGGTGAAATTGAATCTCACTTCTAATCTCAAGTGAAAAGCGTATGAGGCCAAATAATCAGTAGCAAGATACATTCTAAGGGAAAATACAAAGGATCTTGAAACAAGATTACCTTCTACCGTATGTTCGAATCTTTACTCCAAGCTTCGCTTTGTAACCTACACATAAAAAATCAAGGGTAAAAGGTTGGGGTTGTATAGGGGTCTGCCTCAGTTAGACCCCCATTTTGGTGTTCCCATCTGCATGAACAAATAGGTTTGGAAAAGAGTGTAAAGGAAATTAAAAAAGTGCATGGTGAAAGAAAAACCCGCTTTGGAGTAGAGCCTGCACCACAAAGTAGTAAATGAACTAGTAAGAAAGAGTGATAGTGAGAGAGAGCATTACCCATGGGCCAAGACCCTCTTCTAGAGCACACGGGCACACTGCTATGTTCTTTCTTGAGAGATGGTAGCTACTTGAGAGCTTGTAGCTATTGGAGGGACTTCAGTCTGAAATGGCTTCAACTATAGAAGATTCTACTATTCAAGGATGGAGCTCACCCAAGACTAGAGAAAGTAGTGATAGTGCTTCAACTAATGACTTGCAACCCCAAAATGAGAGCCAAAAGGGATTTTTCATGCATGTAAGGGTGACACATGGCCATCACATTAAGAACCTAACTACTAGGACACGTGACACAAGGGTCAGGGTTTTAGATTTTTTGTTTCAAACTTTGAAAACTGCCAAGATGCTAGCACACCGCATGGGCGTTCGCACGTAGCGTAGGCATTTGCACGCAGCGTAGGTGTTCAGAGCCTAGATTTTTGGGAAACATTTTTTCAAGCTTCTATTGTTTTTAAATGTGTCCTCATGGAGTCATAATCATGAAATTATGACTCATGGTATTTTTCCATTAATGTTTCTAAGGTGTCATAAATGCTATCCAAGATGCGAAAATGTGGAATTTCCCCTAGGTGTGACATTACAATTATAAATTCCATTATTATATCTCTAATTTGTGAGTCTAGATTTGGATGGTAGATCCAAGCAACAATTATCATTGTGGTTTTTCCCATATTGGGTTCCCATGTATATCTATTGTTCTTATGTGGTTTCTTCATTATCAATAGCTATTTTGATTCAAGTTTCATGATTGATATATGTTGAATTAAAGATTTTTAAATCAATTTGATCTACTAATTCACCCCCCACTCATTAGATTGTGTGCCCTTCAAAATCTTCATTAACAAAAGGTATTTTATCATACTTAACTAACATATTTCTAGGATTAAGTTTATTATCCATTGCTCCTTGTTTTTGTTCCTTTATGACATTCTTGGCTTCTGACTCCTTTCTTTTCCCTTTTGTATTGTCGGTTACACCTCTAGACATCGAAAATTGGTCTAGGCCTGCGAACACCACATTCGACATAATTTTCTATTATCCATGGTCATAATCAAATAATGTTATTATTTAATTACCCTTTTCTAACACATATTTCCTTTATTAATTAAAATACCCTTTTTAATTGATTCATTAATTCATAATGACTTTATTCAACTTGCTTAATTAAATAAATCATATTTATTTAGTTATGTCGCTAACTAATTAATTCCTCCTTCTCAATTAAACAATTTATTATTTAATTACCCCCTTTATCATATTTCAAACTATAATTAAATATTTATTATTTAATTATTCTTTTAATCCTTTTCAACAGTTATATTAAATAAATTATCTTAATTTATTTAATTAAATTCATTTCATTTTCGAATGTTGAATTAAATTAACATTTAATTCATTTATTAATTATTTATGTCACATTCTTCTATTGTTCAGTTGACTAATCATTCACTCACCTTCTGACTTGAGATCTATTTTTAAATCCATCAGTTATCTCTGGATTCAACACTTGTTTGTTTCTGTGAGAAGTCTCTCTATCACAACTGGTTAGTTAATTAGTTCTAACTCATATGCATGAATGCGTCTATTAATTAAATATCTTTATTTAATTAATTAATTTAATTATGCATTCAAATTCTTCATCTTCAAGTTCTAACTTTTTATTTGACATTCAAAATCTATTTCTTTTATTTTTGAAGACTCTTAACTGAAGATTAAGATCTTGAACTCTTGTTCTTTCTGTTTTTGAACAGTCTTGACACAAGATTAAGTTGTCGTTCTAGCTTAATATTTATCTTGTAGTCTTTTCTAACTCATGTTCTAACTCACATTGCATGACATTCATCAATCTCATCTGTTGATCTCTCTTTCAATCTGAGCCGATCGTTCAAAAACCCAAAATCTATAAAATGGCCTGTCATTATAATTATTCCTCCTCCCGAAATCATACACTTTTGAGAAGAAACCTAATCTTCGATATTTTTCTTAGACATTCAACAAGGTTATGCTTGCATCAATACTGAAAATATGAGGGCAAGAATACTGAAACAACAAAATAGAGAAGGGAAATCGAGATAATTCAAAGGAGTGGATTCATATTCAGTGAGATTCTCTCATTGTAGTTGTTATTGTTGTTCATTTTTACTCGTTCTTTGTTGTTTGATTTAGATTAATATTGGTTAGATTAGAATTAACATTGTCTATTCTAGTTGCAGATCATTTCTAGATTTTATTCTACGTTACAACATCCACATCAGCGTGGTCAGTAGCACCATTCTTGGCATGCTCCTCTTTGTTCTTTAAAATTTCTTCTACTATTTTCATAGCTTTCTCTCTCTTTTTCTTTTCTATTTCTTTTACCGTTTTGTGACACCTTTCCTCTCTTTCATGGTTTTTTTTTGCTTTTCTTTCTCTAATATTCTTGTTCATTTCTATTTTAAACAATTCCCTAGTTTTTCTTCTCTTTTCTCTATCTCCTTTTCCCATGACATTCTATTTCAAAATATTATTATTTTATATAACCCTTGGTTATTTTAAAATCTAGACAGTTACATATTTTTAGGGACCCTTCTAGGTCCCTTCCCCCTTTTAGTTTTCCATCCCCTAATAGCCTATCCCTTTTCATATAGATGGCCCTTAGGGTCTAACGAAAATTAGTTTTCTACCAACTTGATTTCTTCTTATGTTTTATACTTTCTTTACTATTCTCTCCAAGGTCCTAGCAAGGAAACTAATGTTAGCAATAAAAATGGGAAAGTTGAAAGGAAAAGAAACAGTGTAGAAATGATTTCCTAATGCCAAAACCATAGAGGAGACGTGCAACGACCAATTTTAAAACATTAAAACACTTAATATGAACACATGTAGTGTAACAAGAGTAACAAAAATAAAATGATTTCAAAGATAAAACCAGATTTACATGGGAAAACCCTTTCCCGAAAAAACCCACCACACCAAGAGAAACACGCTTTGTATTATAGTAAGAAAAATATTACATACAAAGTTACAGTCCTCTCACTCTGATAGTTAGCTCACAACAACACTTGAGTTTTCATGCACTCATTGTTACAATGCTATTTCAACATATAGTGAATACTATACGCATCCTCAATATCCTGCTTTTTCTTATCTCTTCAACTTCCTATCAAGACCGACTATTATAAGTCTCCATACAACCACCAGTTAGGGTGCATTCAATTCAGTTCTTCACTAACACACCAAATCGATCTTAGATCGGATCCACCTACAATCCTGCATCGAGTCACCCCCGCAATAAATTTGTTGCAGAGAAAATACTAAAATTCGGGCTCTACCAACCTCCAAACTCCGATCTCATCTGACTGCATAATATATCTCTTTTCACCAATCCAACTTCAGGCAATAAATTTTGTTTTGCAACAGTGGTGCAAAAAACAACCGATGTGAAATCACCACATGTCGCACTATTATTCATTCCGCCGCTTGACTAAGTAGTGATTGGTCAACTGTCATCGGGCTTTGAAAACCCTTTGCCATCGCTAATAGTTTCATCACATTTTGGGCTGGCAATAATCCATTATCACCAAGATTCCCATGAGCCCTTCTCGAAACAAGCTTTCGTGGCTACCATGTGTCCATCGCTCGCGCACTCCGTTTGGCTTATGTGGAAGCTATTGGAGCTCCTTCGGGGAATCTCTAGCGGCATCTGCTAGATTCCCCAAGGAACTCCCAAGGCATAGAAAAGTGTCCATGGCCAGACAACCCTTCACATAAAGTAGCTCGGGGCCCACTTTCTCTTCACTGCGCTCACCTCTTCGATAGGCTGCCACATGTCCACTACTCATGCACTCCACTTGGCTTACGTGGAAGCCGTTGGAGCTCCTTTGGGGAATCTCTAGCAGCATCCACTAGATTCCCTAAGGAACTCCTGAGGTGCAGACAAGTGTCCACGACTAGACATTCCTTCCACCAATAGATGATTGCTCTTTCGATAAAGCCAAGGTTAGCAAACAAACCACCAACTCTACACCTATCGGCCATCGTTGTGGCAACCTTCAGAGTCTCGCCGATCAGACTAAGTCTCAGTGACCAATGGGTTAAACTGACCAAATGAGAACACCACGTTAAAGCGATAAGGGAATAAATTCATCAAGCCCTTATCAGAGGTCCAAGCCAGTAAATTGAGGCACATTTTCCAACAAAAGTACAATCTAGAGATATATACCCTAATACTTCTTCCATAGTTATTTTATACCTCAAAGGACACAATAAGGGAAAAAAGAATTTGTTGTAAACTAATAAGAGGAACATATAAGACCTACTATACTTGTAATCAGGGTAAAATTATCAAGGTTAGGTAGAAAAAGCATATAAATCAAACCCTAATTAATAATGAACCACAAATAAGCATAAAGACATAAAACATTAAACAATGTTACCAAAGAGTCTTCATGCCACCATTGATTCACCTCCATTTCACTTCTCCATTTTGCTTGATATGAATAATTGCCCTCACATTTTTGAGCATGAAAATAGGCCTAATGACAATAACAAAGAAAAACATTGAAGATTATGATTGACTAGAATGCAATTTACTTGATAAATAAGTTGACAAGATAGCAAGATGTCTCTAGATAGCAAGAGGTCACTTGATGGCTTGTAGATAGACTGACAATGACAAAATGGATGACCTTTATAGAATGTCAATTTTTTCATGAAGGATAAGATTGAAAGGTTAATTTGACCTAAAAGATCAATGACCAAGAATGAAAAATGTAGTATGGAATGGGGTTAGGTCAAAATTAGGGCAAATGATAAGGATGGACGATTGAGATTAAATTATAAAATAATTTAATCAAGGGTGTAGAATGAATGAGATGTAAAGAGATAAAATTTGATGTGGAAGATAAGATTGGCACATAAAAAGAGTTTGCAAGAGAAATTTACATGAATAATTAAATAATAGAAGTAGTATTTAATTATAGAAGATATGTGACATGATGGCCTTTCAAATTAAATTTTAATTCAAAATTGGAAGAGAGAAGACCAATTAAATAAATAAAATTTATTTAATTTTTGACAAAAGAGGCTAATGAATAATTAAATAATTAAAATAATTATTCAATTATAGTGGAAGGTGGTAAAAATTAAATAAATAAGGATTTATTTAATTTTAGAGAGAAAAGGACTTAATTAGTGACATAATTAAATAAATAAAACTTATTTAATTAATCAAACAAGAATAAGGATATAAATGAATTAATTAAATAATTTAAATGATTTGATTAATAGAAGACTTATGACTTTAGAAAATAATTAAATAATTAAAATTATTTGATTATCAATGATGAAAGGGGAATGACAAAGAATTTAGAAGTCGTAGGACTAGGAAAAATTTTAGTGTCTACATTTTTCCCTCTTTGATACAACGCAGTTTATCGCATTATGTCAAAGAAAATTAGTTAAAACATGCCCCAACATGGACAAGGTAGATCTATACCCCCTCAGAAATATTTTACAAATTTTCCAAAACTTCCAAAAAAAATAAAAAATTATTTTGAAAAGTCAAATTGATAGCAGAAAATGCCATGGTGATGAAAGAATTAAGTTTTAAGACATTTAAGGTAGCTAGAATAAGGTTTCAAAATATCATAGAGTGCAGCTAACACAAACCCTAGTCAAAACCTTAATTTTAAGGAGGTATAAATGGAAAATTGATAGGTCAAATGGCTCATTTGTGCATTTTGAGTTTGAAAATTGAGGAGCTATAAGATAAGAAGCTACGAATATGTTTCATGTTCCCCACACTAAAGATCGAGGATACCATGTTTAGACCTTTAGATGACTGAATGGAACAAGAGGGTCGGTAAGTGCCTCTGAACCCACTTTGTCAAATTTTGATTTCACGCATTTTTAGGACCTAGAAAATTTTATTAGGCAATTGTGTCACTTCCAGTTCACCTTAAATGTAATCACGAACAACACAATTGACTACAAAATGATGCGAGTGATTGAATCAAACCTACAGTAGGTTAAGATTTGAAATTATGCAACACAATATCACTAGAATGAGGCATTCATGATCTGCAAGTATGAAACTACTAATGTGTGATGAAAATGACTAGGGTTTTGACACAAATTATTTTATAAGCCACAACTGATTGGGGATTCAACACAATTGAGTCCCTATAATGCAACTACAAACAAATGTGACATAATTATTTTGAAGTAACACATATGAAGCCCGTGCGACACAATTGAGATTGTGTGACGCAATTGCTAGACTATACGATGCAATTGACTATTAAGAAATTTTCCCTAGTTTAAAATAAAATTTCCTTTGAAACTTGTGTCTAATAGATTTGACTAGGATTTTTGACTAATGCAATTCTTGTACTTGTGACCACAGGTGACACTTGATCCAATTTACACACAAGAGTCCCAACTTGCTACATACCAGTTACGATATCAGTTGATCAACACTGAAAAAGCGAAGGTTGTGGCATCTTGGATTATATAATGTGACCTTCATGCCCATTATTAGGGTGATCAGGGGTATGTTGACTGCACTCACAAAGAGGTTGCATTCAGAGACATGATCCCTCCATCTATTGATAGGGGAGGCGACCATGAACCTTGAGGATGTCTAGAAGATACTATGACTGCCTATTTGAGGAGAGTGGGTTAGATATGACTCGGGATGTAGATACTAGGCACTTGTGGATTGCAACATATATGAGGACATCAGAGACCTAGGCATAGATCAGTATGAGATCAGATGGGAGACTTTGGCTAAGAGGTATGAGTGGTTTGACTACATCATGTGTACAATGATTATCAGGGTTGTTATTCCAGACCGTCAAGGACATGAATTCCTATTCGGCTAGGGAGAGATTCTAGTCGAGATGATTTCTAAGGAGAAATTATATGCATGGGGGCCTTGCTTTCTTATGATGCTCTATTTCTAGCTACATGAAATAGCTTACTGAGATGCATAGTCTATGAGTTGCAGGGTGATGCTCCTGATGTCATGGGCCTGGGAGTACATTATTGTGTTCCAACCACCAGTAGGCTTCTAGTTGGGGGCCAATGTGCCATATGTCTACATGTATAGAGGCATAGTCACACAGACTCATGTGGATAATGTTGGGATATTGGAGACATGACATTGACACACTAGTTAGTTTCATTTGGAGACCCTATAGAGATTGTGCCGAATGGCAAGATGAGGATCAAAACCTACCATGGTGTAGATAGTAGACATGACTAATTGTAAGTATAGTCCAATCACAACATATTGTTGATATGTACCCATCGAATCAAGTATTGAGACAGTTTGGAGAGTAGTATGGTGTACCACAGGGTTCAATAGAGTTCACCAGGTCTTCCCAAGAGGTGATACCAAGGAGGCCTATTATACCATTTGATGATAATAGAGCGGGGGATTAACGGCTTGTAGGAAGTGCAGTAGGCATGGAGGGGGGTACATTAGATGCTAGGACTATAGTTGAGTATGAAACATGGTGGGTAGCTCATAGGCTAGAGCCCTTGATAGATCCAAATCAGCTAGCACTAGTTGTACGACTAGGTAGGGGCCCACAAGGCCAAAGGGGTTGAGGACGGGGAAAAGGAGACATAGGGAGAGGAGATGGAGGAAGAGGTGGAAAGAGAGGAGATGATAGGGGAGATAAGAGAGGTGGAGGAAAATAATAAAGGTAGAGGAGATGGTGGGCATCACTCTCTCCTATCAGAGAGGAGGGAGAGGAGGTTCCATAGGAGGAGGAGATGGTGGTCGAGGAGGGTTGATAGGATGATGTACCACCGTTAGAGGTGGGAAAAGATGATGTACCACCATTGGAGGTGGGGCATGATGATGTAGTCATGGAGGAGGCAACAATGGAGGAGTATGACAAGGAGGAGAGACAGGAGGAAGATGGGATGGGAGAGGTAGAGCACATCCTCTGAGAGAGGATTTTCTTGGGGGAGGAGGGCTTTGAGGACATCCCCATCAGAGATGAAGAGCAGGGTGTGGATTAGAGGCTACATGATCTTCATGCCAAATTTTAGGCCTTGGAGGCCAAGGTTAGGACACTATAGGAAGAGAGAGATGGACTCATGATTGAGCGAGACACAATAGTGATCTAGACACAGTAGGTAGAGTAGAGGAGTTTGGATTTTATCACCACTTGCAGTGGATCATCCTTGGATATGGTTAGAGATGCAACTAGGGCCAGTTGGAGAGAGCAGTATTATAGAGATTTTTATGAGGTTGAGGTTCCACCCAAGTGGAGGGCTTCGAGTCCATTAAAGGCACTAAGTAGTGGATGGTCTCATAGCATACAATCCCATAGTATGGTAGAGAGTAGTAGGGTGTCAAGGCTGACATGGACAAGTCCATACAACAGGCCACCATCAGAAAATAGGCCACCAGGGTCACCATGACAATCACCCTCTAGATAGAATGACAACTTAGGGTAGGACATATTTTGACATGTGTATTATGACACTTGTATTTTGACTATCGAGCCTATGAGGTCCACTTGTGAGATACATTTTGCTATTGTACTGTGACACATTTAGAGTGATATAAATGATATATGATTTTGGAAACAAATATATGATATGGATTGTATTGTGATTATACATTTCTTATGCCATGGATGAGTTATGCTTTTATGATGTTTATGCAATCTATATGATGATGTGATGGTTCTATATGTTAATGCCTTATATGTATGCATTTATTTTATGATGTGATGGATGATGATTATGAGATATCATTTTATGTTATATGTATATGATTCCCATGGAAACATGTATGCAATATGATGGATGGTCATGGATTATGATTATGGATGTAAATGGGAAATGTATGCAATATTTCATACAAATGGTTATATCATATGATAATAGAAGCTTATATAGATGTATGTATGCTTATATTCCATGAATATTTTTGTATTCTGATGCAGTATGTATGGATTAATATACATGTATGATAATGCCTATATGATGCTTCTAACATTATTATATATGTACAATGTTTTTGTGTGTCATAGGACATCAAAATGCAGGTAGAAGAAATGTTAGAATGAAAGACATGGATGTTAGTAAGAAGAAATGACTTGTTATGACTTGCATAACCACCCCATCTTTTGCCTTCATAAAAATAGGTCCCCCTTTTTTTTTAATGTTCTTGGTTCTTTTTCAACAAATTTTGGAGTTTTTCTTCTTCCAATGCTTTGTTTTCCTTTTTATTCTGGTGGATATGGAACCAGAATAGAATCTAGTTTAAAATTTGTTTTGAGGATTCCATTCCGATCCTGGTCCCGCTTGCCTCTTCGTTGGTCTTTTGGATTTTGTCTTTGTTGTTTTTCCGAAGCCGGAGTCAGAATGGATATTAATTGCGGGATTTATATATAGTCTCAAACTTTTTTCCATCCGGCCTTCACCTTTGCCTCCACCTTTTAGTTTGTTTGTTTGGACTTGAGATCGGTGTTATTTTTCTTGTTTCGATCTCGGTGTTTCTCTTTTGGTTCTTTCTTTTCTTTTAATCTTTGTTGGAGGAACCATATCCAGAATTAGAACCAAACTCAAAACTTGGACAAAGTTTCCAAATTAGTTTCCACTCCATTTCCAGTCCTGCCTTTCTTGTTGTTGTTTGACTTTACTTCAATCGCACAATAGTCTTGTGCTTATTCTTACCGTGATTCCACATCCGAACTGCTACATTAATGGCATTAATTATAGGCACATCCCAAGTATGAGGTTTGATTTTAACCTTGATTAAGGTTAACTCATTGGTAATTATCACCTTTTAACAAGTAAAATTGAACCAGAGTTGTGGTAGAGCATTTGGGAGCATGATTCAATCAAGGGAAAAGCATTTTGCATGCAAGATTCACATCAAGGGCCAGCCTGTTGGATTGCATTTGGAGGTAGGGTTTTTGTTCTTCATTTTATGTTCGTCGTGTTTTGTTTGGTCTATTGTTCTTCGCATGGGTTCGTTGCTCTTCATTTTCATTTGAATCCTTGTTGTTTGCTTTTCTTTTCTTCTCTTTTGTTCTGCTTTGCTTTCCTTGTCTTTGGTTCATCTTTTATTTTACTATTTGCGATTTTTTTTTCTTGTTTGTTTGTTTTTGCATAGTCATTTTCACGTTTTCTTCATGCTCGTATCATGGTGCCCTAGGTTTTTGGGGTGTCGATCATTTTCTACATGGTTATATGGTGTTATTCAATTTGTGACTTTACTTGATGGTCCTTTTACGTATTAGCTTGTTGGTTTCGAGTAGGGTTGAGTTGTGCCCTAATTATTGGAGTCAAAGGGTTTTTTTATAAACTAGGGTTTTTATGCATGTCTCTATTTAATTACAAAATTGTGCCCTAGTTGTTGGGTTTCCTCTCAGCCGTATGGGGATGGGTTGCATACTATTATTTTAAGCCTCCTCGACTTGTCAGGTGACCTCAGTTTTAGGCTATGATGTCATTCATTTTTTTGTTGAAGTCCCTAATGACATCATAGTTGTTTTTAACCGAGGTCAGATCCAAGATTAATTTCATTCTCAAAACTTGGCTTGTAATGAATGCTCGACTCTGTCTCCAAGCTCGCTTTCGATGAGTTATAGTTTATCAAAATATTTTTTGCCACAGTCGGAACTGGAGGTGGATCAGGATATAAGTTTGAAATTTCCTCATTTTACCAAATCAATGTCCATTCTGATTACCATTTTGACTCCATCTCTGATCTTGCCATATGGTTTGTTGAGAGTTCAATGTACATTTTGATCCCAACCTCGACGACACTTTAAAGGATTTTTAGGGATGTCTTCTACCTTGTCCCACCTCCGATTTATATGATGGGTAAGATCTCTTACTGGGTTTTTGTTATACTTCTTGTAGATCTAATCTAGGGTTTTTTTGCAAAAATTAAAGAATGTCAGGAGCATCGGGGGAGGCTTCCCAGAGGAGTCAACGTACAAAAACTTCAAAACTAGGAGCTAATCCCAAAAAGGTTAAGCCTAAACAACTCCCTTATAACTTGAGGTATAATCATCGAGGTCCTGTCATCACTGCTATCAAGGTGGAGTCTGATTGGGCAGACATAACTAATACAAATCTGGGTCTATTCCATTGTGAGGAGTTGTACTCTGAAACATTTTATGAAGAAGTGATGGAGAGGACTTATTATTAGATATACTAATGGATGTTAAAGATGAGGTGAAGGCTTCCAAGAGGGAATTGACCAAATTAAAAGATATGAAGGGATTTGCCTCAACAGAGTTGAAGATAATTAAATTTGAAGATAGTTGGGCCGATGGGCCTGATGTGGATATTCTTCAACAATTCTTCTCCAGTTATAATGAGTACCTTCTTGAGTAGACTACACAAGAATGAGTTGGAATCAGGATAATCTATTTTGGGCACTTGACTTCCCCCTTTTCTCTCCTATTTCATAGGGCAATCAATGTTTGAACTAAAGATCAACAAGTCTAAGTTTTTGAGGAGCTTCCAGTTCCTTGATTAGTGGTTCTGAGTTTTGATTGAGAGGGATTTGTGCTTAAGCATCTCTATATGTACTTTTGAGCTCCATATTGTAAAGGTCAGCTGATGAAAGTGAAATTAGCCACCTGATGATAGCAGATAGGAATTTTTAGCTTTGAAGAAAATATACTTTTAAAAGTTCATGTTGAATTTAGATACACTTTTTATATAGTTTTATGTTGGAATTGAACTTCTTGGATGAGGTTAATGAACCATAATCAGTCTGTATGCCAGTGGGTTTTTTGTGCATAAATGTTTCTTATTTGATGTGAATCAATAGGGGAAACCAGATTATAAAGATTATTTCATTAAATTGTCTATGAATAGAATTTTTATATGTCTATTGATCTATATTATTGGCAATGAATGAGGAAGTTTTGTTTTTTGAATCCTGTGGAATTTTGATGAATGGTTGTGATGATCAAACTAAGCACTGTAAATGTATGCAATGTTATGGATTGTTCTATGAATTGCATCATGTTATGGTTTCGATTTGTTAAGAAAAATTTCATTGTTAAGAATATATGTCTGGATGTTAAAGAATTTTCTTCATGTTTTACTGATTTGTGCCTTGATCTATCTTTTTCTATTTATTTAAACCCCCCCCATTAAACATAGATTGATGAATCCAATAAAGTTTGTATTCCTTATCACCAATAAAGGCCCCTTGAATATTATAGTTGCATTGGCCAATTGAGTGACATCAGACAGTTGAGAACCAACTACCAGGACCTTGGAAGTTAGGCTACTATATGTTGTCTTTCTTTTTCAGGAGAAATAGAGTAGAAATATTTTGTTTTAAGTTGTTTGTGTCATTTTCACCATCAGCAGATCTTGCGCTAGAAGGAGGTCTTGAAGGAACAAGCTGGTTCAGATTGGGTCATTCTCACTGGAAAAGTATGGGAGGATTCTCAGATCCTCTACCAACCTTGAACCATTAATTTAACTTCAAACCTCGGTTAGACATAGACCCCAAGCTCATAGAATTTTGATCCCACCACTTACTCCACCTGAATTTAGGCCAAATCCATCTTTACCGCCCCAACAACCTAATCTACCAGTCCAAGCAGTGTCACCACCGGTTCGGCCTATATCAGCACTAGTCCAACCTGCTCAACCAATCCCACCACCACCCATGGCTTACTTCATGAATAACCCCTCTCCACTAGGGACTATTCCTAGAGGTACCCATGATCTACCAAAGAATCTAGAAAGTTTTTTCCCCAAGTATATGAATGGAGAATCAAGAAGGATCGAGGACCATATACAAGCATTCAAGGATGCTTGTACCCATGCTTAGGTGGCTCACTAGGATGTTGTATGTAGGTCGTTTCCTTATTGTTTGGGGGACATGGCATACAAATGGTACCTAAATCTTCCCCAAGCATCTATTCTAAGTTGGGCGGATTTAGGAAATGCCTTTATTAATCAATTTTGGGTTTATGTAGACTCAACCATCTTGTATCATCAATTCGCTACCATAAGAAAGCAACAACATGAACCATTGCCATTATTCAACACTAGATTCAAAAGAATGTTTCACAGATTATAAGACCCCTACTTAGTGGCTGAAAATATTTCCATTCTGGCATATTTAAGGGCTGTTGATCCCTTGATTGGCCTATTCTTGTAGAGATCTTATGTTGCCAACAAGATTGGCTCTTTTTCTAAGGTTTATCATCTAGCCATTAAATTGCAAAAATAGATAAGTCTGCAATCAAGAAGTTTAGGAGCAACTCTCCCTCCCATGGGTTATCAGATGCCTAACCCACCGTTGTTCAACATGGTACCAGGGATGTCTTACTCCCAATATGGACCTATTTCTGAGTTACAAGCCTCACCTACCATGCCTTTTTTTGCTAATGGCATGTAGGATCCTTCCCAATAGTCTCAAAACCACTAGCAGCAAGCGGGAGGGTCAACTCATGTTCATTCTCCATCTATAGGGTAGATTGTGCAAAATGAACAAACTATTCAACTAACAAATGAGGTAGAGACTCTAAAAAAGACTCTATCTCAAACGTCCAACAACATGGCACAACTTAGACATAACCCCCCTCAGAACCAAAACCATAATTATCACAATTAGGGAGGTTATAACAACCAAGGTAGTTACTCTAACCAGAATGCAAATCAGAACACCAATAGGAACTTCTAGAACCAAAACTCCTCTAACCAAAATTATGAAAATCAGAACAAAGGATACAATTAGAGGTCCAACAATAACAATAGGCAGTGGAACATTGGATCCAACAATGGGGGAGTTCCCCATAACTATAAGTCTAGTGAGGATAAACCACACACTGCTAATGTGGTGGATCTCAATTTCATGACTAATTGGTGTAGACTACACGATACTGCAACACATTCTAAGGTCAATTGCCTAGAGATGGAAGAAATGGTGAATATTGTGCAAGCTGATTCCCACCCTCGACAAGGAAATTCCAATCAAGATGGTGGGTCAGTAAGTACTACTATGACTTATGAGACCATTGAGGAAAAATATCAATTTCCCATGTAGGATAAATGAACAAGAAGAAGATGTGTATGATTCCCAAGCCTTCTAGTCCAAAGGTGGTCACTTCCTGAGAAATCAAAATAAGGGCCCATTCACTACATCTACCCTCCCAAACAACATGGTCCCACCTAATTAGAATGTAGATAATAACCCACCACCACCAAAGGGACCTTCTGACTCTCATAATAAAGGTAATCCACCTTATTTTCCTAAATATCAAGTTAGGAATGATTCGGAGTTTGATTTTATTACAGAACTGCAGAGACAAAAGACATCATTTTCATTCTTTGACATTATGAAGTGGTGCCTGGCCCAACGGGAAGTTGTGTTGAAAGCCCTATAGGAGGTGGATCATTCAAAAGGAAAAGGTAAAGTGACTCCAGTGAAGGAGACAAATGTGGCCATCTATAAAGGTAAGACCAATACCCCACCTTTCATTTTAAGTTTAAGGATCTTTGGAAAGAATTTGCATAATTGTCTGCTAAACTCTGGAGCATCGGGTAATGTTATGCCCTTTTCAATTTGAAAGAAGATGGGATTATGTCCTGCCTAGACTAATAATAAATTAATTCAGTTGGAAAAAACTGAGGTTAATGTGGTGGGAGAATTAAAAAATCTGTATGTACAAGTTGGATTGGATCCAAGGATCCAAACTTAAATATATATCCAAGTGGCTAATATCCCAGAAACATATGGTATGCTCCTGTGTTAGGAGCTAATGAAGAGTATTGGGTGGTATTTGTCTTTAGATTTATCTCACATGTGGCTACCCTGGAAAGGGATAGAAACACAAATTAGAATTGAGAGTGACACTAGGCTCAAACACATGATTACTGAATATGATTCTCCTAATGAAGTAGCATATTTTGAGATTGAAATAGGAATTTACAAGCAAGAGGAGGTCATGACCTTCTCAATACTCAATCTTGATGATGCACTGCCCCTAGAACAAAATGGCCCAATGATCTCAGTCAACCAACAAGTTCTAATAAAAAAATTGCAACAAGATAAGCTAGTATTGGGAGAAACTGATTTTTGCAGTTTGCTGCTTCCTAATTGGTGCAGGATACATTATCAGAATCATTTTGAATTGACATGTCAACCCTTCCTATATATCTTAAATCATATAGGCCAACCTCAATTGATTGGCCAAGATCAACCTCAAGCACCCATCAATGAATTCCCATTTGAAGCTAAGGATGCTACCATCCTCACCCGAACCAGTCTTTCTCAAGGGGAAGATCCCCCATCATCTAAGCAGACTCTGGTTCTATGCTCTAAGTTTCTGGAGGAGATTGAGGTATCTCAATCATCCTCCATTACACCCACCTTAGATACTCTTCCAGTACCTAAGACATTGATAATAATGAATTGGATTGAAATTTGATCCAAGAAGTTGTTCAAGGAGTGATTATTGAACAAGCTTTAAATATAGAAGAATCTTTAAGTGAACTTGGGACCCAATCACTTTCAACTCTTGATGGCCAGCAAAAGTCCGAGCCACCACCCATCTCAAGCAAGTCATCTCCTATTATTAAAAAAAAAGAAAGAGCTCCTAGCTAAAGACCAATTATGGAGTCTTAAAATTGATGGCTCTAAGTCCAAAGTCTAAAGTGGAGCAGGGATTGAACTAACCAACCCAAAAGGGAAGAATTACTTTGCATCTTACAGGTTATAGTTTGGTTGCACGAACAATGTTGCTAAATATGAAGCACTCGCTCATGGAACTATGTTTTCCCATTAAAAGAAGGTCATCGCTCTCATGGTAATGGGGGATTCTGAAGCAATTGTAAAGCAGGTACACAACCAGTATATTTGTCATGACAAAAGATTGGTTGCATAAAAAAATAGAATTTGGAATCTGATTGAAGACTTTGATGCTTTTGGAATCACTCTGATTCCTAGAGAAGCTAATCATATTGTAGATGCCCTTGCCATTACTGCTAGTACCTTGGAGCCTATGCAAGACTCTGAGCTAAAAATATTTTCAGTTGAATTAGTCTCAGTCCTAGCTGTCTTGGATAATGTCCAAAATGTTTAGGTATTCGATGATGACCATGATATATTGGCCTTCTTGGCAAGTTCAGATGTCTTCAAAGGATAGATAATAGATGAATCTAAAAGAGACGAGGGAGATTGGGATCCTGAGAATGGTGACACAGAAGGGATACTAGAGTTGAAAAGCAATAGTATTCCAAAGGGTATGGTAGCTTTAGAGAGAATCTTTGACTCTGACCCATGGGATCGTCAAAGGGTTCCCATAGAGAGTGATGGGGGGAAGTATGAAGCTATTAATCTGACTCACTTGGGTCCTGAAAGGAATTTTTTCATAGGAAAAACTTATCCTGAAGAAATTAAGAAGATAGTTAAAGTTTTGGAGTAGAACATTGCAACCATTTCTTGGGGTTATGAAGACTTAAACACCTTTGATAATTCGGTGATCACACATACCATACCTCTTAATCCAAAAGCCAAGCCCTTCCATCAAAAAAAATGCCCATTCAATGCTTTGATTGGACCCCTTATTCAAAAGGAGGTGCAAAATCTCCTATCTGCAAGAATAATCTTCCCAGTCAGACATTCTACTTGGGTTGCAAATTTAGTTCATGTGCACAATAAAAGTGGTGAAATCAGGTTATGTGTTGATTTCAAGAATTTAAATAAGGTCTCTGAGAAGGATAATTACCCACTACCTTCTCTTGATGAGGTATTACAAACATTCAATGGGTCCCAGATGATGTCATTTCTGGATGGCTATTCTAGGTATAATCAGGTGCTTGTCAGCCATGAGGATAGAATGAAAATTTCCTTCACCACCGAGTGGGGCACATTTGCGTATAAGAGGATGCCATTCGGCCTTATCAACATTGGAGAAATCTTTCAGCGTGCAATGGATGTAGAATTTAAGGATTTTATAGGTAAGTGTATCATTATTTATGTGGATGATTTAACTATTTTCTCCAAGAGTTGAGGAGACCATGCTACCGATCTGGAAAATGTCCTCAAAAGGTGTATAAGCTATGGTGTCTCCCTTAATCCAAAAAAGTGTGTTTGGAGTATCTAAAGGGAAACTCTTAGGCCACATCATATCAGAAGAAGGGATATCCATAGACCCTAATAGAGTAGAGGCCATCTTAAATTTGACAAGGCTAGGAAGTAAGAAAGAAATGAGATGCTTCTTCAGAAGGATTAATTTTGTCAGAAAATTCATAACAGGGTTTGCGGAAATCATCAAACCCCTTAATGAGATGATGAAAAAAGATGCAAAAATAGAATGGAGCGATGAGGCCAAATCTTCTTTCTCACAAATTAAACAATCAATATTTGAGGGCCCTATCTTGACCAGCCCTGATTATCTAAAGCCCTTCCATATCTATTCTTTTGCGTCTGGCCATTCATGTGCAGTTGTTTTAACACAACGAAGAGGTGAGGGAGAGGAAAGACCTATCGCCTTCATGAGCTCTCCATTTAAGAATGTAGAAGTCAGATACCCACCCCTTAAGAAGCAGACCTTTGCATTAGTGGGAGCAATAAATAAATTCAGGCATTGCATTCTTCAAAGTCAATTAATTTCCATAGTTTCTGATCCAGTTGTAAAATCCCTCCTAAAGCAAAGTGAATTGGGAGAGAGAAGCAGAAAGTGGATGGCTATTTTGCAAGAGTTTGACTTAGAGATTCATCCAATGAAACTGGTCTGAGGGCAGGGTTTATCGAAGGAAATGGCAGATGTGGACAAGAATATCACATGTCAACAGTACACCGTGCATTCATTTACTAAGGATCCCTGGTACACAAATCTGATCTTCTTCCTCAACAACAAATGCCCAGAAGGGATGAATTCTACTCAGAGGAGAGCACTGAGGATGAAGAGTGCTCATTGTATGCTCAAAGGGGGATCTATATACAAAAGAATTTTTCAAGGAATTTACTTGCACTGTTTGGATCAGCAAGAGGCTAAGCACTCCATTGCTGAGTTTCATGGAAGACATGGTACATGACATGGATCTGCAAATGCTCTTGCCCATCAAATTCTTAGATCAAAATATTATTGGCCTTAAGTGTTTTGAGATGCACACCAACATGCCTAGACATGCCATGTATGCCAGACCTCTGCACCTAGGGAAATAAATCTAGCAATTCCTTTGCAACCAGTGTATGAGGTAAGACCGTTCACTCAATGGGCACTAGAATTTCTAGGTGTCATTAATCCAAACTCTTCTGCAGGTCACAAGTTCATCTTGATTGCAACTGACTACTGCACATGCTGGACTAAGGCTCAGCACTACAAAAATAGCACCACAAAGGTGGTTATCAAGTTTCTAACTAAGAAAATCACCACCATGTTTGGAGTACCATTCGCCCTGGTATGTGATAATGGCCCTGCTTTTTTTTCAGCAGAATTTATTCAATGGGCTTATGAACATAATATTGTCTTAAATTATTCATCTAATTACTACCCTTAGGGAAATGGAGTGGTTGAGTCCACTATTAAAAATCTATTGGAGGTAATTAAAAATTTGCTAGAAAAAAATCCTAGAGATTGGCACACCTAGTTGTGATTTTCCCTATGGGAAGATCAAACTCGAATCAAAGCCACCCTAGGAAATTCACCATTTAAACTAGTCTACGGCCAAGACCCAGTCTTCCTAGTCCATTTTCAAATATCTGTCCTCAATTTTATGTAGGAATTTTATACAAAGGATGATAGGATTGAGGTCAGACTAACCAACTTGCTCAACATGGAAGAATAGAGAGATGCTGCTTTGCAGCAATTCTCTAAACATTAGGTTGTTGTCAAATGCTAGTTTGACAAGAGGGCCAAGGTAAAGGCCTTTAGGATATTAGATCTTGTGCTACTATGGGACAAAGCTAAAGAGAAGAAGGGAGATCACCAAAAATTTGATAGACTCTACTAAGGTCTGTATCAAGTAGCTAAGATACTAGGCGAGAATGCTTTTTGTTTGAGTACCTTGACAGGATAACCTATTCCATTTTTATTTAATGGTTAGTTTCTTAAACATTACTTTGGCTCATGAAGGTCTGATGTTTTGAATAACTCTACTATATTGTGTTGTATGTAATTAGTTCTTTCTTTTGTTTTTTTTGTGTCTTCTTTTTTTCTTTTTTCTTTGTTTCTTTTTCTTTTTTTTTATTTTGTTTTTGTTTTGTCTTGTTCATTAGGGATCTTCATTTCTATCCATTCCAAGAAAAGGGCTTGTTATGCAAAGTATGCTATAGGAACTAGGATAGAAATTGATTTAGGTATTTTCAATGAGCATCTGTTGAAGGATTTTGTTCTAAAACTCACGTCTTATGACCATTCTAATGTTGGTTAGAAAATTTATTAAGGGTAAAAGGTACATTGTGAATATCTCATGAATTATGATCAAAGTCTGTCACAAAGTAGATAAACATCTGCCTAAGTAAATACTTATTTATTTTAGGGTGGTTGTATCTCTGATTCAAGTGAAAAATCTGATTCTAAGACTATCATGAAATTCATTGTAGCTCTCAACTCACATTTCAGATCAATTGAGAAACGTTCATAAAAGGTTCGAACAAGTGAAGCTTAAGTAAAAAAAAAAAGAGATAGAGAGAAAAGGAAAACTCAATATCAAATGGGTGAATCAAGTATCTCTATCAGGGCTATGGATGACAATATTTAAAGGACGCAACCTATGTAGCTTGGATTTTTGGTATAGTTGTTTAAGAGTGGAGAAAGTATCTATAAAGAATGATGCACAATATACGCACAGACTCTGATTCAAACAAAATTCATGAGCACATATATCTGAGATTCCAGCTCAACCTTATTGTATATATCTAATCTTATTCAAGTTAACATGCTTCATTAGCCAAGTAGTTTTTAGGTGACTGAATTTTTTGATGTCTTGAAAATGGATAAACCATTTTCCCATCCGAGTCACCATTTTTTATGCCTTGCATAACCACCCCATCTTTCGCCTTGGTCAAAATGGGTCCCCCTTTTTGTTTCCTGTCCTTGGTTCTTTTTCAATAAAGTTTTGAGTTTTTCTTCTTCCAATGCTTTGTTTTCCTTTTTGTTCTAGCGGAACCGGAACTGGAACAAAATCTAGTTTGAAACTTGTTTTAAGGATTCCATTTCGATCCTCATCTCGCTTGTCTCTTTGTTGGTCTTTTGGGCTTTGTCTTTGTTGTTTTGTTGGAGTCAGAGATAGAATGGATATTAATTGCGGGATTTATATATAGTCTCAAACTTGTTTCCATCCCACCTCTACCTTTGCCTCTGCCTTTTAGTTTTTTTGTTTAGACTTGAGATCAATGTTGTTTTTCTTGTTTCGATCTTGATGTTTCTCTTTTGGTTCTTTCTTTTCTTTTCTTTTCTTTTCTTCTTTGTTGGCGGAACCAGAACCAAAATTAGAACCAAAATCGAAAGTTGGAAAAAGTTTCCAAATCAGTTTCCACTCCGTTTTCGGTCCTGCCTTTCTTGTTGTTGATTGAATTTACTTTGGTCGTACAATAGTCTTGTGCCTATTCCCACCATGATTCCGCATCTAACCTGCCGCATTAATGGAATTAATTATAGGCACCTCCCACATATGAGGTTTGATTTTAACCTTAATTAAGGTTAACTCACTAGTTATTATCACTGTTTAACAAGTAAAATCAAACCAGAGCTGCGGTAGAGAATTTGGGAGTGTGATTCAATCCAGGGAAAATCATTTTGTGCATAGGATTCGCATAAAGGGCCAACCTGTTGGATTGTGTTTGGAGGTAGGGTTTCTATTCTTCATTTTTTGTTCATTGTGTTTTGTTTGGTCTATTGTTCTTTGCGTGGGTTTGTTGCTCTTTGTTTTCATTTGAATCCTTGTTGTTTTGTTTTCTTTTCTTCTCTTTTGTTTTTCTTTTCTTTCCTTGTCTTTGGTTAATCTTTTATTTTACTCTTTGTCATTTTTTTTCTTGTTTGCTTGTTTTGCCACAGTCATTTTAATGTTTTCTTTGTGCTCATACCATGGTGCCTTGGGTTTTTGGGGGTTTCGATTAGCTAGTACATGGGTATATGGTGTTCTTCAATCAATTACGTTACTTGATGGTCCTTTTATGTATCGTCTTGTTGGTTTCGAGTAGGGTTAAGTTGTGCCCTAATTATTGGAGTCGAATGGTTTTTTATAAACTAGGGTTTTTATGCATGTCTCTGTTTAATTAAAAAATTGTGCCCTAGTTGCTAGGTTTCCTCTCGATCATATGGGAATGGGTTTCATACTATTATTTTAAGCCTCCTTGGCTTGTCAGGTGACCTTGTTTTTAGGCTATGATGTCATAGTTGTTTTTAACCGGGGTCAGATCAGGGATTGATTTTGTTCTTGAAACTTGGTTTGTAATGAATGTACAACTTCGTCTCTAGGCCCACTTCCGATGAGCTATAGTTTATTAAAATATTGTTTGCCATAGTTGGAGCCGGAGGTAGATCAGGATATAAGTTTGAAATTTATTCATCATACCAAATCAATGTCCATTCTGATCCCGGTTCCGATTACCATTTCGACTCCATCTCCGATCCCGCCATATGGTTTGATGAGAGTACAATGTCCATTCAAGTCTTGACCCCAGCGGTGCTTTAAAGGATTTTTAGGGATGTCTTATGCCTGGTCTCGCCTCTGGTGTATATGAAGGGTAAGATCTCTAACTAGGTTTTTGTTATACTTCTTGTAGATCTAATTTGGGGTTTTGTTGCATAAATTAAAGAATGTCAGGAGCGTTGGGGGAGGCTTCCTAGAGGAGTCAACCTATAGAAACTTCAAAACTAGGAGCTAAGCCTAAACAAATCCCTTATACCCTGAGGTATAATCACCAGCATTCTATCATCACTGCTAGCAAGGTGGAGTCTAATTGGGCAGACATAACTGATATAAATCTGGGTCCGTTCCATTATGAGGAGTTGTACTCTAAAAAAATTGTTGAAGAAGTATGGAGAGGACTTATTATTAGATAGACTAATGGATGTTAAAGAAGAGGTGAAGGCTTCCAAGAGGGAATTGACCAAATTAAAAGATATGAAGGGATTTGCCTCAACAGAGTTGAAGAGAATTAAATTTGAAGATAGCTGGGTCGATGGGCCTGATGTGGATATTCTTCAACAAGTTTTCTCTAGTTATAATGAGTATCTTCTTGAGCAGACTACATAAGAATGAGTTGGCATTAGGATGATCTATTTTGGGCACTTGAATTCCCCCTTTTCTCTCCTATTTCACAGGGCAATCAACATTTGAACTAAAGATTAGCAATTCTAAGTTTTTGAGGAGGTTTTGGTTCCTTGATTAGTGGATCTCAATTTTGATTGAGAGGGATTTGTGCATAAGCATCTCTATATGTACTTTTCAGATCCATATTGTAAAGGTTGACTGATGAAAGTAGAATTAGCCTCCTGAGGATAACAGATAGGAATTTTTAGCTTTGAAGAAAAGATACTTTTAAAAATTCATGTTGAATTTAGATACACTTTTTATATAGTTTTATGTTGGAATTGAACTTCTTGGATAAGGTTAATGAACCATAATCAGTTTGTATGCCAGTGGGTTTGCTGCACATAAATGTTTCTTATTTGATGTGAATCAATAGGGGAAACTAGATTATAAATATTATTTCATTAAATTGTCTATGAATGGAATTATTATATGTCGGTTGATCTATATTATTGGCTTGTGAGAAATAGATAGTCGCAAACAAGGAATGTCCTAATGTAAGCTAAAGGAAAAATTACCATAGTCATTTTTTCCAAAGCAATCCACAAACAACAATCAAAGAAAAAAGTCATGAGACATCCTTGCCCCTCTAAATCCTTTATGGGAAATCTTCAAGAGAGCTAGTAACATGACTCAAGAACAAATAAAAAAAGATAAGACAAATAAGGCAATAGTCATTCAAATCGTTTGCCAAGTGTTTGCCAACATCTGTTTTGACGAAGTGACAAATTGATTGTTTTAATAAGCCCGTCTTTAGGAAGGACACATCCTAATAAGGAAAATGACAGAGTTTTGGAAAATGACAAAATTTGACTAATTGAACGTCTGGTGTCAATTGACGATTTGACTGAGTTGACCTGAATACTGTATTGGATAGTTTTTCTATTGATTCATGACTTGTGCTACATTTTGAGTGAATTTTATGTGTTTTAATGTCTGACTTATTTTGAATGACTCGAGGAACCCTAAAATACTAACCTAGGGGCCTCGAGGGCTGATCAACAGATGGCCTTCCCTATGTAACAATGCACAGAGACCTCGTAGTTCAACATGACTTGACTTTGTCTTAGTGACAAATGACCAAATCATGATTTGACTTTATTTGACCAAATCCTAAGGGACTAACCTAATGCCTTGGGGGCACATCAACATATGGCCTTTCCTACATTAAGTCATAGAGGCAACATAGTTTGACACGACTGACTTTAACTCTATTTTTGGGATTTTTTCCAAGTTATTTGTATGTTTTTGGGTTTTGACATGTTTTGGTTTTTTTTTGGAATTTTTGAGGTTTTATGATTCTTTTGTCTTTTGGGAATTTTTTTTTTTTTTTGGCTTTTTGATGTTTGATGATTTTTTTTACCTCAAGCATAGAATCCCTTGAAGATGTAGGTTACGTACTTTCCCCCAATCAGGATGAGACCAACTTATTAGGGATGAAATGGGAAAGGAAATTTATTGCTGATGGATATGATAAGGTGAAGGGATGTTTGAAGTCAATTGTTCCAAGCCATGGAAAGGATATCAAGAAATTATTTTAAATGATATGGGTAAGGGGAATGGCGTGAAAGGTCAGATTGGAATGATGGTAGATGAAAAAGCAAATTCAACTGCACATGGCACTTTTTTGCTAGGTTTTCACCATGGTACTTATCCAAAGTGCCACTGAAGTTGTTTTCACTATTGGACGAATTATTTCTCTTTACTATTTTTCTTTTTTTTTGTTTAATTTTTTTGGTGTTACCAAGATGCTTGTTTGCCAAGTTTTCATCCAGGTAATTTTTATTTTGATTTTTTGATTTTTTTTGTATTTTTATAGTCATTGACATGTCTCTCTAAAGCTAGGTGTAAAATTTATAATTCGTGATGATGCATTGACCTTATTCAGATGACTGTGCTTGAAAAAAGGAACTGATTTGAATGTGAAATGCGAGTGGAAAATATGAAGGATGATAGAAGTGGTAGATGAAAGAGGCTATGATATGATCCCTAATGAGCTTGGTCCACTGATGAGCTAGAGTACATGAAGGGGTCATCATCAAACGTACATTGAAAGACATCACCAATGAACATTGAATGATATGACAGATGGGTGCACATGGATGGATGGAATAGGATGTATGGAATGATTGAAAGTGATGAGGGTAGAGACCTTGGATCGAAAAGTTCTTTATTTTTCTTTGAATTTTGAGAGGTTCCCCCAGTTATTTTAGATGGAGAGGCATACTTGGAGACCAATGCTTTTTGATTTTCATTTTTGACTTTTATCTTTGATTTGTCCAATAGCTTTTCATTTTGGCTAGAGGACTTGTCTTGATATTATTTTCTTGTCATTATGTCTTTTGACTCTTGATCTCTCTTTAAAGAGGGCATTTTTATCTTTGATTCTTGAGATTTTCCTTTTTCTTTGTCTTAAGATATGACTTGTTAATCCATGTCTATGATCTGGATGGATGCAAGTGAAATGGGTGAGATGAATGGAATGGTTGGAATATTTTGTGGACAATCGTGAGTGGCGATGACATCAATGATGCCTTTGAGACTATATTTTTTGGCACTTCTAACATTAGAGGAAGCTTCTACATCCTTAACGACTTCGAAAGATGACTTAGCAGAGGTGACAGTAGGGGGACATACCCTAATCCAAGACAGGTGGTATGGAAAGATGATGTTTGGGTATCCTTAGCGAGGTCAAGATCAAAGAGTGGATTATCTTATATATCTTGGGAAAACATGTGGTTGTCATGGATATGACATGATTGAGCAGAAGCAAATAGGGTAAAAGAAAATGTATCATCAAGATCCCAAAAATTTTCCCTCCAAGAACAACCATCTATTTGTGTACCTTCTAAAGCTATCTTCACATCATTGTTAGAAGTTAGAACCTCCTTAGTAGTATTAACATCATTTTTTTTGTAACTTGTCCATAAAATATTCATCACATCCCATGTCATGTATTTTGACCTCAAATTTTGAATTGGATGGTGGAGGTTCGGTATTGGATGTCTTGTGTAATGAGGAATGATCAATGTATTTGGATGATGAGGATGATGAAGCTTCCTGATTAACTAGGACTTGACATTTGGGGATCCCTTAGAAATTATTATAGTATTGAAAAGGATCGAGATCAACAACGATTATGAATTATGTGCCTTCATGAGGAAACTTCAGGAATTGATGGTATGTAGAGGGAATGGCCTTCATGGCATGAATCCATGGTCTACCAAGGAGGAATTTGTATGGGAGGTCGAGATCCAAGACTTGGAATACGGTGTCCATTGTTTTAGGTCCCACTCTGACAAGTAGTGTTATGACGCCTTTGAAAGAGAATTGCTCATCATCATAGGATTTTATGACTATGGTTTTTGTCACATCCACACAACCTTCAGAGCATCCCAATGCCTTGATTACTTTAAGTGTGAAATTTTTTAGACCTGCTCCACTGTCTACCAAGACTTGTCTGACTTTGGTTTTATGGAAAAAAAACTTCAAGGTGCAAAGGGTCATTATGGGTGGATTTTTGGGATGAATAATCTTGTTCTAAAAAAGAGATGTAATGGGGATTATTCAATAATCTTACCATTTCTTGAAAATTATTGACATCAAGGTTGGTGGGGACAAAAGCGTCTTGCAAATCCTTGTCAAGGATAGCCCTATGTTCAGGAGAAATGCAAAGCAACTTTAGGAAAAAGATTTATGTTGGAGTTTTGAAGTAGATGGTCCAAGAGGTTGTATTGAGACTTTGACTATTGAGGCTAAGGAGGAGGACCTTGAATGCTGACCTCAATCTGTTATGTGTTTATAGCACATTCGGGAGACTTTGGTGTAGGAGCACTAGGAGTCCATTTTTTCTCTTTTTTGTAATTTTTGGTTTTTATTAGTTGCTAATGGGTTCTAAGGTCTAATAAGGTCATTTATGACCACATGCCCTGTATTTAACTCATTTTTGTGGTGCAAGGGGTCATGGGTTTCAAAAATACAAAAAAATGTTAAAAGTTGCTAATTTTGTCATGCAACCTTTTTGGGCAAGTTGTCAAAAATGGGAATTTCAGTTACATGCAATTGTTTGAACGTGGGAATCAATTGAAAATGGATGGAAAAATCATAAATATTCTAAGATGGTTGAATGGAAGGATCGTTGTAATGTTTTTTCAAACTTGGAATGAATTGAAGAAAGTTTTTTGGTGATTTTTTTGAGTTGCAGAAACTTTTGGTTTCTTGTACAAACTGTACGATCCATGGATTGATATCTAATAAATTTAATTTATTATGCACATGTATATACTCCATTTATGTTTTTATTTCATTCTATTTCATTGAGTTTCAAGAAAGTTATAGCAATTTTTCTAAAATCTGCCCAAACCCTAGCTAGGGTAAACCAGGGGCCTTCAAAATGTAATAATTTTTGTTTCCACTAATAAAAAATGCTATAAACCATCCAATTTTATTTTTTTTAAATTTTATTCAATATTTTAAAGGTTGGATTCCCTAATATGCTTGCATTTGGGAAAAATATTCACCAGTCCTCTTCAAGAAAGCACTAAAAAATAGTGAAAAATCATCTACATTTTGCTTGTAGCTAAAATCCTTGCATGCTTTCCATTAAGGTTGGTTTGGAAAGATTTTATTTTATTTCTAAAAGTATGTGAATTACTCATTCAAGTGATTGAACATTGTAAAGGGTTTTGGCATTGAGTGGTTGTGACTGTCCCAAGAGGATAGAGTTGCAATTTTGAGCACAAGGATTGAACCCTTGTCTTGATGTATTGTGAAACAACATGTGAAGATGTTTGTGATTATTTTGGATCCCTAGATAGGATTTTAATGCTTATAAACCTCCTCAAAGGGGTGTCTAGACAAGTCTCTGTGATATTCCATTGCTAAGGTCTAGCTACATATTCATAAGGATTTGATGTTGTACAAGCAAGTTTGGGTGTGTGAGAAACCAATGTTGAGTACCCTATGAGTGGTTGTTGTAAGTCTCTTGGGTGATTGATAGTGTTTTCATCACATTAAGGTTGATTCATAGTCTTAGATCTTTGGATAACTCTACCATGCAAGTATGTTTTTTTAAGTTTGTTGAGCTAAGTCTCTTAATGAATCCATTGTTTAAGGTCATGAAGGTACACGTAGAAGCACCAAAATGGAGATGAGTTTTGAATACCCTACCTCTTGGGTCTGATTCTAAGTTACTCATCCTTCCTCTACATCATATTTCTTGATAGTGATGGTATTGACATGTTCATCAAGAGTGTGAAGGTTATTTACTATGGTGTTATAATCATATTTGGCCTGAGTGTAATTGGTGTTATTGTTGGTCTTTTGTCCTGAACTGGAAGGCTTTCCATTTCCAGGGTCTTGTAAGGGATTCTTGAAGATTTTATGGTCATTATTAGATGTGGGTTGTAGTCCTTCAACTTCAATGGTTCCATTCTCAACAAGGTCTTGGACTATGTTCTTAAGTTGTCGGAAAGATGAAGTGGCATGTCCTTTGGTGCGGTGGTATCCACATGTAGCATTGCCATCCCACCAAAATGGTTTAAAATTTCCAAGGTAATATTGTTTAAAAGGTGGTAATGTTATGACCTTTGATTGTAGGATTTATTTTAGGAAGGATTCAATTATTTCCCCTAAGGAAGTGTATTATCATTTAGGTGGATACTTTCTTGTTTGTCTAGGTGGACCGCGTTCTTGGTTGCTTTCGACTACATTTTTCATTTGATTTCGGACATGTGTTGTGTTTGGACCTTTAATAGTAAGCATGGGACCCATTTTTCTCACAACCTTAGCGTCTACAACCCCATCATTAGTGACATTATTGTTGTATGACCAATATTTGGTTTTTTCATTGGATGGGTTTTGGTTGGTTGTTCTTTTGTTATAGAACTTGATTTCTCCCTTATCAATAAGTGATTTTTCAAGGATAATGCCTTTCTCAACTAGGTCTGTAAATGAGGTACAACATTGCATTCATAACTCATGTCTCAAGTTTGAGTTCAGGTTTTCAATGAACATGCCAAATTTTTGTTTCTCAGGTATCTCAACAGGACATCTACTAGCCAAACCCCTCCACTATTAGAAGGAAGTGACAATTTTTTCACCATCTTCTTGTGTGGTATGACATAGGGTGGCAATTGTTATGCCATTGTCAATTTTGAATGCAAAGTGTTTCATAAATTTTGTCTGTTAGTCCTCCACATATTCTTATGCCAGTTGGTAGATGTGCAAACACTCAAGTGCTATAGGGGATAAATCAGTTTTGATAAAAATAAACCAACCTCCAGAGATTCTGAATATGCCACCTATGTTCTCACATAATAATGATCAACCCAAAGAGAACCCCTTATTCAAAAAACCAACTCAGGTTGAACAAGTAGTAGTGGCACAAATGTATCCAGGAGGGCCATCTCAATATGAACCTCAAAAAAAAAATCCACCTCTTGGGAAATATATACCTTAGAACACTTCAAGCATCGATCCTTCCCAGAATAATCAGTACCATCAACACAGTGGAACACAAGGTCCCCTTCTGAACAACCAGTACCATCAATAGGGTGGAACACAAGGTCCCCCTTCAAACAATCAATAATTTCAAGAATATGGAATGTAGGGCCCCCTTCCAAACTGGTAATACTATTAACATGGTATCCTGCCAACACAACATCAGGGTAACCTTCATTTTAGTCCTACCCAATAGGGCGTGCCATAGAGCACCCTTATTTAGTCATCCCAACTACAAACACATCATCAGGGTAACCTTAATTTTAGTCCTACCCAATAGTGTGTGCCACAGAGCTCCCTTATTCATTCATCCCAACATAAGGTACCCCACAAACACATCATCAGGGTAACCTTTATTTTAGTCCTATCCAACAGGGTGTGCTACAGAGCACCCGTATTTAGTCATCCCATCAAGAAGGTATCTCGCAAATGCATCATCAAGGTAACCTTCATTTTAGTTCTACCCAGCAAGGTGTGCCATAGAGCACCCTTATTTAGTCATCCCATCAACAAGGTATCCCACCAACGCATCACTAGGGTAACCTTCAGTTTAGTCTTGCCTAGCAAGGTGTACCGCAAAGCACCCTTCTTCGATCATCCCATCAACAAGGTCACCCATAAATGAATCATCAGGGAAGCCTTCAATATGTTCTACCCCAAAAACAAATAGTTAACTCTCCTTATTCACAACAAGGAATTAACCCTCCTTACATCCCATATGTCTATCAAGGTCCTATACCTTCATAATACCCGATCTATGACCAAAACCTAGTAGGGAAACAAGGTTATTACATGTAGGTTTTGCAAACACATATACCAAAAATAGAAATGAAACTAAAACTAGATGTTGTCACCTAACAAATAACAGATAAGCAGATAGGAAAATAGAGGAAGACCTACACTCTATAGGAAATTTGTCCATTCCCTTTTGATCATTCCATCATGGCACTACCTTTTCTGAAAAACTTTGAGATACCTAGGTTTGATAGAAAGTATGAAGGAATAGGAGATCCAGTAGAGCATGTGCGAGACTTCTCGGTATCATGTATGGAGGTATAGAACAATTATGCCTATCTCATGAGGCTCTTTCCATGTAGCCTTATAGGTCACGCTATGGAGTGGTTCACCTATCTACAACCCAAAATCAAAACTTTTGATGAGCTATCTAGCAAATTTATAACCAGCTTCTCATTGAACATAGAAAAATATGTCACCATCACTAATATTTCCTAAATTAAATAGAACCAAGGAAATTCATTTACTTCCTACCTAAAAGGATGGAGACACAGATCGAGTTGGTGTAAATGGCCCATTCTAGACAAGGAGTTGGTGGATATTTTCATCACGAATGTCTTGCCCAAAATAAAATACTAGTTCATTATGCTATGTCCTATAGATTTTGAGGAAACAATAGAAAATGGGTTAAATATTGAGAGAGCCCTCATAGCAAGAGGAACCTTAAGAACAAACAACTCAAAAGACAATCCTTGTAACTCAATTGAGAAACTTAAAGTTTGGGCTAAAAACAAGAATGTCACAAGCAATGGAGTGGTAGACACTAGAGAAGTATGGAATGCATAGAATACAAATCAAAATAAAGAATAGGTGGCACAAACAAGATATGGCCCCAACAACACACAAATCAACAAAATTACCTATCCCAAGAACAATCAGGTTGTAAATCAACAAATAAATCAAGGAGGGAAATAGAGGTGATATGATCAACCTAGGAGGTAATTCATTGTATTATGTGAGTCACTTGAAATAGTTATGTGAAAACTAGTACAATAGAACCTCATCAAAACAAATGATCACCCAAATTATGAAAAACCTAGATTTAAGACACCATGGTACAATGAGAAAGACTTATGTGGTTTCCATATGATCAAAGGACATATGACCGACAATTGCATGTGCCTCAAACACATCATCTAGGACTTGATAGACAAAGGGGAAGTAGACATTGATCATTTTTCTAGAAATAAGGACCTACAAATATACTCAAACCCGATCCCAAACCATACTAAGAGGAATGATCAAGGATAGGGACAAGAGTACCACAATGCTAATTACACATATGGTGACATATTTTTAGGAACCCTCTCACAAGTTAATCAAAACAAGGCAAACATAGTAACGATACGAGGAGGAGACAACAAAAACAATGTAACTACCTATTGAGGAAGAGTTGCAATACAAGGAGCACCTCCCAAACCCACAATCAAGTCACCAAGTGACTACAACATTGTGGAATAGTTAAAGAAGACACCTACCCTCATCTCAATCCTAGAATTTTTAAAACTATCACCCGCACATAGGTAGATATTGGAAAAATCATTGGAAATGTCAGTCCCTAATGACCTCAATCCCAATTAGTTCCAAGCCATGGTTGGAAAAATCATTGCAAGTAATCATTTAGTCTTTTCATAGAAAGATCTACCACAAATAACATTCCACAATCAATTTCTACACAAATAGGTTGGTGTTCACAAGACCATGGTCAAACGAGTATTGATAGATAATGGTGCAGGTTTAAACATATGTACCTTGATATTCATCAAAAAATTAGGGTATTCTAACAACATGATTGAAAAAGGAAAGAGTATCACCATAAGGGCCTGTAATGACTTGGAAAGAAATTATAAAGAAATAGTTAGGTCGCCAGTGTAGATAGGACCAGCCATCACATAAACTACTTGTCAAGTACTAGATCTTGAGTTACCCTAGAACCTATTCTTGGGACACCCTTGGATCCATGGATTACAAGTAGTCCCTTCCACTTTTCATTAATTCCTAAAGTTTCCCCATGAAAGAAAAATAAGTAACACTATATGCCAATCCCAAACCTTTCCATTTTTATGCCAAGTTAGAGGAAAAGTACAATAAAATCCAATTTGTACCTAGAAATTATATAGCCTTTCATTCCTTTTCTTATTCCAACCCTTCCATGCTTCCATCAACCTCCACCGAGAACACATCAAGTGAGAAACCAAAATAGAAGCCAAGATCCAAGTACATGAAAAGGGTAATGGGAACTACCATTTTAACCATGCATTCTATATCGACATGCTTCCACCAACACCCAGAGTATATGGAGGTCCAAAAGAGATCAAAATAATATAAATGTAGCCAAACCCACTCTTTTTAATAGATGGGGAGACATGAAATATGAAGAAATATTTGAGGAGGACCTTTCATCTATGATCTACAAGGAGGACCAAAAGGAGCCAGAAAATCCACAACCCATTTTAATTGATCTTAATACCAGAGGTTATCAATTAGTCAAAAAAATGGGATACAATGGAACAGGTGGCCTTGGGATACATAAACAAGGCCAATTAAAGCTTATCATAATGGAACAAAGGAAAAATAATATGGGGCTAGGTTATAAACTAAAAGACGTGGTCATTCCAAAAATCGGACGAACCTCTTGGAAGAAATGAGAAAGTTCTTCTAGTGTTAAGGCACTAGATATCTATCATGTCATGGATGAGCTACCCATCAAAGAATTATTCAAAAACTTAAGAATTGATAGGCTCCCTCTCTAGTACATGGAAACCATTCCCAACATCTATTACCATTTTGAAACAAACTCTAATGAATAATAATTGGATTATCCTTCCTTCGTCATCGGATATGATTCCCCCGCTTCCAGTAATGATGACCTAGATACTCAATGGGAAAAAGACACCACAACTATATTGATCCTTTCACCTACATCTGTAAGTTTTTAAAACCAAGATGATAGTATCCCACTCTATTACCCACAACTCATAGATTGGGATCACCAACAACATACACTTGTTCTCGATCAATTCTAGAACTATGAGGTAATCTAGAGTTCATGGGACTATGAATAGTGATACTAGCAGGAGATCACAAAGCAAGGTTCATCATGGAGCTAAAATAAGAGGCATAATTTGGTGGAGAGATTGAATCTTCTAGTCACAAAAAATGAAAGAAAAAACATAAAAAATTGATCTCCTAGGGAAAACCACACTGTGGCTCTATCAGATCCAAAAAAGAGAAAAATAAAGGACGCATATGAAAGTGAAAACTTCCCAGAGGCACCTGAGGATAGAGGATTCAATCTCCCCATATCAAAATATCAAGAAAGATGAACACTCCTTGTAGAAGAAGTAGAATCCATAAATGTTGGTATAGCAGAGGACCCAAAGATAAGATACCATGCAACATCACTTGATCCAGAGGAGAAAGCGAATTTCACAACATTCATCAATGAGAGAAAGGTGAAATTTTCTTGTACCTATGCTGACATGCTTGGACTAGATCTGGAATTAGTGGTGCATCATCTAGATATCATCCCTGGAGAAAAGCCTATCAAGAAAAAACTCAAAAAAATGCATCCCCAGATAGCATTACTGGTAAAGGTAGAACTAAAGAAGCTACTAGATGTGGGTTTCATTAGACCCATCAACTATCCACAATGGATATCAAATCTAGTAACAATGTCCAAACCTACTAGGGGAATAAGGATATGTATAGAATTTAGAGACTTGAACAAGGCTTGTCCAAAAGACAACTTTTTGTTTCCAAGCATTGACATGATTGCAAATCTAACATCAGGGCATGAGGTGTTGTCCTTAATGGATGGTTTCTTTGGATACAACCAAATAAAGATCTCTCCAAATGACCAACACAAAACAACATTCACTTGTGCTTGGGGGACTTTTTCTTGGAATGTAATTCCTTTTGTTCTAAAGAATGTAGGAGAAACCTATCAAAGAGTGATGACAACTAGATTCCATGACATTCTACACACAACCATGAAGGACAATGTGTATGAAATTCTAGAAAAAAAAATCAAAAGGGTAGATCACTTGAAAAACCTAGCAAGGGTATTTGATTGACTGGAATAGTACAATTTGAGACTCAATCCTAAAAATTTTGTGTTAGGAGTAACATCTAGAAAGTTGTTGGGGTACATAGTGTCAAGAAGAGGGAAAGAAGTGGATCCTACCAAGGTAAAATATATAATAGAGATGCCTCCTCCAAAGACACTTAAATAGTTGAGGAGCCTACAAGGGAAGCTACAATCCATCAGGTGATTTATCACACAACTGGCAGACAAGTGACACCCTTTCACTCATCTCCTACATAAAGACATCACCTTCAAATGGGATGGGAGATGCAACCAAGAATTCCATCAATTCAAGGAGTATCTAATTACTCCTCCTGTACTCTTGCCACCTATTCCAGAAAAGGAGATGATACTTTATGTGTCTACCACACAAGCAACATTGGGAGCTCTCTTGGCCCAACTAGATGATAACAATAAAGAAAGTGCAGTCTACTATATTAGCAGAACATTGGTGGGCTATGAATTGAACTACTTACCCATTGAAAGAGCATGTCTCTCAATCATGTTTTTAACACAAAAGTTGAGACATTACATTTTAAATAGAAAGGTGAAACTGATTTTGAAGGTGGAACCACTCAAATATTTACTAGCAAAAGTAGCCTTAACAGGTCGAATAGCCAAATGGGTGATGATCCTGAGTGAGTTTGATATAGGGTACATGGAAAAGAGAGCTATAAAGGGACAATTCATAGCAGACCAAATGGATGAAACACCCATAGATGATCATAAAACTCTCATAGTAGATTTTCCAGATGAGAGTATCTTGATGAAATAGCAAACATGCCAATGGACTCTATACTTTGATGAGCCCCATACTCCACATGGTTCTAGAGCTGGTATTTTATTTATCACACCACAGGAAGATAGTATACCCAAGGCCTGCAGGATTACATTCCCTTGCACAAGAAACATCTCAGAATATGAAGCTCTTATCATAGGGCTCAAAATAGTGATTGAATGGAGAATAAAAGAGATACATGTCTTTGGAGACTCTTGTCTAGTAATCGGACAGGTGAACGATGAATACCAAAAAAATAGATGACAAATTGCTAGCATAAAAAAGAATGGTGGAAAAATTCAAGGAGTACTTCATCAAAATAACCTTTGAATGGGTTCCTAGGATCAATAACAGAGCTGCTGATGCAATGGAAATGATAGACTCATTGCTTGATATTCCTCAGAATGTGCCTAAATATGAATTCCTCATGGAACGACTACTTGTGCTGCATTCAACATCCCAGAATCAGAAATGGTATGTGTTGTTGTTGGTCCTAACTCCCCATGGTACCAAGATAATTTTGAATATATCTAGAATGGTATCATACCACTTGACTTACTGACTACTCAAAAGAAAACCTTCACCGGTAGAACCTCCTATTTTACGATCTTAGGAGAAAAACTATACCGTCGTCACCTAGATGGTATGTTACTTTGGTGCCTTAATGTAGAAGTACAAAGATCCTTACAAAAGGTCCACAAAGGTATTTGTGAATCCCACTCTAGTGGAACTAACCTAGTCCAGAATCTACTTAGGGTAGGATACTATTGGCCTTCCATGGAGCAAGAAAACATTCAACATTCTAGAAGGTGTTGACAATGTCAACAACACAATGATCTAGTTCATGCACCAACATAAGAGTTGAGACCCATCATGACATCATGGTCTTTTTCACAATGGGGATTAGACTTAGTAGGTAAGATATCACAAACTTCATCTAATGGACATAGATTCATTATCACCGCAAAAAAATATTTCACTAAATGGATAGAGGCAATTCCATTGACCTATATCACTGGAAAATAGATATCAAAATTCATTTTGGATTATCTCATTTGTAGGTATAGAATTCCATAGACAATTATAACATACAATGGCACCCCATTCAAGAATCAAGATGCCTAGGAACAATTTTCCAAGTTCCTTATCCAACATATTTTTCCACGCCCTACT
Source organism: Sequoiadendron giganteum (assembly GCA_007115665.2). Classification (NCBI taxonomy): domain Eukaryota; kingdom Viridiplantae; phylum Streptophyta; class Pinopsida; order Cupressales; family Cupressaceae; genus Sequoiadendron; species Sequoiadendron giganteum. Next base: position 354,672,815 of record CM021103.1, on the reverse strand, counting down.
ATCCTCAAGGAAATGGTTAGGTAGAGGCATCTAATAAAATAATCCTAAAATTACCGAAAAAGACTCTCAATGATGTGGGATGTGATTGGAATTTGCAGCTAAACCTAGACTTATGGGCTTATTAAACTAGCATTCACACACCTACTGGTACCACACCCTTTTCCTTGGTCTATGGATCAGAAATTGTATTACCTATCATGGTCGAAATCCCCTCATTGTGAGTCTCATTAAAAGGCATGGTCACCAACGAAGAGTACATGGTATCCATACTGAATGAATTGGAGCTCCTAGATGAAATGAGTTTGAGCACATTAAACCATCTATAAGTTTATCAGAATCGACTCAAACAAAGCTATGACAAGAGAATTAAAGACAAAAAATTTCAAGTTGGGGCTTAGTCCTCAAGGAAAATTAGAAGATACAATTGAATCAATATGGCAAGGGAAAATTTGAACCTAATTGGTTAGGCCCATTCATCATAACAACAAGCTATGGATCTAGGGCATATCAGTTAGCTACTCCTAAAGGAGAACCTCTAGCCAAACTACTAAGCAATAGCCACATTAAGAAGTTTTATACATGAAACACGTCAGAATACCCGAAAAAAAGAAAAAATACAGATAAAAAATCAAAAAGCACAAAAAATAGTAAAGAGAAATAAAACATTCTTTGAGTGAAAACCACTTTGTGGCACTCCTAGAATAGGTACCATAGTGAAAACTTAGAAAACAAATGCTACGTGTGAATAAAACATGCATCAGGGTATGTGTAGAATCATCATGGAAAAAAAAGGCCCTTAAGTGGCAATAAAATTCAGAAAATCAGAGTTACACAACTTGACGTAAAAATTTGAATAAGTTATCTATATTATTTCAAAAATATGTAAGAATAGAATTTGTAGAAAATTGAATGTAGTTTCTAAACTACAAGGCTTATTTTTATTTAAAAAAAATCTATTTAGTGAAAATTTGAAATTTCAATGCAGCAGTACTTAAATTTTAGGGAAAAAATAAGAAGTAGGTGTCTGTCTAGCCACCCTAACCACAATAAAATGATAATATTTTTAATAATATTTTAGATATAAGTAGGGGACTCATGTCCTGATGTGATGCATATTTTTTTGTAATTTTTTTCCAAGTAAATAATTAATTATTATTTTTTTATTACAACTTTTAAAAATATAAAAACTCGTATGTCTGACCACCTTAACTTGGTCAAAACTTCATGAAATTCATTTTTTTTTTTTTAATCCTATAGTATGTGAAGTATAGAATGTGACACATGTTTTGGATTCAAAAAATGTGATACCATTTGAAAGCTATAGATTTTTTTCAATCAACCTATCAATCAGGACTTTAGTCATAATTCAAATAGAAAATGAATAATAATTATTTATTTTATTTAAAGTAAAGCATAATTTATATTGGTGGAAATCTGAGAATCTCCTTTAAAAACCCTTTTCATTTCATCAATTTTGGGTAAAAAAAGTTGCCAGCCACATGGGCCATCATATCACTTAGATATCACCACTTTTCGGCCCATCATTATTTATCAACACTTTTTCACGACATCCACTCATCCATTTCAGAAATCATGTATCCAACCATGTCTTGTCACTGATTAAGGTAAGCCATTTTATTGAGGGAAACTTCTCGAAGCTGGTCATGGATTAGATCTTGCAACATCCGATCGTGGTCATAAGACAAAAAAAGTAAAAAACACTAGAAAACAACAAAAGTCAAAATAACTAGAAAACAACAAAAATAAAAAACATGCGAAAAACATTAAAAAAAAAACAACATTTTTGGGTTATTCCTTCACTCAAATAGTCTAAGATATCAAAATTTCCTTGAACCTCATAGCTAGTGCAAGATTATTTCTCACAACATATCCTCTAGACATAGAAATGATATATCAATCCTAGCTATCAATGTTGTTCACCCAAAAACAATTCATGCTCTGAGTCAAATGGTAAAACTATGTGGTCTCTATGTGTACAATGTAGGAAAGGATTTTTTTTAGCACTTGAGACCCTAGGTCATTCTCCTTAGGTTTCCAACATGCTTTCTTTCAACTCAGTAAAAAAATATAAAATCCCAAAAACATATAAAATATACAAAATCCAAAAACATTCATAAAATAGAGAAATCCAAAAAGGTCAAACCAAGTGAACTACGAGCCTCTGCATGTACAACGTAGGCAAGGATTATCTTTGATGAGACCCTAAGGACCTAGGTTAGTCCCCTAAAATAGTTACATGTTAACTTCTCTATACCTCTTTGTGTCATTGGTTTGAAATGTTTTTCATGCAACACCCCCTATACTTTAAACAAAGTTTTCGTATGTCTGGTATAAGATACTCTTTGTTTGTAGAGTCAAAGTCCATTCAATGGGTACAAAGTCACCTTGGTAGTTCATACCTTGCTGCAATGCATTTTTTTGCTACATCAAACAAGGCTTTTCAAACTGTGAAGTCTCTAAAGGGAAGCAAAATAAACTCATCAATCACTATCCATCATCAATATTTCTTCTAATTAACATCACATTTCTATCCATCATCAATAGTTCTTCTAATTAACATCAAATTTATATCCATCATCATATTTCTTCTAACTATTTATCATCATATTTCTTATAATTAACATCATATCTCTATTTATCATCAATATTTCTTTTGATTAACATTCATCCTTGGTGTAGTCACGGTAGGAGGGTCCTCAAAGAGAACAATCCAGACCGTGTAGAAAGAGTTACACAAAATAAGCAACACAAAATATGGAGGCAAATGAAGATTCAAAAATTTTGATTATCAAAAAATTCAATTACATATAGTCATCCACATCCGGGCTTACAGATTGGGCTCACAGGCTTGATACAACATGCTCAAAATACAGTATTCATATATGCGAGAAAAACTCTTATAGATCAAATTCTATATACATCTTTATCATCTTGATCTTGATTAATTTCTATCCTAATGATCCATTACAAGCTTTATATCATATCCATAGATCTAGAAGCATTTGTGTCAGCCAAAGATCTTTACAATCTCTGATGAAGGAAACATAATGTGTGCATGAACAAGTTGGCCTCAAATTTTAATTTATCCATGATAGGTGTATATGATGAAGTGTGGACCTAAAATTAAGTTCAGGGACACCCCATGGAACAATTTGAAACACCTCACAAAGATCTGCAAGCTATGGGAAATATCCACGAGCAATCAAACTAATCGTTAGGTTTGAAATTATTTCGGGGCTAGTTCCAAAACTGTCACTTAATCTAAAAGGGATAACTTGCTAGAAAAAGATCCAATCGAGCTGAAAAATTGGAATTAAAAAAATGAACATGTTCACGATGAACACATAGATCCGCAAGGTTTTGTGAGAAAACATGACAAAATACCAAATCTACCAACTTGAACAAGAACAAGAACTGAATGAAAATATTTTTGGTTGATGCAGGATTGCAAAAAACCAAGAATGCTCCTGCATCAGACATCTGGGGTTAATGAAAAGTGATTCTCTCACTTTTCTAGGGTTAAATGAAAACCAATATGGTCTACCTCAACTTGAGAAATCCAAGAAGAATACTCCACTGGTGTACCTTTCCACTTCACAAGATATTCTTTGTATTGCATTCCACAAGTTTCCTCCCATCTCTGACACCCAAAATCTCTTCTATCTCATCTGATTGTTGTTTAGGAAGTTGTTCTTCCAATTTTTCTTTATTGTCTTCACTGGATTTTGCTTCATGGTACTGATGTAGATCTGCAATGTTGAATGTAGGTGATATACTCATGCCATCTGGTAACTCTACTTCATATGCATTTCCTGAATCAAATTTCTTTAAAATATTAAAGAGTCCAAAATTCCTCATCTTGAGCTTACTTTATATGCCAACTGGAAATATTTCCTTCCTTAAATACACCATCACTTCATCTCCAACTTCAAACTCCTTATGTCTCCTCTTTTCATCTGCTCATTCCTTATACATTCGGTTCATATCTTCCAACTGCTGCTTTACTTGAGTATGCAATTTCTTCATATGTTCTACAAATTCCTTTGCTTCAACACTTATTTTATCCTCCTTATTGATGTCTTGCAATTCTTATATACCTCTAGGATGAACTCTAGTAACAATCTCAAAAGGTGTTTTTCTAGTACTCATGTTCACTGAATTATTGTAGGCAAACTCTGCTTGAGCAAGGACTAAATCCCAACTTCCGGTCTTCTCTCCAACCGAACATCTTAGCAAGTTTCCCAAACTCCTATTTACTACCTCTGTTTGTTCATCACTCTATGGGTGAAAAGTAGAACTGAACTTCAAATCTTTTTTCAACTTCTTCCAAAGTGTCCTCCAAAAATAACCAACAAACTTTGTATCTCTGTCTGAAACAATTCTCCTAGGTAATCCATGCAATCTAACCACTTCCTTGAAAAACAAGTCTAATACATGTATTGCATCTATTGTATTCATACAAGGTATGGAATTTGTCATTTTAGAAAAAAATTCCACCACCACAAGTACTAAATAATTACCTCTTTGTGTCTTCAACAAACCAAGTATGAAATCCAAGCTGATATCCTGCCAAGGTCTTTCTGGAATGGTCAAAGGTTTATACAATCCAACATTCTGACTACTGCCTTTGCGACTTGAAAAACTCTACAAATTTTCACAAATTTCCTAACATCCTTATGAATCTAAGGCCAAAATTAATTCTCACTTAGCAATTCTACTATCTTATCAACTCCAAAGTGTCCTGGCAATCCTCCACTATGCTTCTCTTTTACCAAGTTATCCCTCGTTGAACTTTGGGGTATACACAACTGATTTACTCTAAACAACATATCCTCTTGAATGAAATAATCCAAACACTAACTCCTATCCTATATTGGTCCTTTACAAGCTCTCCAAGGTTCTACAAAATTCGAGTCTTCCTTATACAAGTTCTTCATTTCGTCAAAGCCTAATACCTCCACTCTCATCTCTGCCAATAAATTCCTTCTCCTACTCAAAACATCAACAACTCTATTTGAATTTCCACTCCTATGTTTCAAAACAAAAGTATAACTCTACAAGAATTCCACCCATCTCATGTGTTTATGATTCAACTTACCTTGACTTGTTAAATAATGCAAAGTCTGATGATGTATATACAACACAAAATCCTTAGACAACAAGTAATGTCTCCACTTCTTCAAAGCTTGAACTATGGCATAGAACTCCTGATCATACATTGAATACCTTTTCCTTGCATCATTCAACTTCTCAGTGAAATATTCTACTAGTCTTCCTTCTCGATTTAACACTGCTCCAATTTCATTTCCACTTGCATCACAGTCTACCTAAAATACCTTATTAGAGTATGGTAAAGCCAACATAGGATGCTCAGTCACCTTCTATTTCAACAACTCAAAGCTCCTGTCTACTCCAGATGTCCACCTAAAATCCTTCCTATCTCCTCTCATTGTTTCTATCATAGGATTGCAAATAGAATTGAAATTCCTAATGTACTTTCGATAGAAACTAGCCAATCCATGAAATTATCTTACCTCTCCAATGCTTTCTAGTGTAGGCCACTCAACAATTGCTCTTACCTTCTCAGGATCCATCTTTAATCCATCCACTGATATCACAAATCCTAGATATACCAATTCTTCCTTCATGAAACTACACTTCTTAATGTTTATCAACAACTGCTCTTCTCTCAACATCTACAAAACTTCTCTTATATGCAACAAATTTTCTTCTCTAGTCTTACTGAAAATCAAGATATCATCCAAATAGACAATCACAAACTTACCCAAGAATTTCTTCAATAACTCATTCATCAATCTCATTAAAGTAAGAGGTGCATTTTTTAGTCCAAAAGGCATCACCAACCACTCATACAATCCTTCATTTATCTTGAATGTTGTCTTCCATTCATCCCCTTCTTTGATTCTGATATGATGATATCCACTCTTCAAATCTATCTTTGTAAATTACTTAGCTCTACTCAAACAATCCATAATGTCATCCATCCGGGGTAAAGGAAATCTATACTTCACTATGATTTTGTTTATTTCTCTAGAGTCTATACACATCCTCCATTCTCCATCCTTCTTAAGTGTTAGCGCTATAGGTACTACACAAGGACTTAAGCTTTCTCTGATCAAACCTTTTCTCAACAACTCTTTCACTTGTATGTTCAATTCTTCATTTTTTTCCAGTGTCATCTGGTGTTCTGAATTATTAGGTAAACTAGCTCCAAGAATCAGATCCATGCAATGACTAATATTCCTCATAGGTGGCAATCCATCAAGTACATTATCTGAAATGATAGCTTCATATTCTACCAACAATTCCCATATCTCCTTTTGTTGTTCTTCTACATGCTTCATGTCTTCAACGTTCTTAGAAACCAAGGTATAGCACATGTTCTCATGTCTCAATCCATCCAGAAATATCCTTCCATCAACCAAAAACATTCTAGAATTCATGCAAACCTCAATTTTAGGAACATCCTCCAATGGCAACAAAGTATGTTTCATCCCATTTGCAACAATAGTATGTATGTTCTTCTTTCCATCATGAATAGCCTATCTATCATACTGTCAAGGCCTTCCCAACAAAACATGACATACATCCATAGGCATGATATCACACAAAACTTCATCATGGCAATTTCCTATCTTCAATCTCACCAAACATTGTTCACTTACCAACATCTTATGCTCATCTTGAATCCATGCTATCTGATAGGGATTCGAGTGTTTCAACCTTTCCAACTTCAATTTGGTCACCGTTTCTTCAAAAACTAGGTTCTTAGAGCTTCCACTATCAATAATCACTCTGCAACATTTACCAGCTACCTTGCATCTGGTTCGGAACAAATTATTCCTCTACAATAGTTCCTGCTTCATCTCACTTTGACACAATAATCTTCTATTCACCAACACTTCTCCCTCTTCCGGTTTATTAGATGATCCAACATGATCTCCTCAACAAAGGCTTCTCTTCTACTATTCTCTATCCTTCTGCTTGCTTCTCCCTAATTACATTCAAATGCTCTATGTCCTTCTCCACCACACTTATAACAAGTTCCTCTAAATACTCTTTTCTCCTATCCTTTATCACCTTTTCTATAACCCTCATTCCGATAACCACCATATCCTCCTCTTTGGTAAGAGTTTCCATCATTTTTACGGTATGAATTATCATTCTTACTGACTTCCTTATCTTTATTCTGATCTGAAAAAGGTCCTCTTCCTCCTCTAGTAAAAAATATTCCTCTCTGTCTATGCTCATGTCTTTTGTTTAGCTTCTCTTTTTCTTTTAGGGCACATTGATATTCCTCCTCCACACTTAACAACTTAATCAAACTGATCCCATCTTGTATAGAGGACCTCAAACCATTCATATATCTGGCTACTTGTTTGATCTCATCTTCGGAATATCCAGATATGATATTCAATTTGTAGAACTCCTCAATATATTCTATCACACTTGACTCCTGAACTACTTCAAATTCTACAAATTTTGAAACAAACTGATCTGATAGTCTAAAAGCATAAACTTTTACTTCAAATTATTCACCATCTGATCCCATGATCTTATCTTCGGGTATGTGCAAGATCATGGAAAAAATAGGCCCTTAAGTGGAAAAAAATTCAGAAAAATCAGTTAGGGAACTTGACATAAAAATTTGAATAATTTATCTATATTATTTCAAAAATATGTAAGAATAGAATCTATAGAAAATTGAATTTAGTTTCTAAACTACAAGGTTTATTTAAAAAAATAAAAATCTATTTGGTGAAAATTTGAAATTTCAATGCTGTAGTACTTAAATTTTAGGAAAAAATAAGAAATAGGTGTCTGTCTGACCACCCTAACCACAATAAAATAATAATTTTTTTTTATAAGATTTTAGATATAAGTAGAGGACTGATGTCCCAATGTGATGCATATTTTTTTGTAAATTTTTTTCATGTAAATGATTAATTATAATTTTTTTATTACAACTTTTAAAAAATATAAAAACTCGTATGTTTGACCACTTTAACTTGGTCAAAACTTCATGAAATTCAATATTTTTTTCTTTATCCTATAGTATGCAAAGCATATAATGTGATGCATTTTTTGGATTAAAAAAATGTGATACCTTTAAAAGATAAAGATGTTTTTCAATCAACCTATCAATCAGGACTTTATTCATAATTCAAATAGAAAATGAATAATAATAATTTATTAAACTCAAAGTAAAGCATAATTTATATTGGTTGAAATCTGAGAATATCCTTCAAAAACCCTTTTCGTTTCATCAATTTTGGGTAAAAAAATTGTTTTCAGCCACATACCCATCATATCGCCACTCTTTGGCCCATCATGATCCTGCACATACCCCTTCTCTTTTCCTTTTCTTTTCCTATCTATCTGTAAATGTTCCCACCAAAGGAATGCATGTCCTTTCAACTTTATATAAGAAAATTTCACCTTCTTTTCTTTTGTGGTACCTTCAAAATCAAAGTACTTCTCCATCTTTGTTATCCAATCAAGCAATTCATCTGAATCCAACTTGCCTCTATAATCCGGTGGATTGAAATGTGGTTTAGTATTCACTCTGGTTAGGGATCTTATGATCCTCTCTTCTCCCTGATCAAGGCTAGGTTTCTCTTCTCTTTCCATTTCTTCTTGTTCTTCTATCTCTTCATCACTCATATCTTCAATTGGTTGACCTCTCCTCTGGGCCATTTCAATTGCTTCCAATCTAGTAGTCATTCCTCTCAACATCTCCATTATAGATGGTTTTGTATTTCCATGTGCTCCATTTTCTCTACCATTTATTCTTCCTACCATCTTTACACAAGTCCTTTGTAGTTGCAAGTCGGATCCTCAATCCACCACCCCACAACAAATATTCAACAAGACTTTGTAAACTTTGACGATCCTCCACGGAATGAATCTCACTCTGATACCAATTTGGTACAGTCACGGTAGGAGGGTCCTCAGAGAGAATAATCCAGAACGTGCAGCAAGAGTTACACAAAATATGGAGGCAAATGCAGATTCAAACATTCTGATTATCAGAAAATTCAATTACATACAATTGGCCACATCTGGGCTTACAAATTGGGCTCATAGGCTTGATACAACATGCTCAAAATACAATGTTCCTATATGCAAGAAAAAATATGATAGATCTAATTCTATATACATCTTTATCATCTTGATCTGGATTGATTACTATCCTAATGATCCATTACAAGCTTTATATCATATCTGCAAATCTAGAAGCATCCGCGTCAGTGAAAGATCTTTAAAATCTCTGATGAAGGAAACGTAACGTGTGCATGAACATGTTGGCCTCAAATTTGAATTTCTCAATGACAGGTGCATATGATGAAGTGTGGACCTAAAATTAAGGTCGGGGACACCCCACGAAACAATTCAAAACACCTTGCAAAGATCCGCAAGCTACGGGAAAGATCCACGAGTGATCAAACTAGCCGTTAGGTTTGAAATTATTCGGGGGGCCAATTCCAAAACTATCACTTAATATGAAAGCGATAACTTGCCAGAAAAATATCCAATCAAGCTAAAATCTTGGAATTAGTAAAATGAACCTATCCACGATGAAAAAATAGATCCGCAAGGTCTGGTGAGCAAACACGAAAAAATACTGAATCTGCCAACTTGAACTTGAATAAGAACTGAAGAAGAACAAAATTGAATGAAAATATTTTTGTTGATGCAGGATTGCAAAGAACCAAGGATGCTCCTGCATCAATCCTACATAAATTATCATAAGTACCATATTTGTACTGCATCCACAAATGTTATCAATACATATCATGATGATAATAAACCAATGAAAACATCATGTATCATTTATGGGGTATTCACTTATCAACATAAATCACATCATAAACGAGACAAATTATGATTCATTCCTCCACATCAAATTCATACATTAGAAAAGAACAAAAACACATATAAACATACATCATCATATATCACCATCACATAAGCATAAAATGAGGCTGAATCAAAGAAGGTATATCTCATATATCTCATTGTCAGAAAGGGAATATGTCACAAGTACATCATTCACAGTGACACAAGTGTGATAGGATAATAAAAAATCATAACATATATATGAGGTCTCGACTAGACCAATGAATATATATAACACATGTCTACAAAATTCCTCTGTGCCTTGAAACAACATGAAGATCAAGTACCAAAAAAAGTAAGACCCCAATAGGAGGTACGAAACACTAATGACCACCAAAATGATCTAGTTGTATCATAGATTGATCACCTCACTTGCACCACCACCACCATGTCTTGCATCAATTGGATCCCCAAACCATGGACATTGAGAGGTCCTAGGAATAGTAGCATCATATAAAGATTTGATAATAAGTGGATGTATGTAGATACTAATTTTTCTTAGCTTGCATACTATCATGCTCTACTCAGAGAGTATCTCTCTTTGTGGTTAGTAATAGTACTTGAGCCTCTATAACATACCGTCGAGAAATCTCGCTCTCTCGCTTAGCCCTCAAGGTGTCTACCAAAGCCTCTGTAACCTATCACTATGCAATCTTTGAATCTTTGTCCAAAGTCATCTGAGCTAGCAATATATCAACATCCCTAGCTAGTGGAGGAGGACCCAAAACCTATCCTTGACCCTGTACAGGAGGCACCTTCTCATCCTAAATACCCTGTGCCTCATCATGTCAAGCTTGATCCAACTATTCTATGAGAACCTCAACACACTTTATCTCCCCATGATGACCTATAATACCTACTCTACCCATAGTGGGATCACCCCTAGGATCAGTAAACCTCAAAGGCCTGCACCATGCCCACCACTCATCATAATCATGAGTAGTACCTGGATCTACCACACCAACTGACCAACCCCAACCTACTGGGGAAAGATCTCTAAGCTTGAAAATCATAGTATCTACATCAAAAAACTTCCCAAGTAGTCCGACTAAACTGAGCCTCATACGCATCAGGAACCCGCCCCTATCTCCCTTTGAACTAGTGATAGACTAAGTCTAGTAGATAATGCTTTATCATAGAATACGAATGACCAATCAACTAATACGTTTGTCAGCAGTAAACAAGTTGACCAACATCCTCTAGCCAAACCTCGCAACTCATATAAGGTCTCCACACAAAACCAGGAATCTCATCAAACACACAATGCCAATAATGCAAGTCCCCAAGAAAGGTGTAATGCATAAAGTCCCCATAATAATAAGAGTATGGATCATTTAGAGAATGATCATGTATCCTATTTGAACGAGACATTGCAATATGCTTCCACACCCAAACATGCAAAATTGAACCACCTATAGACATAGACTTCCCACCTCGATACACCACCTCATGCATATTTTGGTAAAGATGAGCAAGAAAATGAGTACTACAGGCATATCTCATCCCATGCTCTAGCACTCTCTCGATACATGTACCCCAACCCATAAAAAATTGATGACTCCACCTATTTGGAACAACTAATCCTGATACTAGACCACAAAGGAAAAGTATAATAGGATTTGCATTGTCAGAAAACCTAGATAAATCAACCTCTAAATCATAAAAATCCAAGTGTGCAACACCTAAAAAACACAACATAGTGCGGGTACCTCATCGAACATGATACATAATGAGCTCACCATGAATAGGAAGATGAAGTATCCTCCAAAAATCCTCAGGATTAATAGTAGCCTCCCCTATAGGAAAATTAAAGGAGGACATCTCAAAGTGCCACCTCTCCATAAGAGCAGCCATCATCATCATATGAGTCCTAATCAGAGGCATGTAACAAATATAATGTAATCCCACGACATCTAGGAATTCCCACTTCAATGCATCGAAGCGGGAAATCGAATCGAACAAGTGGCGAGGATGTATATCTCTCGTCATAACTGCTTGGAGACTCACCTACAATCGTTATAAACCAGGATGTTAGGGTTTCACTTTAAACATGTAAAGCAACACAAAATGACATGAGCATGATAACAAACAAAATTTAGGATGACAAATAGACACATACTAGGGTTTAGAACAAATGATAAAAGAAAAAAAATAGAAGAAGTTAAATGCTAGGTTTTGGAGCAAATGTTAGCAAATACTAGACAAGGGCACTATTTTCAAGAAACTGCGTAGGTTTAGGTCAAATGCATGAAATAGGGGCACTATTTTCAAACAATTGTGTATTTTTTGGTCAAAGGCATAGAAAAAAGGGCGCAAGTTTAGGTCAACTGTGTAGTTTTAGGTCAATAGTGTAGTTTTCAGATAACTACATAGTTTCAAGTCAAAATCATAAAAAAAAGGCACAAATTTTAGTAAACTACACAGTTTTCAAGCAAGTGCATAGTTTTGATAGGGAAAAAGCATAAAAAACCAATGCAACTATGTAGGAATCTCAAAAACTATGCTATTGAATGATAGAACTTTGTACACGCATAACGAGAACAAAACATGACAAAAGTGAAAAGAGAGAAGGTACACAAATTAGCAAGAGGATCAAATCACAAATGAGCCAATTTGAAGACAAATTACCTATATAACATCTCAAGAAAACCCTAATTTCACTTTGGGAACCTTCCTACTTTCAAATTAGAAGCTCTGGAAAACATCAAAATGAGAAATGAAGCACCTATTGATATAACATTTCATCTAAAAACATCAAAATTGAAATACAATAGTGTCAAGAGCTTGACCTCAAAGCTTGAAATTTTTGGTCAACCTCTCAAGGGGGTAGCACAGAGTCCTACCATCATTCCATTGAATGTTGGGGCATAGTGGGGCATAATTTTTTTTCAAAAGCTTGATCTTAAAAAATGAATCTTTGAAACAAAGCAACCAATACTTTGTATCAAAGAGGGGAAAAATGTGGACATGTAAAATTGACTTAACACCTATCACACGCCCTGAATAGCATCAAACAACATCGAATAACATCAAAAAAATTGACCAACATCAAATAGTACCAAACAACATCAAAACATCCTAGAACATCCTATAACATCTCAGAATGACTAAGAATCATCCTGTAACATCTCAAAATGACTTAGAATTGTCTTGGAACATCTTGTAACATCTCAGAATGACTCAAATATGTCCTATAACATCTTAGAATGACCCAAAATTATCTTATAACATCTCAAAATGACTCAGAATTGTCCTAGAACATCCCATAACATCTCGAAATAGCTTGGAATCATCACATAATGTCTTGGAACATCTAAGAATCACCTTGAAACAACTTAGAATCATCCTGTAATATCTCAGATCATCTTGGATCATCTCAAAATCACCCTGAAACATCTTAGAATCATCTCGTAATATCTCAGATCATCTCAAAATCATCCCACAACGTCCCCACATCACACCACAACAAAACGATATCAAAAACCCCAATTCCTCTATTAACTGAATAATACAACATTATTTAATTAATTCAATTTTTCATCATTTTGGAAAAATTAAATAAATTTCATTTATTTAATAAAGTCCTAAAAAAACCCTAATTATGTTATTGATTAAATAAAACAACATTATTTGATTAATTCACGTTTCATCATTTCGACCAATTAAATAAATCACATTTATTTAATAAAGTCCTAATCTCAATTTATTTCATCTTGATTGTTAAATAATACCAATTATTTAATTACGTCACTAAATCACCTTATTCCCCTAAGTTGATTAAATTATTAAATAATAATTTAGTTACAACACTTTCCCTATAAAATTTGAAGAAGTAAATCAAACTATTCAAATCAATTATCAAAAATCAAATCAAACTAATGCAACTTTGTTTGCAAAAAGTCAAACTTGATTTGCACGTTCAACTCCAAAATGGAATTAATTAATTAAATCAATTAATTCATATTCCTCATCCACTTTCTGATTGAGAAAATTATGATTGCTGACTGAGCAATCTAACTTTTTAACTGATCAATATAAATTTCTAACTAAGCAATCTAATCTATTAACTAATCAATCACATTCCTAACTAAGCCATCAAGTTCCTAGCTAAGCCATCTAGATCCCGGCTGATCAATCTAAATCCTAACTAATCAATCTAAATCCCTAACTGGAAAATCTATTTCTCAATCACAAAAATTGTGCAATCAACTTTGCACAATCTTCTCATGTATAAATCCACTCAACACACTCAAACCGTTGATATAGATATTCTTCAACATGATCCTGATCATTCATTTCAAATTTTATTTTTTATAGAACAAACCTCTTTCCTCACAAATAAGGATCGAAGAATCAACATACATTGTACAATGAAGTGCTATCAAGAACACCATTGATAGAGCTTCACCATTTCTTCGATCAACCAATCAAAGTAGCCACTTATCAAGCTTTTACACATGAACTTTGGAGGCCTCGCGGTGATAAGAACAACCCAAAAATAGGCGAATACACTCCACTATGGGATGGTAAGACTATGTTATTCTTGTACATTCATTTCTATAATCATAGATTCATTTATGTATGTTAAAATAGCTTTGTTTCATGTCATATGTGTAGGTTTAGATCTTAGATTAATATGTTTAATCTTAGTTTAGATTCTTAGATTTAACATGTTTTGATCCCTCTTCCGATCTAACGTTCTCCCCCTCAAATAGTTCTTAATCTATGTTTCAGGGTAATATTGATGCCTATACGTGAGGTGAGATTATCTTAATAAAGAGGCCTCCCAGTCCCTTCATTAGAAAGAATTTTGACATATCTCATGGATACTGAGGGTGACACCTATCTATATAAGACATCTACACCAAGTGATTGAAGACTTTTCCAACAATCACAAATATTTATATAGTAGACCGAAACAAAGTACTGCTTGGGTCATTCCCTCTTGTGAGGTAGACCCTCTAAGGGTAACAAAAGAAAGATAAGTATGTTGTTTTTGATCTCCAAGATCGCATGAAGCGCGAGGAGATAACATGCATAACACCTTTTTATCACACTCACATAATGTTAATTTTAAATCCAAAACCAAATGTGTGGGTGATTATACAAATGCCAAAAGATGATTTTGATTCTCAAGATCACCAAATGGTGCAAGAGAAGAGCATACACACCTAGATAAAAAATGCAAACCATAAGACAATGAAGATTTTTAACCCTCAAAGAAATATGTGAAGAAGACACTTGATGCAAGGTTAATTTTAGATCAATGAGTGAATATGAAAGTTCTTTTTAACCAATGAGTGAAGATATGCAAATTATTGTAAATTTTAAGCCCAATGAGATGTAGATGCAAGGTTAATTTATCCCAGTGAGTGTATTAAAATGAAATAAGATAGATAAGTTATAAAACATGCCTCCCTTCCACCTATTCCACACATTGGAAATCTAATGTGAGTAACAAAAAATGCCCAAGATATAAAATACAAAAGGTCTATGTTGAAAATTTTGAATAAAACCCTAAGCTGCAAATTAGCAAGAAATTGTGTCACAAAAAATAACAATTGTGGATCACAACCAAAAATTAGTTGCATCACAGGAAATGGAAACTACGTCATTCCATATGTCGATTGCATCACAAAAAGATTATTGTGGCTTTTGTCGATATTAGATGTGGTGAAGCCCCTGGAAATTGCCTTGAATGATAGTCAAATGCATTGCGTGAACCTAAACCTATAAAATAACATAAAATCTAACCAAATCCAAGCAACTAACAACTAATATGATATGTAACTAGGGTTAATTTAAGAAAACAAAAATTTTCCAAAAAACCAAGAAATTAGACAAAGTTGAAATGTTCCCTCATTTGAAGTAGTTGCATCATTTGGCGTGATATTTGTGACATTGTGTCAAAATTCATTGTGTTGTTTCAGCTAGCGATTGCATTGATCCATACTTACGACTTGCAATAACCAAGAATGAAAGATGTAGTATGGAATAGGGTTAGGTCAAAACTAGGGAAAATGATAAGGATGGACAATTGAGATTAAATTATAAAATAATTTAATCAAGGGTGTAGAATGAATGAGATGTCAAGAGATAAAATTTGATGCAAAAGATAAGATTGGTATAGACAAAGAGTTTGCAGGAGAAATTTAAATGAATAATTACAAAAATAAAAGTATTATTTAATTATAGAAGACATGTGACATGATGATATTTTGAATTAAATAATGATTTAATTCAAAATTGGAAGAGAGAAGACCAATTAAATAAATATAATTTATTTAGTTAAAGATAGAAGAGGCTAATGAATATTTAAATAATTATTTAATTATAGTGAAAGGTGGTAAAAATTAAATAAATGAGGATTTATTTAATTTTAGAGAGAAAAGGACTTAATTAGTGACGTAATTAAATAAATAAAATTTATTTAATTAATCAAAGAGGAATAAAGATAGAAATGAATTAATTAAATAATTAAAATTATCTAATTATCATTGATGAAAAGGGGAATGATGAAGAATTTAGGAGTCGTAGGCCTAGGAAAAATTTTAGTGTCTACAATTCTAACAACAAAAGGATCATTTGTTCATCCATAATACATGCATATGTAAACCCTTTATAAGTCTATATTATATTATAGCTTCATAAAAAAGGTAGGTCCTAGTCTTTGTTCTTATGATATTTGTCATACATATCTCTATATTCTCCACATATGATTTACATTATATATGCTTTTTATTAAGGGACACGACTCCTAATTGCATCTAATGTCTTCTCCTTTCTTCACAGACCCTTTGTGGTAGCCTGTAGTAAGATATGCTTCCACCCTTGACTTTTTAACAAGTTGTTGCTTCAACCATTACAACTTGAAGTGTGATAAACCCTAGAACAGGTTTTAAAAATAATTTTATGATGTGGCTATGGTATGCAAGAAATAACTACAGCACATTTGACTCTTGGATAGTAAAAAAATTATGAAGAGACTAGGGAAAATTTCTCTTCTAAATGAAGAGGTTCACTTGCTTGTCCTACTATAGCATCCTCAATTGCTATAAATGCCTCTTCTTGAGATGTTGACACAAAATTCTCACTATTATTTGAAATAAGTATTTCCCAAGGGTCTCTTCTTCACCTTATGCAATGTACCAAATCTTAAGTGACTCTCTTTTTTCACAATGATATTGAATGGTTTAGTAATTTTTCTAATGGTTACTATCACAATTTTTTAGGAAACAAAGTTAAATTCTAAGAAAAATAATAATAACTAATTCAAGACCCAAAATTTATAAATTTGTATATCATCCTCAATAATGGCACCAAAATGTTGTCATTGATCTTCAATAAATATGATGTAGCTAAGGCTTTTATTAAACTCAATGGATATTCTCATCCAATATCAAGAGACCTATTGAGTTATTATGTACCAAATTCATCTATCAATCCAAGGACGTATTTTGTTTGTATGGTTATGGTACTATATGTACAACAATACATCTCTAAGAATTTAAATCCTAAAGTTATGTATAATAGGAAATCTCTAAGATAAATAAGGAAATAAATGTTGTACCTAACAAAGAAATATATCTTATAGACTTTTTTATTAACTCGAATTTGCATAGTAATTTCTATTGGTTATGTACCAATTCTATAGGCTACTATATTGACCTATTGACTATAAAAAATTAATTGTAACAAACAAATCTAACTAAGATTAAAATAATTTAAATTAACAAGATAAAATCTTAGTCTTAGTTCACCTCAAGTGGGCCCTTTATTGACTTATCTACACCTTCCTCTTCTCATTTACTAAACTAATAAGTATATCAACAAAACATATGTCTCATGATATTAAAATGATAAAAATGAGCTCATGTGAAAGAAATAATTTTCAAGTTGTTTTCTCAAATCTATTACTTGTATCTAGAAAAAATTATATCCTAGATATGTTGGAATATACAATATATACATCTACTTCTACTCCATACATTTATTTATCCCTAAAAACTAGTGCTACACTTGTCTAGTAATTTCCCAACACATAGGAGGAGGAATTACTCCTATTTTAGAAATAGAAATGAAATTTTGAAACTAATTTCAAATAAATTAAATAACACTTATAATAGGACATTCTAATAAAGAAAGTCATTTGGAAACATGGGGATGAGTGGTTGAATCATTTTAGTTCCTTCACAATATTTCCATATTTCTAGAGAATAGGTATCATTCCATCTATGTGATCATCCTTTCTTTGTTGATGAGGTATATCTTTGATTGTAAAGATGAAATCATTATCACTACACATTTATAGGCAATTGTGACCTTGGTTGCAGCTATAGCCTTGGCTATGGCTTTCCATCCTTAAGTATTGTAGGAAAAAGTTAGTTCACAAAAAAATCCTTATTCTAATATCATTACAACCAAAATATCATGCCATATTATTTTACAAATAACTATTTTAACAAAAAATAATTCATTAAAAAATCTTATATCTAGCATAGTTCTTTTATCCAAATACCAATTAAAAATATTGGTTATAGGGTAGGGATGTCTATGGAAATGTACTTTAAAATAGGAAACATAAGTAAAAAATAGAGGAAATTATGAGACTCATCACTAATGTATCCAATTAAACTTCAAAGCTTATTTTATGATCCCTTAGGGATATATTATCTGTAAGTTCCATGAAGGAAACAATATATTCTCTAGTATGGAAGAGGTTGAATGTTGTGTGATTTCATTGATCCAAGGTGATGATTTCAAAGGTGGATGGATAAGGTTGGAGATGTGGGAATACTGAATTTTATAAAAGGATTCATGGTAGAGGTGATGGGTTTGATGAAATGATTAGTGGTAGCAAGTTTCATAGAGGAAAAATGGTACAAAACCATTTTTATGGTGGGAGATATTACTCTAGCATATGTGGGTGTAATATCCTTATTCTAATCCTTATGATATTTATATTTGATGGTTGAAATATTTTGTTTTCATACACATGTATGGGTTTAATGATTCCTTGTTCATTAAATATTGATCCTCTACCTTAATAATTCAAGACTATACATATGTGATTGGTGATATGATACTTGTTACTTTAGAAGAAGGATGAAAATCCATCATTAGATAGTTGAGAGCTATTGAGACTTTTAGGTTTATTTTTTGTGAGGAAACCAAACTAAACAAAGGTGATTAGGGCAAGATGATATGATTTTTTTAATTTATATGGGGTTGATGGGATATTGATAGCATTCCTGTGCTTAGAAAGGATTAATGGTAACAATGCAAAACTTTTGACCTAGAATTGGTCATGTATAAGTTGTATCATGTGTTGGATAAGGACCTTAATTTCTATTTTACAATGTAGGTGCATTTCACTTAAGCTCAATGTATTCTTGATTGATTAACTCTTAAATATAGTTTTCCAATATCATGAATTGATAGGTGGGATTTTTTCTACTTTTGTGTGGCATAAAAATATTGTTTTTAATAGAGTATAGGGGTGGCATGAAAGGGGGTTTTCTTTTTATTATATTTTTATAGGGATTAATTTATGAGACTGGTAATATGAAGGGGGGTTTGGATAAAATTGACATGTGTTCTTGTCAGGGGTATGCCAGAACTTCTCATATTCATTAATGTATTTCCTTTCTAATAGGACTTGGAATACATCCTTAATTTCTTATGATAGATAGATTAGATTGATAAATATGATAGGTTTGATTGGGTTGATGTAATTGATTAGATTTATTAGATTGTTTCTTAAGCTTTGAAGGTTTGGGTGATGCAATATTTGTACAAGTGGATATAGATTCTATTTTTTTATTTGAGGTGTGGAACTAGCTAGGCACATATTAGATTTAGATTTAGTTTAGGCATGAGGGGCCCTCTTGTGCTAGAATGATGTCTCCTTGATACAGGTCAACCATGGACCATTTTATTAGGATACTCATTTTTCAATGGGTTAGGTAATGTGTGACTAGATATATAAACAAGGATGGATGACATATGGGATACTTTATGACTAGTCATTAGAGGTTAGTATTAGGATGGTTAGATATTATATTGAAGAAAAATAATGGAGTATTTGATGGTTTAGGATTAGGATTAATGTGGATACCTTGAGTATTTGATGGTTTAAGAATAGGACCTATGGAGTTTGATATATTAGGATTAGGATTGATATGGGTGGGTGTAGGTTTTTATGTTATAATGCTTGTAGGTATGGATAGATGGGTAGACATACCGCGATTATGATTAAGACTAGTTTGCATGGATAGTAGATTGAATGGTTTAAGATTTGTAGAGGTTTAAAGATTTGAATTACTAGAGATTCATGGATGATTGAGTTTTGTGAGGTTTATAAGGGTAGATGTTGGGCTCAATGGATAAGATATTATAATTTTATATGAAATATGATTGCTAGGAATTAATGGATTAGGATTATAATTAATAGGGATGCATACAAAATTTAATTGATTATGATTGAGATTAGAAAGGATGGGTGGAGGTTCTAATAGATTTTATTGATGAGGATTATTTGTGTGTAGTTCTAGAATTATAAGGACTCGCCTACCTATGTGTTCAAGGTGATAGTTCGAGGGAGGCTTGCTCTAATTATTATAAGTTACCTAATAATGGTATTGTAGCATTGAAAATTTTCATGCTTGATAATTTCATAGTATGTTTTTCTCCCCCTAAATTATTTAGCTTAATTGAGTCCCTAATTTTCTAAATTATGTATTATATAGTCCATTTGTACCACTTTTTGAGAAATTTGAAGCATTGAACAAATGTCATCAATTAATGTTTTTCCCCCGATACATTGTTTCTTAGAAAATAGGGCCAAGACCCATACAACCATGGGTATATGGGTCCCCCTATTATATTATGGACCAATTTTTAATATGTTGGAGTGGCCATATTAACATTCAAATTTCAAATTTCAAATGTTAGCTATTGAGATTTAATTGTCAAGAAATTAGAGAAATTCCTATAAATACCTAGTTATTGCATCATTTGAAATCTAACAAGAGCTATCTAGAAAAATATTTTGACAGACTTATGAGCAAGGGAACTATCAAGCAAGTCAAGGGAAAATTTAGAGCATCATTGTAAAAATTCAAGATCCTAACATCATGTCAAATCCTATGTGAGTTTATGTGTGTTTGTGTTATCATTGTTTTGTGAAGGCTAAAAATTTTGTAGGTGTCCAAAGCATTCAAGAAATCCAAGCAAGAAAGATCAAGACCTTGAGGTGATGTGCATGACTTTATTCCTTCAAAGAATCCATTGAAGGGTGGTGAGTTGTAGCACTTTGTGATTTCATCATTCCTTCCTGTTCAATTATTATTTTATCATTGACATTACCATTGTGGAAGTGAAAATAATTACACAGGGTTTGACTAAGGAAAGCCCCTAAATGGCCAAACATTTTCCCTCTCTTTGAATGTAAAGATTGTAGTTCTGAAGAGGATTGAAGAGATATTGAAGAAAAATTATTTATTCTTGCATTCAAAGTCCTACATCTTGTCAAGACACACAAACTCACCTACAAAATTATCCAACATTATTCTGAAAAATCTGTAACCAAAAATCAAAAGCTCAGATAATCATCAAAGGACTCCAAAAGTAGAGCAGGATACCCTATCAAAAACCTATATGCCCCTAGGTGTTCAAGTACTCCTGTGCATACCATAACCAATTTTTCAGGATAGGTATATAAACTCCTGCACTTTCTAGATTTGCCTACAATTTACTATTTTAATATGTTATTTGTTAGGATCTTGCATTTTTCATATTAGGTCATATAGTCTAATTAGGTTAATAATAAAAATCATTTCTATTCCATTTCCAAGACTCAAAATGATCATATCCAAGCCTAATTGACTCACCTTTATGGTTGAAAGTCAATCTATTTTCATTGTTGATTTGCATTCTAATGAAACCCTAGAAAAAAGTGGAATTGAATTTAGGTTTTGGGACATTAATCCCTCAAATCCAAATTTTATATGTTTCATTTTGGTTAACCTAATGTGTTAACATTATTTTCATATTAGGTCATATAGTCTAATTAGGTTAATAATAAAAATCATTTCTATTCCATTTCCAAGACTCAAAATGATCATATCCAAGCCTAATTGACTCACCTTTATGGTTGAAAGTCAATCTATTTTCATTGTTGATTTGCATTCTAATGAAACCCTAGAAAAAAGTGGAATTGAATTTAGGTTTTGGGACATTAATCCCTCATATCCAAATTTTATATGTTTCATTTTGGTTAACCTAATGTGTTAACATTACATACCTTCTAAAATTGCATCCTAGATCTAAGATTTGTATTGCATTATTTTGCATCATTCATTCAGGGTTTCACTTTTGCATCATAAAAAGTCACAAAAATTCAAAAAATTGTATATCATTTTATATCATAGGTTGCATTAGGATTATTTTCAGTCACTTAGATGAGATCTACATTAAAAATTACATTCATATTTTTCATTTTCATTTTCATACATTTGTATTTGAATTACATTGAGCAATTCTAGAAAAGCAGTCATTGTCAAACTAGTTTGCAGATAGAAACACCATTTTTAGACAAAAATTTAAACACTCAATTTTTAGTTTTCAAAACCCCTATCAAGGACTCAAATGCCCCTAGGCACCTCTGTCCTTGTACAATTGAATGAGAAAACTTTTTCATAAATTTTTGTCTTTGTCTACTCAATTTGTTAGTGATTATAGATCTTTGTTTTGTAATTCATAATTACATCTCTTTAGGAATCCTGTATATAGTTCATGACAAAAAATGATAGAGCATTGTTAGGTTTAAAATTTGCATTTAAAAAACTTCATTTCCAGGTCTTTGCATCTTAAAAATAGTCAATTTATGCATTTTAGATTAGAAAATTTCATTCAAAATTATCATTTCTTGTTCACATATCGTTACATACTTGCATTAGCATAAAGTAAGAAAATTCTAGAAAATTACTCACTATTACAATTATTCTCAAATAAAATTAGAAGCTTTTAAGCAATATAATACATAATCAAATTTTGAAATTTCAAAACCCTTATCTAGGACTCAGATGCCCCTAGGCACCTCTATCCTGCTATCTTTTTATAGCTCAATTTTGTATGACTGAATACTCTTAAGAGTCTTTGTTCGACTATGTTGTGTTCTATATAGATACCCATTGCATAATATTCTAAACCAAATTAAAAATTTCACATCATCATGGCTTGTTGTTTTGGTAAATTTTTTATGTCCTTGAAGTCCTTGGTTGATGTTTCAAGTTGTGTGTTTGGAAATAACCCTAATTTTGATAATGACATTCATGAGACTCATCTCTTGATACACATCTTCTTGATATCCTCAATCAAGAAGATGAGAGCATGCATGAATTCATACAAAATTCCATGTGTGACCTTGAGAATAATGTAACTTTTTATCCCTCTATGCAATGGCCTACTCCCCCATATCAACAATATCCTACCATACCACAACTTGAAATGCTCACTTTGTTACATCCAAAAATTGAATCATAATGAATACATCAAACAACAGACATGAAATAACCTATTGATAAAAATCATAAGGAATACATACCACCTAATACTCCTCCATATTATAAGAATAAAGTTACAAACACACCCATTAACTCATAATAGAGTTATGGTCAAGGTTTTAAAATATTAAGAAAACAAGGATGTGACATAAAGAATGAACATGAGATCCACTCCCTTTTGAAAAAAATCCATGTAAAGGAACTAAAGGAGTAGGGTACCAAGAGCCTACACATTTACATCAAACATTTGTTCCCCCAACCAAGAAATATTAAGTTTGTGGTCCTCTCAAGAAATTACCTTTCCTACATCCTATAACAAAGACTAAACAAGCCTTAGACACCCTTCTCAAACTAGGACATATTAAATTTCCACCCAACTATGACCAAGAGGATAAGAAAGGAAAGAGTAAAAATATTTCTTATTGGTCTCATCATATAACATTTGCACATCTTACTAATGAATGTCATGCTTTAAAGAGGGAATAAAGAGAATTTAATCCTTATGGTGATAAAATTAAATTCATGATAGATTAACATTCATTTTATTTTCTCCTTTCCATGTGGTAGTTGTATTATTAGAAAATTATCACTACCATCCATGAGGATATAAAATTAGCTTTATACAATAATCTTTTATTTTGCAAGGAGCAACATATCATAATCCATTTGGCTCATCTTTTTCCCTACACTTGGGGGCAAGGGGCTAGGAAGCCTTGCATAGGTGTATTACTTTTAGAAAGGGATCCCTTTATTTCTCCTTAAAACATTAGTGTATCAAGTACACTAAAATTTTAAAGGGTGGCATATAGTCCCACACTCATTATTTTCATAAGAAATGGTCCCTTCTTAGTGATGATATCATACATCTCCTAGGAAGTTTAACCTTGTTAATCAAAGTGTATCCTTCTTGATCTATGTGAGTGTCTCTTTAGTGGTAATATGGGTCTTGATGCTCTCTAAGAGTGTAATATTTCTTAGAATATGATGCTCTCCTTTGTGGTAATACTATGGCTAGTATTCCCTAAGGTGTGATCATTTTATTCCTTGACTTGTCCTCTCTTAGTGGTGATGTCATGTGTGATATTCCCTAAGGTGTGACTCTCACAGGTATTGAGTAAATCCCCTTTTTCATCTCTTGTGGTGGTGTTTCTATAGTATCTATTTAGTCTTTAGCCCTATCCTATCATTATTTATGCACCCCCTAAGGTGAGTTTTGTTCATCCCCTAAGACATCAAACCTTGTGCACCTCCTGAGGTGAGTTTTATTTATCCCCTGAGATGTTAAACCTTGTGCACCCCTAAGGTGATTTTTGTTCATTCTAGATATGTTAAACCTTGTGCATCCCATGAGATGAGTTTTGTAAGCCCCATGAGACTTTAAACCTTCTACACCCTTGAGGTGAGTTTTGTTTTTCCCCAAAGATGTTAAACCTTGTGCACCCCTTGAGGTGAGTTTTGTTCATCCTCTAAGACGTTAAACCTTATGCACCCCCTGAGGTGATTTTTGTTCATCCCCTGAGATGGTAAACCTTGTGCACCCCCTGAGGTGAGTTTTGTTTGTCCCCAAGAAATTAAACCTTGTGCACATCCTGAGGTGAGTTTTATTCATCCTCTGAGATGTTAAACCTTGTGCACCCCCAAAGGTGAGTTTTGTTTATCCCTCGAGATGTTAAACTTTGTGCACCCACTAAGGTGAGTTTTTTTGTCCCCCAAGATGTTAAACTTGAGCACCCCTTTTAACATGGACACCTAGCATAACACACCTTGTTTTCCAATGGATCTATGTGTTTCATGAGTGATGTGTCATAACAAAAATTTCTCATCCTCATGGGAGCTAACATTTATTCAATGGATGGCAGATGATATTTGAGATAATTTAAGACTGAGGTCTCTTTACCTTACCAACTTGAATTTATTAGTACTAACCTTGTTTTTTTGTGTGTTTATTGTATGTATTCTTTATATTTTCATCATATCTAAATCATTTCTTTTTTCATTTATCATCATCTTTATGTTTCATCATGGCATGTGTTTCAATCATGTATACTTTATATTTTCCAGCATGTATGTTTGTGTATGTTGTCTTGCTGCATACAATACATGTGTGTTACTTTGTGCTTATGTTAGTTTTCCATGGGATCTTGGATCCTAGGGGCTTGATCACCTCCCTTGATCCTTATTCATCCCATCTCTTCAATATTTAGACAATCAGACCCCTTTTGACATAGATTTTCTACTTTAGTGAGTCTGAGCATAAGTTCATAATCTTACTAAAGTGGGGATAAAAGTAGCATCTTAAATTGTTACCCTTGATAATTTCACACTATTTTTTTTCTCCACCTAAATTATTGAGCCTAATTGAGTCCATAATTTCCTAAACTATGCATTCTATAGCACATTTATACGACTTTTAGAGAAATTCCAAGCATTAAACAAATGCAATCAATTAATGGTTTTCCTCTGATACATTTTGTCTTGGGAAATAAGGCCAAGACCCATATTCCTATGGGTGTATGGGTCCCCCTATTCTATCGAGGACTAATTTTTAATACGTTAGAGTGGCAATGTTAACATTCAAAATTCAAATTTCAAATGTCGTCTATTGGGATTTAATTCTTAGGGAATTAGAGAAATTCCTATAAATACCTATTTATTGCATCATTTGAAATCTAAAAAGAGATATCTAGAAAAATATTGGAAAAATTATGACCAGGAGCACTAAGTCAAGAGAAAAAAATTATAGCATCATTGCAGCAATTCAAGATCCTAACATCATGTTAAATCCTATGTGATTTTATGTGTGTTGATGTTATCATTCTTTTGTGAAGGCTAACACTTTTGTAGGTATCCAAAGAATTCAAGAAAATCAAGAAGGAAATATCAATACCTTGAGGTGATGTGCATGACTTCAGTACTTCAAGGAATCCATTGAAGGGTGGTGAGTTGCAACACTTTATGATTTCATCATTCCTTCCTATTCAATTACCATTTTATCATTGACATTGCCATTGTGGAAGTGGAAACACTTACATAGGGTTTGACTGCAGCAAGCCCCTAAATGGCCCAACATTTTCCCCCTCTTTGAATGTGTAGGTTTTAGATTTGAAGAGGATCAAAGAGAGATTGAAGAAATTTTTTAATTCTTGCATTCAAAGCCCTACATCTTGTCAAGACATGATAACTCACCTAGAGAATTATCCAAAAACATTCCATCAACTCTGTAGCTAGAAATCAGAATCTCAAATCTATCATCAGAGGACCCCAAAAGCATAGTAGGATACCCTATTAGAGACCCATACACCCCTAAGCATCCTATTCCTCTTGTGCATACCAAAACCAATTTTTTAGGGCATGTAAATAGTCCCCTACACTTTCCAGATCTACCTAGAATTTACTATTTCAGCTTGTTATTTGTCAGGATCTTGCATTTTTTTATAGTAGGCCATATAGTCTAATGAGGTTAATCATAAAAAATCATTTCTAGTCCATTTTAGAGACTCAAAAGGATCAGATCAATGCCTAATTGACTCACCTTTATGGTTGAAATTCAATCTATTTTCCTTGTTGATTTGCATCCTAATGAAACCCTAGAAAAAGGTGGAGTTGACTTTGGGTTTCGAGAAATTAAACCCTCAGATCCAAATTTTTATATGTTTCTAGTATCCTTGACTTGACTTAGGATATAATCTAGTGGATTTTTTATTTTCCATGAGGGATACTAATTGATTTTGGATATGGGGTAGTATAATATATTATGCTATGATCTCCTTGGCCTATGGGATCTTGATGGTTTATGTATGATAGGTTGGGTATTATGGAAATAATACCTTAGATAAGTTTATTCAAGGTCTAATTAGTATAATCATATTGATCCAAATGACTATCCTCATTGTTGGTTAACAAATTATGCACTTTCTTGAAATTTAAATCTTTAACTCTATTCACCCAGTTCAATGCACATCAATCACCAAAAATTGAGTTAACTACTTCAATAAGAAATATTTCCTCTCTTAATTTTACAAAATATAACTCCCTCTTTTGATAATAATGAAAAAAGAAATATAATTTCAAATGGCATATTCTTTTAACCAGAAATTAGGAAAGGTGTAAATTAAATTCAATACTTAAAATGTTTTAAGTACAATGCATAAAAAATGAATTTGAGAAAATACTACTCATTAGCACACATGCTAATTCATAATTCCATACAAAGAAAATTAAATATGTTTTGATCAAAGATAACACCATTACTAATGTAGATCATGTAAATTAAAGCATTATTCATTCATACAGAAATGAGATAATTGATATAAATTAATCAAATGCATAGATTCAAACTAATTCCTTTCATTCATTCAATTATCTTCTAAATACTTACACAAATGCAAAATTTTCAATTTTATGTATGTTAGTAGGTCATAGGGAAGAAAAAATCATACTGACAATAGACCAACAGAGTACCACAATACCATTAAAGGACAACAACCACAAAGAAGGAGACACATCCCTTCAAGGAGATGAATGTATATATGTTATATGTAATAGATAGGAGATATAGGAGAAAAGGAACATATGTAATAGAATATAGTAGACTAACTAGAGAAGAGACTAGACCTTCACTTTTTTATATGTTATGATATGATATATATTTATTGGAAGGAGTTATAAGGAAAACATGTGTGTTGTGGATATCTGAATAATTTATTTTTTTGAGTATATTTTTATATGTTATGAATTCCTTATAGATTCCTATTGCATGATTGTTTCTCTTATTGTATCCTTTGGGGTATAAAATGAATACTCAAGGCATACTGGGTTATAGATCCTTCTAGACTATATTGACCTTCATTTATCTTGCTAACATTAGCTCCATTGTTGGGAACCTAGAGAGAATAGTAAAGAAATTAGAGGCATAGAAGTAGGAAGTTGGTAAAAAATTAAAACTCATCACACCCTAAGGGCCACCTTTGTGAGAGGGGGGTAGGCCATTAGGGGATGATGAATGGAAGGGAGAGCATCCTAGAGATCCTTGAAGAGATGTGACTATTTGTAAGAAACCTTCTAGAATCATGATATATAGAGGAAAGAGAAAAGACCAAACTAAGAATACATATGGGAAAAGTAAAAACCAAAAGGGGAAAATAGATAATTGAGATCATTGAAGTAGGAATGGAGATGAATGTGGAAGAAAGAAAATTAAAAGGAACCCAAGAAAGGGAAGAAAGGTGCCACAAGAGGGAGATAGAAAGAAAAGAGAAAGAATAAGTGCGAAGAATAGCAGAGGAAATATTAATAACACTGATGCCAAGAAGGGTGTTGTTGAGTGCCCGATGTGGGTGTAGCCAAAGGAAAGATACAAAGAGGGACTAGAAGCCAAAGATACCACAAAGGAACAAAAAGAGGAAATAGTGGAACCTAATCCTAAGTATTTGTTAACAAAACATAAGATAATCTCAATTACCAATTAAAAGATGGAGGCACAAATGAAAATCTATGAAGAATAGACATCACCCTTGAACCAGGAGTCACCCCTTAAGCTGGATATAATACATATAGAGAAAAATGAAGCAAGGAAAGAAAGTAAGAGACTAGAGTTTTGGATGACATATGTAATGAATTGGGATGTTATAGAAGGAAACAACCAATCCATTGAGTGGAGTGATGTAGAGGAACTAAACAACTATGAATGAA
Source organism: Sequoiadendron giganteum (assembly GCA_007115665.2). Classification (NCBI taxonomy): domain Eukaryota; kingdom Viridiplantae; phylum Streptophyta; class Pinopsida; order Cupressales; family Cupressaceae; genus Sequoiadendron; species Sequoiadendron giganteum. Next base: position 354,643,617 of record CM021103.1, on the reverse strand, counting down.
CAAAAAGTGACACCAAAACCAATTCCATATTTAGTCTAGAAAGTAGTACTGCAAGTACAGAAGGAAGTTCATCAGAAGAATATATGGACATGATGAAGAAAATTACAATATTTAAGAGGGATACTAGAAACACTACACAACACATCTTCTTGTTCAAAACCATATCGCAGAGCCAAAATGAACAAAGAGATATTATAAAGTTGTTTGACTTCATTAGCTCCTTGAGAGAAGAACCAAAAAAATGGTACAAAAAATCATACCCTCAAAACAATAAATCCTAGTATGAAGTAAAGAAAGCATTCTTAAATTTTTTTGATAGTTTGGAACCCCCAACAGAGCCTGGTATGCAAGCTAAGAGAACTATCCTAGAGGGACGATGAATCTATTTTAGAGTTTGATAAAAGGTTTAATGAATTAGTCAAGTGGATGGATGAACTATTAAACAACAAATAGAAAATGGAATGCTTCCTTTTAGCCATAAATATAGAACTTAGAATGGAGTTTGATGGTAGAAATTTTATCTCATACTCAGAATTAGTAGTATAAGCATGTCAGATAGAAGGAAAATCTTGGAGGAGAATGGAACAAGAGAAGGAAAATAGGAAAATGGAAAGATTACAGTTATAAATGGAATAATTATGAATAAGGAGAGAACTTATGAAGTAGGATATTAGTCCACAAATACCTAATATCTGGTGTTCATACTATGGTAGGGAAGTGTTATGCCTTGCATAACCACCACATTTTTTTGGGTCAAAATGGGTCCCCCTTTGGTGTTTTTGTCTTTGGTGTTCTTGTTTACACTTTTCGATTTGTTTTTTTTCTCGTAAGTCCTTGTTTTCCTTTGGTTGCTAGGTTCAAATTTTGGACCATCACTGGCACTTGTAACTTTCCAAAGTGCCAATTCCTATTTTTGTCTCGATTCTGATCCCCATGTTTTCCTTGTGTTTTCTTTGCTCTATTAGATTCAGGTATCGGATTAGAACTGTCACCTTACACCCTTAAAAGTGTAAGTTCTTATTCTTTTTTTGATCCCAACCTCCACTTTATTTCCTTATGTGTTTGCTTGTGTCAGAATTAGACATCAGACTAGAAATAGAACCAAGAACTTTTCAAAAGTTATTGTTCTATGTTCCATCCTGATCCTGATTCTCATGTCCATCTTTCTTATCGAGGTTTGGACTTTAGATCTTTGCTACAACTTTGCACTCATTGAAGGTTCATTTTCATGTCATTTCTCGATCCTGACTCCTTCTTACCTTCATTCTTGTGATGGCACATTTATGACCTCCACCTTGATACCGAGGCCCCACCTACCCATATTAATGAACACCTGTTCACACGCACGAACAAGTTTTTATTCCCACCACCCCTCGATTTTTGCTCATTTTTTATTTTATTCAATTGAATTAACCAAAGTTATGCCAAGGGTTAGGGTTTGTGGTTGAAATTTTATTTCTCACCATGTTGTTGGATTCCTAGTCATGTTTGTGAGGTAGGCATCTTTTTATTTTGTTTTCCTATTCATTTTTCTTCTGTATGTTTATTTTGTCCACTGGTTCACGTTTCTTGTTTTCTTTCATTTCTCATTCTTTCTAGTTTGTTCTCCATTTTCTTGACACCATTTTGGTGTAATTTTATTCTTTCTCAAACACTCGGGTTCATTTTCCTTCTCTTTGTTGTGGGTTTTGTTCATTTTGTTTTTGTCATTTTTAGTTGTGTTCTTTGTGTGTGGGTTTTTCTATTCCCTCCATGCCCTAGGTTACCTAGGGTTTCTATATTGCCTAGTTGAGTTTGTTTTGAATTTGATAAATTTTAAAATTCAGACCATTACAAGCCATATCCTGATCTCGACCTCAAGGCATGATTAAAGATACTGTTAGATTTATTTAAATGCCTTTGTATTTGCTGGTTCTTCCAATCTCAATTCTAACTTCTCTTTCAAAATTGAGATTCAAAACTATTGTTTGGTGTTTCTGCACAACAACTTAGACATAATAAAAGTTATCCTATCTCTCTTGAAAGGTTGGTCTCTATGAACAAAGAGATAACCCCAAGGTCTCATAGGTGTTAGGTCATGACAATGTAGTAGAAACAATTTGGTGATAAAATGTGAAAATGCTTGTAATCACAAGGGGTCTTACGCACAAATGCTGGAAGCTCTAAACTCATCAGATTTTAGGATATGGTGATGCTTTAATTCCTAGTTCTAACCGAATAATAAAAGAAACTACAAAAGATGAGTGTTTCAAAAGTCCTAATGTTAACACTACTTCTAAGATTAACCATGCAAATGACAAAATGCTTGGAATGGACCAATCCCTTAAACTAATTTATGTTCGACCCAGGCTATACTTGCAATCTTGCAGAAAAAAGTGCAATCTTGTAAGGTGTTAAATATTTTTAGGTTGTAGGCATTCATTCAATAAGACTAAATGAATATCTATAGTTGAACTAAGCACATGAATATTAGGTACAGGTTGACCTTGCACAACATTCCCACAATCAAGAAGCTTCCCAAAGTATGAACCAAGGATTGCTACAACACTCCAAGCATTAAATCACAAGCATTACTAATTAAACCTAAGATATATTCAACATTTCCAAGCGATTTAGAAGATAGAACAAGAACCATGCAAGATTATTGAATCCAAAGAAGGCACCAGTATTAACACAATGTCTACACTTTGTATTAAATCATCACATTTGCAACAATTCTAGTCTATTACAACACTTGCTTGAAATGTAAAAACTAACTTCTAATCTTCTAACATGCTACTCTATTGCTAAATCTACTATTTACAAGTCTTCTGACTTAGTCTCCCAATCCAAACTGAACCCTTACAAATGAGGCCAAAGGCCATACTTATAGAAACATGCCCATGTGAACCAGAGCTAGGGTTACAAAGAAACCTGGCCACCAACCAATTGTGCAGATTTTTACCAAATATACGAATAGAGATCAGAAAAGGAGGGGTTTCCCTTTTTCCTTGGAATAAATTCAACTATGATTCAGCTTGTGCAACTTGACCCTTATATATTTCATTACCCCTATCCCTAGGTTGTGATTGACTAGGAACTTTGGGTGTTTGCGAACTAGGAGGCCTTGCAATTGCCTCATTGGTTTCTACTCCTAGTGTTGCTATACTTGAACTAAAGGACCTTAGGACTACATTTCTGATTTTAGGAACTCTTAATAACTCAAAAGTAGAAAGACTCACCTTCAATTTTATGAGTTCCTCAGTGACGTATTCTCCTAGCTATTCCATGTTCATGTTAGTGTGGAGATCCTTAGAATGACTAGTCTTCCTATCCTTTAGTGCATCAACATTGCTTCCTTTGGAAACATTTGGTTGTCCTTCTTTTGTGAGGTATTTTGTTGGCACCTAAGGGTAAGATGGATTTTTATTGGCATTTGGATCTGGTGGAGTAGTAAAATTGTGTGGTGGGGTAGATGTAGTAAACCATCCTCCAGCTTGTGGATTCATGTGGGGATTGCTCCTCATATCATACTTTCTGACAGGTTGCTGAAACATCTACACTTCTTCAACATCAACCTCTTCTTCATCCCAGGCCCATTTTCATTCTTAGTTTGTTCATCAAATAGCTAAGATATTTCATCTTCATTGAGCACTTGTTCAGTCTCTCCATTCTAGCTACTTGATTCCTCTTTCAGTTAATTCTCCTCATCCGTTGGGAAAGGGGCACAATTCAACACCAAAATTGGCAAATCATAGGGATTTGAGGGTGCCAATTCTTGTCCCATGGATTTGTTTTCAACTTCATATTGAAAAATGAAAGCAACAATTTAAAATTTAGGGCAGTAAGCTTAGAGTGTTGACTTGTCTTATGAAGCCTACACCATCCAGACAAAGTGGCCTTTGCTAAGTACACACCACCTGGAGGTGTCTCTGGATTGGAAGATTGATCTAGTGGAGTGGGGACTCCTCCATTGTTAGTCCCAGTGTTCCATGACCTATTCTGCCTAGGTGGTTGTCTTCTTTCAAAGCCTTGTCCACCTTGTTGACTTCTATCAAAGTTATGACCAAAAACTTGTCCTCTTTCAAATTTTTGATTTCTGTCATAGTGTTTCCCTTTGTTATAACTTGATTGCATTCTCTTTTGATTAGCTTGGAGTTGATTATTCTAGTTCCTCAAGTAGGTTACCTCCATGTTCAGCTTCTTCTCTTTCTCAGTTAGCTCATCTAACCTTTCCTTATCAATATTGTTGTAAGGGACTAGATTCACAATGTTTGGGGAGTATCCTAACACTCCTCCAGAACTAGTAGATTGATTCAAAACTTTTGAGTTCTGCAAATAGGTAGGGAAACTAGCTTGTGACTATGAATGGAGGGGATGGTTAGAATTTTGTAGGGGATAATTAGGTATTGGTTGGACCTGGTTTATTGGATGACCCAGGTGAGGGAACAAAGGCAACTTTGGAATAGGATTCATGATAGGCATGTGATTGGTCAGAGCCTAGTTGATAGATTGGACTTGGCTTGGGTGAGTAGCTAGTCCCAAAGATGGCAGAGGTCTCAAAAAGTGTTGTCTCAAGTCTATACTAACCTTAACAGCCTCTGTATATGTAATAAGCAAGGTAGTTGGGGGATTAGTTCTCCATTTAAGGAAGGTAGATGTAAGGTTGTCAAGGGCTTCAAAGTAGACCTCTAGGGCAGTGTCCTCATTTCCAACATAAGGTACTTGAAGTCTAGTGTATGCTCAGTGGAACCTATTGTTGAATGATCCTATAGGCTCATTAACCTCACCCCATTAAATTGCATATATAGCTCATTAGCACTAATGGGAATCTTAAATTTCATTAGAAATGCAGCCTCAAGCTCAGCCTAGTTAGAGATGGATGCGGTAGGTAAATGATTATACCAATAAAAGGCCTCCTATCCTAAGGAATAGGGGAAAATACATGCAACATCCTCATGATTAATCCCTCTATCTCTCAGACAAGTTTCAAAGATCCTAATGTGCTCTTTTGCTGTCCTATTAGGGTCATTCGTGTGAAACTTAGAGAAAAAATGCTCAGGGTTCTTGGGCATAACATTGTAGTTGTTGAATGTCAGAGGTGATGGGTTATTCGCCAAGAAATCCATTGGTGGAGGTGGTAATGGTCGATGGAGGACTAGTCGGAGTTGTGGAATGGAACCAATCTCAAAATTGGATGAAGATGAAGTGGATGGAGGTGAGGATGGTGGAAATGATGGATTGGATGATGGTTCCTCCCTTCTTCTGGTCCTTCTTGACCTAGTTGGAGGTGGAAATTCTTGAAACTCTTCTTCTTCTCCTAGTATAGATCTAGTTCTCCTTTTGAGCCTCTCAAGAGAAATGTCATTTAGAAAACGCTCCATCTTTCTTATTCAAGCCCTCCTTCTAGCACCAATCTTTTTGTTTGGTGTTTCTGCACATCAACAACTTAGACAGAATAAAAGTTATCCTATCTCTCTTGAAATGTTGGTCTCTATGAACAAAGAGATAACCCCAAGGTCTCATGGATGTTAGGTCATGACAATACAGTAGAACAGGATATGGTGATGCTTTAATTCCTAGTTCTAATTGATTAATAAAAGAAACAACAAAAGATGAGGGTTTCAAAAGTCCTAATGTTAACACTACTTCTAAGATTAACGATGCAAATGATGAAATACTTGGAATGGACCAATCCCTTAAACTAATTTATGTTTGACCTAGGCTATACCTAAAATCTTGCAAAAAATAGTGCAATCTTCTAAGGTGTTAAAGATTTTTAGGCTGTAGGAATTCATTCAATAAGACTAAATGAATATCTATAGTTGAACTAAGCAGATGAATATGAGGTATAGGCTGACCTTGCACATCATTCCCACAATCAAGAAGCTGCCCAAAGTATGAACCAAGGATTGCTACAACACTCCAAGCATTAAATCATAAGAATTACTAATTAAACCTAAGATATATTCAACATTTCCAAGCGATTTAAAATATAGAACAAGAACCATGCAAGATTATTCATTGCAAAGAAGGCACCAGTCTTAACACAATGTTTGCACTTTGTATTAAATCATCACATTTCCAACAATTCTAGTCTATTACAACACTTTCTTGAAATGTAAGAACTAACTTCTAATCTTCTAACATGCTACTCTATTGCTAAATCTACTATTTACAAATCTTTTGACTTAGTCTCCCAATCCGAACTGAACCTTTACAAATGCGGCCAAAGGCTATACTTATAGAAACATGTCCGCAACCAGAGCTAGGGTTACAAAGAAACCCGACCACCAACAAAATCAGCCCTGACAGCTAGCAATAACTCATTGTCCAACAATGAATGCAACAAGAGACCCCTAAGATCAGTCTGGGATCATGCAAAGTTAGGGAAAAGATCCTCAAGCCACACCCACCATCAATACTTCACCTGTGCGAACATCAACACGCGTGAAACACAAGATCGAACACAAGCCATCGATGAGATCCGAGCTGGGAAAATGAATGGTGTTGATCGAGACAAACCAGGTTGAGTCAACCAACCAAATTTTCCCACCATTAATGGCCACCAAACATGTCGACCTTGCATGCGGGGATGGGTTTCATCTGACAACAACCGCAAAACACACGACCACGCTTGTACATTTTTCCAAATCATCAAAGTACACCCAACAACCCTAGTTAGATCCAACCTGCATTCAAATGGGCCACCATTAATTCTCAATACATCATCAAAATCCAAGAAGGCCCATTAGAGTTCCTAAGGTAATAAAATCACACATAAAATCAGGTCGAAGCGAAACCAAAGAGAGGAAGAGGTGGAGCCATGAGAAAAATAGGGACAAAGACATAAAATAGTGGAGGTGGAGATGGATCTGAAATGAGAACGAAAGGAAAATAGGCAGAGGTAGAAACAAAACCAACCCCGATGGAGGCAGAGATGGAACGGGAATGAGAACCAAACCATGAACTTTGTGAAAGTTCAAAGTTAAGTTCCATCCTAGTTCCGGCTTCGGTAGACGAAAGGAAGACCGAAGCACACCCAAGGGAAAGAAACCAACTTGAAGGCCGAACACAGCAAAACAACAAAGACATGGAAAGCAGAGCTGGAACAAGAATGGAAACCGAACCATGAAATTTGGCAAAGTTCAAAGTTAAGTTCCATCCCGGTTTTGCCTCCAAAAAATGAAGGAAAAAGTGAAGCAAAGAAAACCTAAGGGATGAAAACCAACCCGAAGGCTGAAGACAAACAAAGCAATGGGAAAAAAAGGAACGCGGGAGGCAGAGCCAAAATGGGAATGAAAACCAAACCGTGAACTTTGTGAAAGTTCAAAGTTTAGCTCCATTCCGGTCCCGCCTCTAACAACATGAGAGAAAAAGAAAAGAAGAGAAAACCTAAGGGAAGAAAACGACCCTTAGGACAAAACAAACAAACGAAGAAGAAAACGAAAGAGAGGGAAGCGGAGCCAAAATGGGAACAAGAACCAAACCAAGAACTTAGCGAAAGTTCAAAGTTAAGTCCCATCTCGGTTCTACCTTTGACAGAACAAAATGGAAAAGGAAAAAAAAGGAAAACTTAAGGGAGGAAACCAACCCTTAGGACCCAAACAAAAACACCAAGGGAGAAAAATAAAAGGCAAAAGAAGACCACCCTAGAGAGGACATCCACAAGACTCCAAAACCACTAGGAACTCAACACAAAGGCACCCACAACCAAGGAAAGTACCAAAGACCAAAACCCCAAGCTGTTCAAAGATAAGCACAAAAGAGGGGGAAAGCCACAAAAACAAGCCAAAAGGGCAAGCCAAGAGAGGGTCCCCACTTTCAGTGGGGTGTGTGTGCAAAATCGCACAACAAGAACTACATTGTGGCATCAAACCATCACTTGGGTCCAAATCTTAGCTTTGTCTCAATTCAAATTTCTTATTTTTCATCGAGATCAAACTTTTGGTTGTGACTTTAAAAATGTTCAAGAGTTTGGTAATTTATCAACTTATATCTCAATTCTGATCCCCACATTACTATTGGGATTGGATTTTTGACAAACACTGAACCCTTGACATAGCTTTAGGTTCCATCATTTAATGTTATCCTTATTCTGATTTCCAACACAACATTGAGATCAAAATATAGAGTTGACCTATCTCTGCTTATATTTTGAAGGTTAGGTTCCAAACTATTCCCCGATTCTGACTATTGATATATGATCGAGATGAAAAATCAAGATGTTATTCAAAAATATTCACTCCTTTGATTCTATTACCAAACCATATCTTGATTCCAACTTTTGATGACTCATCGAGATCATAACTTAAGGATAACCCTCAATTGAATTCATTTGATAAGTATCAATGCTTGGTGTTAACCCAATCTCAATTTCTAAATACTTTGAGGGATTGGATCGCATAATGAAACTAAGATCTTTTCACCACTATTGGTGTTGGTGCTGATTTTAAATCTGATCCTAGTCTTTGATAGTATTCAAAGGTTGTTACAATAGTATCATGTTTGAGGTTTTCCTTGCTATCAATTTATGACCTAGTTTAGTATTATGCTTAGAATGCTCAAGTTCTTGGATCTATCCAAAACCCAGAAAATGCTAAATTAGCTTGTAAAATAATAATTTTTATTGAATGAATGGGAATTTAATATGAATGCTTGTGCTAATATGCTCCTCACATGTCTTCTATTTGTCTTATAATGTTCAATATTGTAGGAATTAATAAATGTCTGATTCAGAAGAAGAAGTGGCTGGTGAAGGAACATCAAAAGGGGCAAAGATTAAGAGGTTAAAACCTAAAAAAGTTCCTAATACTATGAAGTATAAGTTCTAGGGGTCCCCAATGCCATCCAAATTTTTCTCTGAGGTCATGAAAATTACTGATACACTTGTAGGCCACATTGACTTAAATAAATTTTATGATGATACTTTTTCACAAGATGCTTCCCCAAGGGCCAAAAGAATTGTTGATTTTGGGTTGGCACATGTGGCTACTTTCCCTATTGTTGTGCAATGTCCAAAGCTCATTTTGACTATTGCACATACTTACAATCCAACTTAGAGGTAGTGCATTGATTCACATGGAAATGTGATCATCGATTTAACTCTAGGAATGATTAGATTGGTGTTTGATCATCCTCCTCATGCTAACCCCAAAATTGATCTCAAGCTGATGCACTCGAACGGTTGGCAGTGAATGAAGATGAAATAAAAGGCTTATTAATAAGAGATGGCTCAAAGAAAAAAAAGAAATTAGTAAATAAGATTCCACCTAAGCCTAAGAGGTTTTATTTCTTTGAGGATATTGGTGACATGATCACATTGTTGGCAAGAGTATTTGGAAAGGAAGAGTCGCGTACCTTTGAGAACTGGATGTTCCCATTTATTCAACTAATTCTAGATGGGAAACAATATTTATATTGGAGATAGATAATTTAAGATAACATCCATGAACGAATGATGAAAGTAAGGGAAACTAAAATATTCTACATGTCTTCATATGTGATCTACTATGTTGCAAGGATTAGATGGTTTCCAGGGTTAACTACTGTGGAATCAATGGATGATGGTCTAGATCAAAAGAAAGTATGGGAACATTATGATCAACTATAGTTGAAGACAATAGAGAGATATTTTAAAAGAGTCAATAATGAATTTTAATATGTTATTATTAATTAGCTTACAAAAGATGTTAGCTTCAGGTTGTCATAGGAGGCCATGGAATTTATTGAAGAGTGGGGATGTTGGTTTATCCAATACCCTAAATGCACCTATTTTAGACTATTTGAATATGATAAGCACCCTTTCAAACTATTGAGGTGTTGTGGTGATAGGTGGGTTTTGATGGAGTTTTCTCATCACGCAGCTGAGGTAAACACCAAGTTTTCTACAATGCACAAGGTTGGAAACCACTCATTTCCAAACGTAGTTGGGCTTTTATTCATGTTCATCTTCTGTAATAGCTAAGTCAACAATAGTGGATTTTTAGTCAATAAATCTTAAACATCATACATCCAGGAGGGAATTTGATCTTAAGAAGAAAATGAATGGTATATATGCTTCATAGTTTCCCCACCATTGACCACTTCTCGAAGATTTTTGGGGAAACCTGCAAGACTAGTTTGAAGTAATAAGAAGGGGATATGAAAGATTGACCATTCCCAAAATGAAGGACTTTGGAGTGAAAAAAGACATACAAGATGACATTTTTGATGATGGCATCACTCTTGATCCATAGTATGAAATGAATAAAGTGGCCACCAAGGATTTGGAGTGAGTCAACTAGATGGAGAAAGAGGAAACTGATATTTGTAAAGTTTCATAGGCAATTGTTGATAGAAGTTTGAAATGGCTTAATCTTCGTCTCAAGAAACCAAGAGTTAATTCCTCAAGAAATAAGGATTCTAGTAGTGAGCCTACCTCTTCTATAGAAATGAGGCAATACAAGAGGATAAAGAGAACTATTGCAGCCATAGAAGAATCTACCCCAACAAAAGAATAAATTTCAATTAAGGAAGTCACCGAAGCTTTGGAAAAGGCTAAGGTTACTTATTAGGCCACCGTTGTATGGGTTATTTTAGGTCTTGGTGCTACACCCTTAGATGTTGTGTATCCTAAGAAAGAAACTATTTCCCAAGAAGGTCCTTCTATGATTCTTATGCAAACCGAGGATGTCCCTCCCACTGGACCATCAACTTCAGGAGTTATAGTTGGTCAAGACGAAAGGCCTCCAATAATTGATGTAATAGAATCACTAGTGCCCTTGGAATCTGAGAAAGAGGAAAAAGAAGGATGGGTAGAATATTTTGAGAGGGTCAAAGTGGAATTTGTAGAAGAAGACACTAGGTTTGAGGAAGGAAGTCTTTGGGATGAATCTCAGATGAGAGATGTTTTGATAGAACATTAATAGAAAGAAATATTAGAGAGTGGTTAGAGACAAGCTATCAAAGAGTTGTCCAATGAAGAAGAAGAGAAAATAAAGAAAGATGAGGAGCTAGCTCGAGAGAGTGAAGTTGTTGAAGCACAAAAGAAGGATAAGGAAGAGGCTCGTGCAAGAGAGTTGGAATGAAAAGAGAAAGTTGAGCAAGAAAAGGAAGAAGAAGAGGAACTCTATGCAATGGAGTTAGAACAACAAAGGTTAAGGGATGAAGAGGAGGCTACACAGAAAGAAGAAGAGATGAAATAGATAGAATAAATTAGAGCTCAATTTGAGAAAATGGAATAAGAGAGTTTGTAGAAAGAATAAGAGTAGAAAAAGACTTCTTCTAAGCATGCAGTAGAAATAATTTATTCTACACCTCCACCATTAACACCTCTTAGTGATCAATAGGTAATAACTTAGCCAGCTACCCCTATATGGCTTAAATTAAATTTGGAAAAGAGACAACAAGTTCAAGCTCAACTGGTGACATGGGATGATATGATCAAATAAGTGGATAAAGTTAAGCCTAAAAAGAAGCCCTGTGGTATTCACTCTATAAGGCTCACTGATTATAGATATTTGGTAACAAACATTGATACTCCAATGGCTGATAAAGATGACAAGGAGCTGCAAGCTTCAAATTATCAAGTAAACATTGTCAACTAGATGGAGAAATAGGAAACTAATATTTGTAAAGTTTCATAGGTAGTTGTAGATAGAAGTCTGAAATTTCTTGATCTTCATCTCAAGAAACCAAGAGTTAAGGCCTCAAGAATGAAGGATTCTAGTAGTGAGCCCACCTCTTCTACATAAATGAGGAAATACAATAGGATAAAGAGAACAATTGCAGCCACATAAGAATCTACCTCAATAGAAGAAGAAATTTCAAATGAATGAAGTCATCAAAGCTTTGGAAAAGGATAAGGTTACTTATTAGGCCACTGCTATAGGGGTTATTTTAGGTCTTGGTGCTACACCCTTAGCTGTTGTGTATCCTAAGAAAGAAGTTGAGGATTTTAAAAAGGGTTCCTAGGGAGGATGTGATTGAATATGCCATTTGGAAGATAAAGATTTTGGTTATCTTGATAAATGTATGAACATATTGATCTTCAAAATGGAAGTCCGCATGGAACACAGAAGAATATTGCAGCAGGCTCAACAATAATTATTTAATGAAAGAAAGGTCATAAAGGGGATTATTGCCGAAGTGATAGGTAAGGAGGTTTCACCGGGTTTTGGTTTGATGTCTTTATAAGAAATGAAAGATCAATGGAATAATAGATTTATAGGAAATGGTTAAGAAAGGAAATGATGTTGAAGTGATTCTTCTAGATAAGCTCATGGACATTAGATTTTATGTACAAGACACTACCTGAAATGTTTCCCATCTACAAGATATGTATACCACCACCAGTAAAGAGTTTGAAAGAGCAATGTTGAGGGTGGAATGGGTGGATACATATGAGGATGAAACCTTGCAATAGATGTTCAACAATGTTGATGAATATTTTAAACAAAAGGCATCCAAAGCAACTAAAAGCAACTAAGTGGGAAAAATAATATTTCGTGTTTTGAAAAGGGATAAAATCAAATAGTGTTAACCATCTCTAGGCACCCTATGGACAAAAATTCCTCTAGATCAGTTTTTGGATGAATACACAACTTCAGATCAATTTTGGTAGGCCAAAGCTTGGGCGTAGTGATCAGCAGTAGACAAAGCAATAAATCCCAGTCAAATTTTGACCAAATTGGCATAAGGCATACTTCTCAGCTCCAATAATTTCAACAAAGAAAGGACTCAGACATAAGTGGGGGGCACCCCTATAATTGTGGATTTGGGCTTCTAATTCATGGATCACAAGTTTGATAAGAGAGATTAATGTTAATTCTTTATATAAGGAGAATTTCTCTCCTAATTGTAAAGGTGGAATGATTGAAGTTAGACTGGCTACCAAAAACTAGACGGTTTATTTTATCAGTTTTTATGCAACAATTGAACAATTTTTACAGTTTTTAATGTAAGTAGTTTATTTTTAGAAGTTTAATAGTTTAGTGATGATGACAATAGACTATGGTTTTTTGTATGCCAATGAATATTGTTGTGCATAATGTTTCTTAAAATTGGTGAAAATCAATAAGAAGAGATCAAATTCAAAACTATCTATTGTGTTATCTGTGGATGATTTTCTTACTATTTATTGATCTATGAATCTTGGTGATGAGCTTGTGGTGTTTATTATTGAAAAGGTTAAAAAAAGTGATGATGAATGGAATTAAAAGTATTAAATCTGAACTATGGACAGATGTGATTGCATGATCTTTTTCATGAATTACTTCATTTCATAGTTTTAGTTAATCAGGAAATGCTCATTACTAGAATTGTATGTCTAAATTAAAAGGAATTTGTGTTCAGATGTTTTTTTTAGAGCCCTGATCGATATTTTTCTATTTATTTGAAACCCCATGTTACATTACCTTGTATTATCCAATTTGTATCATTCTACCATAAAAGTCCCCTTTAATATTATAGTTGCATGGACCACTAAATGATGAAAAAACAATTGAGAACAAACTACATAGACCTTGGAAGATAGGTGGTTTTAGATCTGTTATCTTTTTTAGGAGAAATGGAGTAGAAATAAAATTTTTAATGTTGATGTATTAATTTGACCATCAATAGAACTGGTGCTAGAGGGAGGGCACAAAGGAACAAACTGGATCAAATTGGATCCTTTTCACTGAATAGGTTTGAAAGAGTTCTGAGATCTACTGTAAATCCAGAACCATTAGTTGAACTCTGATCTTCTAATAGACCCAGAACCTATAGGACTCCTATTCTGCCACCATTAACACCACCACCCACTCCATCTAGATTTCCATTGATACCACAACTGGCATTGCCCAACCCACCACCACTAATGACATTCTTTGAAAATAATCCCTCACCATTGGGAACCATTTCTAGTGGCATACATGAGATTCCTAAGAATCTGGAGAGTTTTTGTTCCAAGTATGCCCATGGAGAGTCATGAAGTGCTGAAGAGCACATTCATGCATTCAAAGATGCTTGCACTCGGGCCAAAATAACACACATGACATTGCATGTAGACTATTTCCTTACTCACTAAGGGGATATGGCCTACAATTGGTACATGAACCTGCCTACTGGATCCATTCTTAGTTGGAAAAATTTAGAGGATGCCTTCATTAACCAATTCTATGTCTACCTAGACCCAACCATCCTATATCACCAATTTGCCACAATTAGGAAGGAACTATTGAAATGCACAAGACAACTAAGAGGGGGGTGAATCAATTGTAAAAAATTACTTTTACTTCTAACCTTAATCTATTCCAACTTAACTTAATATGTTTTTAAGAGTAATCATGAAATGAAAATAATAGAAAGCAAGCACCAAAGACACTAGATTTATGTGGAAAACCCTATGAGGGAGAAACCACAGTGATGATTAACTCACAATATAGTAGTAATGTAATATCAGATACAAAGGCTCACTGACAGAGGGCTCACTACCCATAAAAAATGCTCATTGCCTACAATATGACTCACTATCTAGAAGGAGGATCACTACCTACAGATAAAAATAAGATAAAGAAAGATCCACCAATATTGGTTCCACACAGTCACAGCTTGATGAAAATATTGCAGACACTATCAGCTCACTGCTTTTAGGAATCTAACACATCAAAGTACTATTGCCTTGATTCACTATTACACAGTCTTATTTTTGAACTTGGTCACAAACTTCACTTGATTTTTTTTTAATTTGCAACATCTTGACTTGATTTTATACCATCTTCAACCCTAGAAACTTTCTCCAAGGTCTGTTATACATCCTCCATTTTCACAAATTCAATTTAAGTCAGCTACTCAACATTCCCATGGTGGATAAGAATGAGAGAGGACCAATTAAATATTTAATTAGGACCCAAATAACATCTTGGATCAATCACATGCTTCCTTAATTGATGCTTAATCTGCATGCAATGTGTAAACACTAGGTTAGCCATCCCTAATTAAAACACCAATGATCTTTGAAGTACATGCATCTACAACAAGATAATCACATGTGGATCACCCAACATGCTTCACCAAACATTGGAAGACCTCTTATAAACCTTTAGGTACATCCACAACAATTGGAACAATCTTCATGCATAGGACACTCTTCAACAGTCTAACCAAACCAAGAAGTAACACATAGTAGCTCTCAAACAAGTCTTCCGGAGCACCAAACCATAAGAACATTTTCAAAAACATAGAGATCATTATGATTAACCTTCTTCTAGATCTGTAAGATATGAAACAAACCACCAGAAGACTACAGAGCAAAAACATCTCACCCAATCCACAGACAATTAGTTCTGTCAAATTGATTCACACACCGGTTCACACATCTTTCACTCTCCATTGACTAAGAAGCTAAAAATTAGGATATATTATCCATTGAAGCTCATGAACAATAATACAAATCCACATAGGTATAGGATCAACACATAATAAATTTGGAGCACACTCAAAACACACACTCAACATTGCCTTCATTATTTCTTAGTTTTCTCAAAATCACTTGGCAACAACACATCTGCAACATCATAGATATAGCTCCATGTACTCACAACAACTCTATAGTATCTCAACTATACAAGTACCACCTGCAATCACTCTGAACTATGTTGACATCAATGACAATATTAATGACGACACCACCAAACACATCCATACTTGCAACAATCTCCCCCTTTCTCATTGATGGTAACACATGATGTGAAAAACCATCAGAGACAACATACACATTCTACTTCTTCTTCTCCCCTTTATGTTTTAGATTAGACGACCTACATAAAAATTTCTACACTCCTTACAAGATTTTCTCTCCCCCTTTCAACTTTTTCACATGACTTTCTCTCCCCCTTTGACATCAATGGCAAAGGAAAGTTTTGCATGAAACATCTTCCATATAAAGCTTTGATCACTCCCCCTTAGGAGTTCACCCACATCACATACTACAAGAATGAAACTCTCTACTCCCCCTAAGGAGTAGACCTCAATCATCAGTCTACCTTTGATCCTGATGAATATACATTTACTTCCCTTACTCAAGCAAGTTTATGGCTATCATAATGTGACATCCTTTATTTTTGATGTATGTGATGACAAAAAAATTGTGTTGTTGTTGATAGTTCTACGAGTTTAAATATCAAGATCTAGGTGTGATGATTATCCTTTTGTACAGTTATGTCAGATCATGTGGCTTTTATTACGTCTCAATAACCTTATGAAAATCATTTTTGGGTTTATGACTATCCTTAGGTAAGATAATAATTCCTCATTTGCTTGACTATAATTAATTTTTCATGCAATTATTCTTTCTTGGTATATATAGAAATTTTCCATGATAGGTTGTTGAACCTTTTGTTATTGATATATGACTGAGATAATAATTTAAAATTCTTACAATTGAATTGGTTTGAACAACCTATCAAATTGTATCATCCAAATATATGTTATTCTTTGTCTTTAACTTGAGGTCACAATCCATCATTCAAGTTGTTGTATTTATTGGCATGGCCTTCCCAGCTCTGATCACTAGCTTCCATATTCAAAAATTCTTAACCACCATCTTCAATAAATTTATCTAGATCATCAGTAATAGTATTCAAAATTGGCCACCAATTCAAGTTCATTACGCTTTCATAATACTTTATATCCATGGATTTCATCCATTCCTTGATGCCATCAAGCAAAGATTAAGGAATGGTGTCAATGAGAAGTACATCCCACTCGAAGTCTTTGAAAACAATAGCCATATCAAATGCATTTTTCCCAAGTTCTACTCTCTCAAGGTTAACAATCTCAATCTCACTAATATTGATTACTAAGAAAGGTAATTCCACCAACTCTACCAAACAGTTTACCATAGGAACAATAACAAGACGCTTTGAAAGGAACTCCATGAAAACCAAGCTCTCTAAATGGTATATCGAACTCTAGTTCAAAATCTTTTAGATGAGGCTGCTCCCATAGCTCTATTACTTGCTTGAAAAATCCTTGAAACTCTGCATTGATTTTATTTTTCATGTCCCTCTCTTGTTGTTCTTCCTCAATTTCATCAGGATCATACATTGACCTTCTTGCCCCTCCTAAAGTTTGGACCACATCCATTATCTCCACATAAAACTAGACATCCTTGGTCTTCTTGGTTCACACCATGATATGGTTATGCATGTGAAAATGAAGAAAAGAAATCATCTCCTTCTCCGCTAGTTGGAAGAATGCATACTTAATGTTTTGATACATGATATCAACTCTCTCTTCTACTCTCATGGTTGAATACCAAAATCTATTAGAATTTTTGCATGTTTTACATCATTGGAATGACATATTAGCTATAACTTTTTTGAAATTTTATTATGGTATGTGCACTTTTATATGATTATTGCATGAAATAAATAATAACTTTTCATTTTAAATGTGTTTTTTGTAAAACACAGATCTTCTAGAAGATCAAGATGATTTGTACGATATAGATCCAAAATATGTTGGTTCTAGTACAAATCACATGGTAGAGGATGATGATGACACAGATACAAAAGACACTGAGGTTGATGACGATGATGATGATGACATAGATACAAAAGACACTGAGGCTGATGACAATGATGGTGATGATGATGATGATGATGATGATGACAATGGTGATGATGATGATGAAGAAATTGTTGTTAGTAGCCAATGATATTCATGATCATATAGACTACATCATGGATCATTGTTGATATATCGTTATGATGCCTCTTTTCATGGTTACTATCATATGTATCATTTTCACAGTCTGCAGTACCATATTATTGAGTTGTATCATTTTGACTTATATCATTTGGAAATGTATCATCTTGACTTGTATCATTTTAAGTTACATAATTTATCATTTGGACCTATATCATTTGTACATGTATCATTTTGACTTGTGTTGACTATTGGACATGTACCATTTTGACATGTTATTGATCTACTAGCATATTTGAATTTCACTTGTTTTAGTTATATATGATGATGATCTTATCAGTATTGACTTGTCAATTTATATATATTGAAAGTGGTCGATGATTTTTGGATGGATATTTATTATGCATGATGATTTTAATTTACTGCTTAGGATGGATGTTGTCAAATTAAATTAAATTATAGATATTTGCTTCACTTGTTTTAATTATAGATGATGATCATGTTATAATAATTATCTTGTTATTTAATCATATGAGTTAAATAATTAAATTACTTACCCTATAATCATATGATTTATTTAAGAGGCATGATATATTTAACTAATTAAATTGAAATAAAACATTTTAAATTAATAAATGGAAGCAAAACAAGAAGAATTTTTAGAAGCAAAAAAGGAAACAACAATGGCAGCCAAAGTAGAAGAAAAATAGAAGAAATATTGCAAGAAAAATTGGAAGAAAAACTGGAAGCAAAACCAGTAGAAAAACTAGAAGCAAAATTGGAAGCAAAACTGGAAGCAAACCTAGATGAAAAACCGAAAGAAAAACTGGAAGCAAACCTGGAAGCAACACTAGAAGCAACACTGGAAGAAAAATTGGAAGCAAACCTAGAAGCAACACAAGAAGAAAAACTCAAAGAAAACTTGGAAGCAACACAAGAAGAAAAACTAGAAGCAACATAAGAAGCAAAACTAGAAGCAAAATTGGAAGCAAACCTGGAAGAAAAACCGAAAGAAATATTGGAAGAAAACTTGGAAGCAACACTGGAAGAAAACTTGGAAGCAACACAAGAAGAAAAAATGGAAGCAAACCTGGAAGCAAAACAAGATGCAAAACTAGAAGCAAAATCAGAAGCCAAACTGGAAGCTTCAAAAGTCAGCACTAAATCTGGTGCTAAATTCAATGCTTAATCCTAGTGCTAAATTTGACGCCAAAGTGAAATGCAGCTTGGCACCGAGTTTTGTGCCAGAAGAAGTGCCCAAGTCATGAACTCAAGTGCACTAAAATCCAACTCTATTTTAGACACTAATTGCCTATTTTTTTGTAGTGGAACTCTTTCTAAATCTTATAGTCATAAAGTTTTTTCTATTGAGGAATTTTCAAATTTAAATCAATATACGAGAGATCAATTGTATGGTTCTTTAATTGCTTTTGAGATGAGATAATTTGGTACAAATAGTGGTGCAAAGGTTGAGACTGATTCTAAAGCTAGAAAATCAAAGGAGATTAAGGAATTAGATTAGGAGGATCTTGATGATGTAGAAGCCAAATTTGTAAGGAGAATGAAGAAGGGTACAGGTAAGTACAATGGTAAGTTTCCTTTCAAATGTTTTAGTTGTGGAAAGATAGTTCATTATGCTTCAAGATTTCCAAATAGAGATTTGAATTAAAAAAATAAGGAAACATATGTAAGATGATAAGAAAAGTAATTATGTTAGAGAAGATGAAACTATTTTTTGATGATGAATCTAATTATAGATATGATGATGATGGTGAATTCTTATTCATGTCTTTAAAAGATGAATCCATTTCTTCTAGCTTTGAGAGATGTGTGAAGGAAATTCCTCCAGAGACAAAGGATAAGACTAAAGGTAATTTGGCATATGCTTTTCATGATAGAATCGAGAAGAACTAATCAATCATTAATAGTGGATTCTCTAATTATATGACCGGTGACAAGAGTAAGTTTTTTAAACTTGAAAAATATGGAGGATGTGTTAGATTTGGTGATGATACATCTGCTAAGATATGTGGAAAAGGATCTAATAGTTTTGATGGAAAGCATAATACTGATGGTGTTTACTATGTTAAGGGTTTAAGGCATATGTTGGACAAATGTGCAGCAAAGGATACTATATTATATTTTAGTATGATGGATGTGAGATTAGAAAAGGCTCTGGGATTGTGATTTCTATTGGAAGAAGGGCAGATGGAAATGTTTATAAAATTAAGGGTGTTGATGGTCATTGCTTTATGACTCAAATTAATGAAAGTTGGTGATGACACAAGAGGATGTGTCACATAAATTTTGATAACCTAATAAAATAAATTTAGTTCAACATGTGAGAGATCTACCAAAGATTACAAATCCTATCAATCTTATCTATAAGGATTGTCAAGTTGGAAAGAAAACAAGAAGAAGATTTAAAGTCAAAGAACAATCTACTACCAGACTATTGGAATTGGTACATACAGATCTTTGTGCTTCTACAAGATAATTCTTCAAGGTGATAGGTATATTATTATAGTGATTAATGATGATTCTAGAATGATGTGGGTTACTTTTCTCAAAGAAAAATCAAAAGCTCTAGATAAGTTTAAAGAATTTAAAGTTATGGTTGAGAATGAAATAGATATGAAAATCAAATGTTTGAGGTATGAAAGAGGTGGAGAGTTCACCTCCAATGTGTTTAACATAGTTTTTGAGAATCATGACATAAAAAGGCACTTATTTTCCCCTAGGACTCCTCAATGGAATGGACTGGTTGAAAGAAAGAATAGGAATGTTCAAGAAGTTGCAAGAAAAATGATGAAAGAATAAAATCTATCAGAATTCTACTAGAGAGAAGTAATTCATACTTAATAGAGTTCAAGCAAGAGAAAACAATAGAAAGAAACCCTATGAGCTATGGTATGGAAGGATCCCTACTATAAAGTGCTTCAGAGTGTTTGGAAGTAAATTTTATATCAGAAGAGATGAAGAAAACTTAGGAAATTTTGATGAAAGATTTGATGAAGGTATATTCCTTGGATATTATACTAGAAGAAAATCTTACCGATGCTACAACAAGAGATTGAGAAATATTGTTGAGAGTACAATTGTTAAGATTGATGAAGATTTACAGAATAATTCAATGGTGATAGACAGATATTTATCAGATGAGTGTTCTTGCAGAAAATAAGAAAAATCTATAGAAAAAGAACTGTAGATTGAAGAGGAAGAAGCTCCAGAAAAGACTCCTAAAATTACTAAGTATGTGTAGAAGAATAATTCTAAATACAAGATCATTGAAGATAAGATAAAAGGTATACTGACAAGAAGGAAAGTTGTTGAAGAACAAGTAAATCTATGTTTTCCTTTTGAAGTTGAACATAAAAGAGTGATTGAGGCATGCAAAGATGAATACTAGATCAAGGCTATGGAAGAAGAAATGTTACAGATTGAGAAGAATCAAACTTGGAAACTTGTCCCAAGACCAACAAACAAAAATGTGATTAGAACTAAGTGGGTATTCAGAAACAAACTAAATGAGAATGGAGAAGTGGTGAGGAACAAGGCAAGGATTGTGTGTAAGGGTTACTCACAAGTTAAAGGAATAGATTTTGAGGAGACATTTGTTTTGATGTAAAGAATGGAAGCTATTGGGATGTTTTTTTTTTTGTAGCACACAAGAATTTCAAAGTTTATCAAATGGATGTGAAGTCTACTTTCTTGAATGGAGAACTAGAAGAAGAGCTATACATAGAACAACCGGATGGATTTCAGTTATTAGACAGATCGAATATGGTCTATAGATTGAAGAAGGCATTGTATGGATTGAAACAAGATCCTAGAGCTTGGTATGCAAGGTTGGATAGGTACTTGATACATCAAGGATTCAATAAAGGTACCACAGATAAAAATATTTAATTTAAAGTTCAAAAAGATCAAATGTTGATTGTGGTTGTATATTTTGATGACATAGTCTTTGGAGGTAATGAAGCTATGTGTAGGAAGTTTGTAAAAGAAATGTAGAAATATTTTGAAATGTCTACTTAGGGGAGATGAATTACTTCCTTGGGCTACAAATAACTCAAATAGATAAAGGATTTTTTATTTCACAATCAAAGCATGGGTTTGTGCAAGATCATAGGGGTCCAAAAAGTGGTGATGTGAAAAAAAGACATGTTTAACATGCTCAAAAACGTGAAATTCACACCTTTGACTTTTTGCAAGCCCAAGTACAATATCCATTTTGGTTTGGTAATACTAAACCAAAATGAATATCCATTAGAAATGGATATCCATTTCTAAACGGATATCCATTTAGTCGTCCTTGACCAATTTTTTTATTTTATATATTATTATATATTATAATATAATATATATATTATATAATATAATATATATATTATATAATATTATATTATATTATAATATAATATATGTATTATAATATATATTATATTATATATACTATAATATATATTATACATAATATAATGTATATTATATTATAATATATATATATATATTATATTTATATTTGTATATTATAAATTTTAAAAAAACTACCGCCAATTAAATATGGTTGGGTCCTAGACCCGACCATGTATTAAAAAAACTATAAATCAGGAAACATATATCCATTTTAAAATGGATATCTAATTTATAACGGATATCAATATCCATTTTATAATGGATATCCATTTTAAAACGAATATATGTTTTATAACAGATATCCATTTCCTATGTTATAAATCAAAAATAAAAACCCAAGAGCTCAGTTTAGCTATTGTGCACATGTTTTTTTAGTCTGCAACTTAGATATCCGTTCGCCAGAGATTATTTTTCCCAAAATCTATCAAATTTCAAAGGTATGTTTGGATTTTTCAAATTTTATTCAATTTATATTCATTTTGCATTTTTTTTTTAAATTTTAGTCAAAAATAGGGTAAATTTGATAGATTTTTTATTGCATTAAAATCATTGTTAATTTTGAAATATTTTATCAATTAACAATTTTAAAATGGATTAATATGAAAACCCTAACCTTGCACAAAATGAAAAACCTAACCCCACAGAAAATGGAAACCTTGATCCTGCAAAAGATGAAAACCTTCATCCCGCACAAAACAAAAACCATCCAGATCCTCCTTCACTACAACTGTTGTTTCCAAATCAAAATGTGCCAACAATACATGAGTCTATTCATAGAAATTTAGATCAGTTAAAAAATTTATGTTGAATCTATAAGACACTCGATGAGCTATCAAACATGAAAAAACTTTGGAAACAATCATTTCAAATGTTGAAACTTTGACAACTTAGCATAATAGATTTGTATAGTGGCGAGAGGAACAAATACAATTTTATGCTGATGGGATATCATATGATGAGATGAAGGAACTTGATATCGAGAAAGCCCAATTAGCCCAGTTATTCATCGATTAGAGAACATGATAGCCTGTTAATGTGCAAAAACCAAAATTTTCAATTAAATGATGTCAACAATTCATCCTAGTCTACCTATTGCTGCCTCAACTCCACTACCTTACCCTAAGATTATTGTAGATGCAAGGACTCTAAGTATTTATGTGTTACATTCATTGAGAGATCATTTGGTCATGTAGATCCATGATGTTGCACAACCATTTGAGGGTGCATCCCATCACAATGGTGTTGCACCTGATACATCATGACACGTTGGCGATGCACCTACTGCATCAGCTCCCATTGGTACACTATCATCAGCTCCCACTAGTACGCCATCCTCTTTGAAACATATTTGTGTGCCTCATCGTTGCATGACGTGTAAAAATTTATGTTTGGGTCCTCTTTGATGGTCGACGAAGGCATCCATAGACACATCTAACTATGAGGTTCATGATATGTCAGATGTAGGAGTTGATAGAGCACGAAGTGGACAATTTACAGGAGAGGCATCGAATGCCAGGGGTGATATTGGAGGACTAGTAAGACTTAAAGTAATTTCATAGGGTGTTTTATGTAAATTCTTTCATATTTTATGAGATTTATTTGTACTAATATATGTTTATATGTTGGAATATTTAACAGTTGTTGACAGAGGAGAAGATGTCGCAAGTGCAGGAGGCTAAGCATACTGTCATTTCATTTTCTCTAGAGAATCAGTATATGGTATTATTTAAATTGTTATTTTAGATGTTAATTTTTGAAATCTCTTATGTTTAAATACATGTACTACATATATTGATAGTTTAATTTAATCTTTTATTTTTATGCAATGAGGTTCTTATACAACCTTGTTGACTGGGTTTGACACATTGGACGAAGTTGCACAACATGTATATATATTTTTTTATTCTCTACATTTTAATTATATGTGTATGTGCATTTACATTGTTATCATTTTTATATAGGAAACCATATTAGTTGATTCATCCACTATGATCCCATCTAGTTTCATAGAATCACAATAGGTATGTGTTTATTTTATATTGTAGATATTTACATTTAGATAGGAGTAGATATGTGTTTATTAGATATGATTATTTGTCAACAATTATATGTTAATTTGCATTATTTTTATTTTATCTGCTATAGTCCTCTGCTCGAATCAACACTGTGATGAGTGTGAGACCTTTAATTTATAGGACTCCCAATCATCCTAAGGGACAATCATATGCAGACCATCTTGTAGAAAAAAGAGAAAGACTTGAGGTAAACAAGAATTGCATTATTGATATAATATAGTACATGTTTACTAATCTTGATGTTAAATTCATAATTTATAAATGATGGTATATAAGTTTCTATTTACTAGTCTATCTTGTCAACCATTCACATAATTAATCTAATTTGTGGTTTGAAATTTTATTGTGCAGGAAACTTTAGAGCAACTAACTTCTTCGAGGAGGCTCGAATTTGATGGTCCAACATAGGATTAGGAGATGATATATATTGATATGTACTTAGGGTTTGATAGATCTTTAGATGGAATATATGCCATATTTTGTAAAACTTGTAAAACTTGTTCTAAGTAGGCATATGCCAAATTTTTATATGCGCAAACACAATTATTCTATAGTTTGATATATAAGAATTGATATCCGATCTAATTTTTTCCTCGTGTGCATGTATTTCTACTTTGAATTTTCAAAATGAAATGTATAATTATCTTAGAATGGTTTAAAGTTATGATTGATAATCTATGTTATAGATTAAAAAAAAATCATTTTAATAGAACTTATGAATTACAATTGGCAATCCATCTATGTTAGAGTTCATTCATATTAAGATTCACATTCCATAAGACCATATTTCTTTGTGGATTTTTTTCAAACAATTCATTTCCTTTTCTATTGTACCACAATTTTTTCATACATGTCTACCAATACATTTTTATCAAACACACAATTTGAGAATACCCATGATTTAAAACTTTGTTGAATGAATTTATATTTGACATTTTTTTTTTGAGCTCCTATAATGAAGTGGTTAGCTAATTTTTATTTCAAAAGAAGTTAAAATTAATGAAAAAGGGATTTAACTTAATGAAATGCATGCCATGTTATAGTGTTCACTCGAAAGTAATATAATCATCTTGATAAAAATCAATGTAACTCAATTTTAATTTAAGCTTAATAACATGTAAAAGGTATAAAATCATCTTGAGTAAGAATCAATTTCTTTCAACCATAGGGGTTTGATGCAACCTTCAAACAAAGTCCTTACAACTGAACAAGATACATGTTCATTAGATTGTTCATGTGAAATATATACAATAATCACACTCAAAAATTAAGACATCACTCAATCATGATGCAACCATTAAAAAGACCAAATGAATGTGATACTACCATTAAACAAACCAAATACAACTCCATGACATGCATGTTATTTGACCCTAGACATGAAATTTATATTATCGTAATGCACAAAAATGAATGTTGCTAATAATAATGCATCAATAAGAAAAATATGCATACTATATGGGTAACTTTATGTTAGGAATGGTCCTCTTTTACACCCAAACACATTGAATCACTTAGAGCTAGATTGGACTGGCAATTTCCCTTAAGAGTCCAAAGTGAAAAAAATGTAACAATCTTTGACGAGCTATTACTTGGAAACCATGATGCTTATAGGTTCTCCATCGGAGGCTACATGATCGTGTTGAGACCTTTTTCAATAACCTCTCTTGGTTTTTTCTATCTCTGAAGTGTTTTCCCATGGTGACAAGTTTTCAGTTGAGGAAAAATTTCTCAAATGCAAGCAGTATAAAGTTGCAAAGTGGAGCAACTTTCATTCTGCAACTCATATGACCAAATGGACTGTTCCAACATGTCTAAATGGGTACTTTTATGCTAGGAATGGTCCTCTTTTTCACCCAAACACATTGAATAACTTCGCGCTACATTAGACCAGTGTTTTCCCTTAAGATTCCTACGTGTTAAAGACAACAATCTTTGAAAGGATACTTCTTGGAAACTGTGACACTTATAGACTCTCTATCTGAGGCTATGGGATTGTATTGAGACCATATACAATAATCTCTCTTGTTTTTTTATCTTAGAAGCATTTTCTTGTGGTGATCAGTTTTCAGTTGAGGAAAAAGTTGTCAAATGCAAGCAGTATAAAGTTACAAAGTGGAGCAACTTTTGTTCTGCAACTCATATAACCAAATGGAATATTCCAACATGTTTGGATGGGTATATTTATGCTAGGAATGGTTCTCTTTTGCACCCAAACATGCCAAATCACTCTAAGCTACATTGGACCGTTGATTTCCCTTAAGAGTCCAAAGTGCTAAAAGCGAACAATATTTGAAGGGCTATTTATTGGAAACCATGATTCTTATAGAGTCTTTGTCTAAGGCTATGGGATTTTTTTGGACCCTCTATAATAACTTCTCATGGTGATGAGTTTTTAGTTGACGAAAAAGTTGTCAAATGCAAGCAGTGTAAAGTTGTAAAGTGGTGCAACTTTTGTTCTGCAACTCGTATGACCACATAGACTATTCCAAAACATCCATATGGGTAGGTTTATGCTAGGCATGGTCCTCTTTTTCACCCAAACACACCGAATCACTTTGAGCTACATTGGACCAATGATTTCCCTTAAGAGTCCATAGTGATAAAAGGTAGCAATCTTTGAAGGGCTATTTCTCAAAAACCATGATGCTTATAGAATCTCCATTTAAGGCTATGGGATCATGTTAGGACCCTCTACAATAACCTCTCTTAGTTATTTCTATCTCGAAGGAATTTTCTTGTGGTGACGAGTTTTCAGCTAAAGAAAAATTTCTCAAATGAAAGCAGTGTAAAGTTGCAAAGTGGTGCAACTTTCATTCTGCAACTCATATGACCAAATGGATAGTTCCAACACATCCAGATGGGTAGGTTTAGACCAGGCATGGTCCTATTTTTCACCCAAACATGCCGAATCACTCCGAGCTACATTGGACCGATGATTTCCCTTAAGAGTCCAAAGTGCTAAAAGACAACAATCTTTGAAGGGCTATTTCTCAGAAATTGTGATGCTTATACACTCTTCGTCTAAGGCTATGGGATCATGTTGGGACCTTATACAATAACCTCTCTCAATTTTTTCTATCTCAAGGGAATATTCTCATGGTGACAAGTTTTCAATTGAGGAAAAAGTTGTCAAATGCAAGTCGTGTAAAGTTGCAAAACGGTGCAACTTTCATTATGCAACTTGTAAAACCAAATAGACTATTCCAACACATCTGGATGGGTATGTTTATGCTACACATGGTCCTCTTTTTCACCCAAACATGTTGAACCACTCCTAGCTACATTGGACTAACGATTTCCCTTAAGAGTCCAAAATGCTAAAAAGTAGCAATCTTTGATGGACTATTACTCAAAAATCGTGTCACCTATAAATAATTTGTTTAAGTATATAGGATCATGTAGGTCCCCTCTACAATAACCTCTCTTGGTTTTTGATATCTCTAAGGTGTTTTCTTGTGGTTTTGAGTTATCAGTTGATGGAAAAAGGGTCAGATGGATGCGATGTAAAGGTGCACTGGGGTTTAGCATTTGTTTTGTTCCTTGTGAGTAAGTGAAAAAGTGATTCATTTAGTAAAATACACTTAAGTCATGAACTATACACATGAATACAAAGTATATGCATTAAAACAAATAGGTCATAAAGTATACATTTGAATACTCATAAGTGACAAAGTATACACATAAGTTATAAAGTGTACAGTTGAAAACACGTAAAGTATACACAATACACATGATATTATCATTCAATAATTGCTATCAAATATAGTATTTACAAAATTATATGTAGGCATACAAAAAATGACCCTAATACATAGTCATTTCCTAGTAGGGGAAGGAAATAGATCACATTTTTCCTTCACGGTCATCACAATCTTCCAGAACAGTAGCATGTTGATGTTCTAGAGTGACAAGCACCTATACAAACCATCAAGGTACCCGTTAAACTACATACAATAGAAAAGATTCTTAGAATAAAAAATCTATATTATTCTAAACAACCTAAGTGATGATGAAATTGTAATGCAAACTAGAAAAGATGCTTAGAATAACAAATCTATATTATTCTAATTTGTCGCATACCTCTACCAAAGGATCAGAGCAGGCTATTGTTGTAGAAGATCCATGATCAATCATGCCAAGAAAATCACAATATACTTCGAATAAGAAATATATATGGTCACAATAGAAAATATGCTTAGAATAACAAATCTATATTATTCTAAACAACTTGAATGATGATGAGTTGGTAATGCAAACTAGAAAAGATGCTTAGAATAGAAAATCTATATTATTCTAAACAACCTAAATAATGAACCTTAGCAAATAAACAATATTAAAATGTGATGAATAATATCATACCTATCCCATACAATGAATGATCCACTACTCAAGTGTGCCTGAAGGGTCATCTCTTACCTTCAGAGTTTCTAGTAATGCTTCATGATCAACACTACTAATTGTCCATAGTTTTTCTGTTTTCGGTCTAGCATGATGTCTTAATAACTTAACATATGTTGCTATAACAAGGTGAAAATACATGAGAATGGTTTTTTGTTTCTCATAGTCTTCAAATGTAGGTACACCATTCTTTCTAATCATATATGTTCACAACCAAGTTCCGAAAAAAATAATTGAACTTGTGTGACCATAAGTTTTTTATCACCATATAAATATACTTAGAATAACAAATCTATATTTTGTCTAAACAACCTAAATGATGTTGAAATGGTTATGAAAAATTTCATAGATGCTTAGAATGACAAATCTATATTATTGTAAACAACCTAAATGATGATGAAATGGTAATACAACCAAGTTTGAGAAAGAAAAAATGAACCTGTAGGATACATGAACCCATCATCATATGTCATTGGTTGTGTTAGATTTTTATTTCCCTATACACATTGTGCCAACAAATAGTCAAATCCCTCTTCATTCCCCTGTGGTGCTACAACTGCATAGACATGTCCTAGTTGTATAAGATCTGAAAGATGATCGTAGTCAAGTGAACTTTCCATTACATATTTCAATGAGGATTGTGCTATAGATAAATGGGTTAGGTACTATGGAATCCATGTATTTACCCACTCACTTGACTCACACTGATCCCAATCACATTAAATACAATTTTGACAAAAAAAGGCATCTCTCATGTCCATATGGTCTATGCACTCATATCTAAGCTTTAAAATGAATGCATCTTTAAAGAATCTCTAATTGTTTGACATTCCATTATGTCTCCCACTATGCCCTCCTCAACCAACCAAAAGACCCTACACACTTGTGAATCAAGTGTCCCTCCTCATGATAGTGAATAAGTACACCAATCCATAATAGAATGTGTATCACTGAATGTTGCACCACCTCTGATCTTTATTTGTTCCTTAACCAAATCTTTCTTCACACATGCACCTCCACCATCATGCTCACCTTTTCCATGCCCAGCTTCGAAAAACTCCAAATATGTCGTACACCCCTCTCTATATGCATCGTGATCAACCAATAAAACATGTGATAATTCTTAAATTTCCCTATGCAATTATCTGACCAAATCATATGTTGACCTTTGCAATTCCTTTTTCCTACAAGAACTCAAAAAAATTTTCAAAACAATGTTTTACAAACTCAGATGAATGAGATCTACCATCACTCATGGAAAAATGGTACTCCCTGATTATCTTCCTATCCTCTTCTATACTATTAGGGGAATGCCTATATGTTCTATGGACAAAAATATAATATTGTGATTGAACTTCATTTTGTGGTTAAAATGTGTAATTTTTAGAAAAATCAACTATAGATACAACAATTCCAATGGGGAAAGAGTCCTTACACATCCTCAAATTTTGATCCAACCACTCTCTCTCCCTCTCCCCCTCTCTCCCTCTCTCCCTCTCTCTCCCACTCTATCTCACTCTCCCTCTCCCTCCCTCCCTCTCTCCCTCCCTCCCTAAACCCTCTCTATCTCCCACTCTCCCACTCTCTCTCCCTCTCTCTCCCTCTCTCCCTTAACTCTAAACCATCTCTCTCTCCCACTCTCCCTCTCTTCCTCTCTCCCACTCTCTCTCTCTCACCCTCTCTCTCTCCCACTCTCTCTCACTCTCCCTCTCTCCCTCTCCCTCCCTCTCTCCCTCCATCACTCTCTCCCACTCACCCTCTCTCTCTCCCACTATAGATTCAATATTTCCAATGGCAAAAGAGTCCTTACACATCCTCAAATTTTGATCCAACCACTCTCTCTCCCTCTCCCCCTCTCTCCCTCTCCCTCTCTCTCCCACTCTATGCCACTCTCCCTCTCCCTCCCTTCCTCCCTCCCTCTCTCCCTCCTCCCTCCCCCTCTCTCCCTAAATCTACCACTCTCCTCTCTTCCTCTCTCCCACTCTCTCCCACTCCCTCTCACTTTCCCTCTCTCCCTCTCCCTACCTCTCTCCCTCCATCACTCTCTCCCACTCACCCTCTCTCCCTAAACCCTAAACCCTCTCTCTCCCACTACAGATACAATAGTTCCAATGGGGAAAGAGTCCTTACACATCCTCAAGTTTCGATCCAACCACTCTCTCTCCCTCTCCCCCTCTCTCCCTCTCCCTCTCTCTCCCACTCTATGCCACTCTCCCTCTCCCTCCCTTCCTCCCTCCCTCTCTCCCTCCCACTCTCCCTCTCTCTCCCCTAAACCCTCTTATTCCCACTCTCTCTCCCTCTCTCTCCCTCTCCCCCTATTCCTCTCCCTCTCTCTCCCTCTCCCACTTTCTCTCCCTCTCTCCCTTAAGTCTAAACTATCTCTCTCTCCCAATCTCCCTCTCTTCCTCACTCCCACTCTCTCTCTCTCCTCCTC